>JAWPHD010001256.1:0-162500 GCA_037043455.1 Cyrtodaria siliqua | reverse complement strand
GAATTCATTTGAACAGGGCAACCCATTTAGTAAAACTAATCTTCCATGAAGCCCTCTTATGACCTCTTGAAGCCCTCTTATGACCTCATGAAACCCTCTTATGACCTAACTATTTAAATTACTTTGAGGTTGTTACACAATATTTTCTGGGTGAAGTCTCTCATTAACCCAGTGTTTCTTGATCTTGTGGAAAGTTGTACTCGAATTCGGGTTCGATTAATAGATATAAAGTTAAACTGGAATTCTAGTTCTATTAATAGACACAAAGCTGAACTAGATTTATAATTCTACTGATAGATACGCTGTACTGGAATTCTGGTTACTCGTATATTAACCCTTAACCCTCTATATATACTGAACCAAACAGCTAACGCACCAGTAGACAATACCTTTTATGTATGAACTTATTATATGCCGACTGGTACCGTTGGAGAGGTGATTTGAATGATTTTTTTTTAATTTACAGTCGTTATTGACAAGATATTAGTCTCGTTCAGAATGAAATTTGTACTGAGATATTAAAGGTATTGTCTACTGGTGCGTTAGCCGTTTGCTTCAGTATATATATAATGGACTGTTCTTTCTTTGAATTAAGACCATTCCATTTATGTCACAAAGGGCTTTTTGGTGGAAAATGACTGATCAGCAGATGGACATTGTAAACCCTGATCAGCCTGATCTGGGTTTTCAATGGACGCAAAGGCTATTATAGTAGTGCTTAGCGGGTTAAGGAGTTATAGATACAAGTTGTACTGGAAGTCTGGTTCTATTTATAGATCCCAAAAATGTCAATTAATGATGTGTACATCTTTCTGCTATGTATGCCATAATGGTGTTTACGTGGGGAGGGAATAATGCTACATACAGTCAGGGGAGTAGCCAGGCACGTACTTATCATGAAGAGTTTCTTTTTACAAAAATGAAAACTCTCTAACCCCCTTTATTCCCAAACACCCACATCCATCCCTTAGTCCAGCTACGTCCCTGACTGTCTCAGAATATATATTACCTCATCAGTTTGCTCCACCTGAATCAAGTATATTAGCACTACAATACATCACATGCTATACTTGGGCAGATCATGAGTATGGGTATAGGCTACTGTTTTATTATCCCCGCCTTTTTTCAAGAAAAAGTGGGTATCATGTATTCCTGTCCGTCCGTCCGTACGTCCGTGTGTAATGTTGCGTAACTCCTCCTAAACCACTAGGCAGAATTCAACCAAATTTAGTGTATGACTTCCCCACATCATGACAATGTGCAAGAGCAACATTATTTTTGACTCCGCCCCAAGGTGCCCGCCCCAGGGGTCAAAAGGTCAAATACACTTAAAATACAACTACACTATTATTTTTTATTATTTTTACATAAAAACTGGTATTTATACCCATCTATATAAGGGGGTGGGGGGCCCGCCCCAGGGGTCAAAAAGTCAAATACACTAAAAATTCAACTAATTATATATCTTGGGTAGCACATCACGATGCAACATTGCATTTGCGGGTGTGACCTTCACCCTCCAAGCAAAGGGCAGATAACTTAGTCAAATTGGGCATTCCATATATAATATATTTTGGAGATTTCCTATGATTTCTTTATACAAACATTGGACCCCCACCCGGTTTGTGTGCCATATTCCTTCGTATGTACTTGTGTATACAAAATAGGTGAAATATTGAACATCTGCCAAATAACAAACACACAGTTGCTCAATAAATGCACCAGGTGTTATGCCACTACTACTAATAATTGCATTTGCATGTTTTAATCATATTTATTAAAGTCATATACTGATAAGGTATATAAATATAATATCAAATTGTATTATTGTCCAGAACGCCTGTCCATCTGCCAAAAACGATCATTTACACAGACCGTTTGGGAATAAACCACCAGTTTATGGTATTTCTAGTAATGACATTTGCATATTTGAATGATACTTAATAAATAGTGGATATTAATATACATTTGATAAAAAATGATGAGATAAACAAACATTGCATCATGCGTATACTTGCACTTTCAACCTACGTTATCGATTTTATTTTAGGTTCGGTAAGAAGATTCGTTATATTTAAAGGGACACATGGCAATCTTCATTTTTTAAAAACTCACGGCGTCCCGTTATTTTTTCTCTTCACTTGCATTTGTTCAATCATTAATAGTAATTTTTAGAATAGTTCAAAGCAAATTATTTTTACATTACTAATTTTTTATAATAGTGCATCAATAATATGTTTAAAAATTTGGAGAAATAGTGAAGAAAATTGAAATCTCAATTTTTTATTTAATCATATGCAAGCAGTTTTAAAGTCAAAATGACGCAGGATAACTATATTGGGGAGCAAATTTTAATGTTTGAATAAAACTCAAGATTGCCATGTGTCCCTTTAATATCAAAACAAAAATATTTTTCATAAATACAGCAGTCTACATTATTTTTTATGTAAAATAATTCCAGTTTTTATTGAGTTTTCGCCCAAAATCTTGTAGTAAAAATAAAGCAATTGCTACAAATTGTTTACTATAAGAAAAAGTATTTAGAATAATTTAATATCATGAACATATTTTAAAATGCACCAAATGATTTTTTTAAAATAATCTCCAGTTTTAGAGCGATATTTGTTCAATTTTTAACTGTTTTGCCCAAAATCAGGGCATAAGCTGTTGCTCTCTGAAGTCTACCAGGGTGAATATATTTTGTTAGATATCATCGACTTCAAAACACCTCACTAGAATTTGCCACCAGAGATGGTCGCGACCAACCTCCTGGTCTATGGACTAAATATATCATTTGTAACTGAAGTTATTGAGCGGAAACCATTTTTCTATTTTTAGTAACAGTGTATTTAGTGTATTTTTTTTACAATTTCTGTTGCCTTAGCAACCACAATTTTTGACATATAAATAAAACAAAATGATGTGCATGATCTTCTCACTACACACATTTTGATTACATTCTCTTATGCATTTCTATTGTTATCAACGGATCCATATATTTTTGTGTATTTTTACTATTTCCATTGCCATAGCAAGCACATTTTCTGTCAGATCAACAAAATAAAATTACGTGCATAGTCTCCTCATTGTCCTCTACCAACATGCCAATTTGATTAAAATATTTTAAATACTTTTCTCATTATTGCAAGATCCATATTTGTGGGACGGTTTTGTTTGTATGGTGTTTTACGTCATTTTCAACACATGTAAGGTTATATATTACGGTCGATTTTTTTGTGGTGGAGGCAGACCACCCACTTTTCCTGGGTAGAACCAGTACTGTACACCTCCCGCCATCCGTAAGAATCGACACTTCCTCACTTACAAGTCGAGCTCCCAGTAGGATTCGAACCCGCAGCAGTGAGAGGCGAAGGTTTACATCGCAACGTCGTTAACCATTCGGCCAGGGAGACGCACATTTGTGGGACGGACTCACTGACTCACTGACAGACGGACTGATACCGGTAGGGGACTAATAATCTCAGTCAAAAGAGGAAGTGTGCACATCTATTTTTTGGAAATACTCAGGTTGTAAGGACAAATATTGCGAAACAAGTTGTAAAATACACAAAATGTATGCATTAATGAAGTAGGGATACCTTGTATGGAAAGTTACTTCACTGACACAGTTTGAGTTCCTCATGGTCAAAAGAAAGCAAAACAAAACTTGCAAAATACAAAAATTGAATGTGAAAACACACAATAAGAGTCATCTTGTTAATTGCTTGTTTCCTGGAATTTCTCATAAATGTCGAACTTATCCTCAAACATAAAGCTTACATGATGTTTGAACATATTTATGACATTTAAGTTAACAGCAAGGCCTAAAAAAAAATATGTGTGTTTCCGGTTTCCCGACCGACCCTACTTTTTCACCGCCGACCCTAAATATTTTTAGCGAAAACAAAAAAAAAAAGAAAAAAAAGAAAAAAGAAAAAGATATTACAATCAAACAACAAATATTTTTATTCAAATGATAATTTTATTAGCCAGAGTTGTTAAGCATCTAATCTGGATCCAAACTGTTTGCAAAGGTTAACAATATATATAAAAAAAATATCTAAAAAAAAAACTTTTTCCTACCTACCTACTCTTACTTTTTGACAGGGTGAAACCAGAAACACACATATTTTGTTTTAGGCCCAATCTATAATCCATTATGGATAATCGATAATCCATGATGAATAATAGATTTCTGTAAACTTAAATGTCAACAGGATCTTCCACAGAAATAATTTAAGGGATAGGGAAAATTAAATTTGAATATCCTGGTGTGGGTGTGGAAGGGAGTTACCCTTTGTGTGAGCAATGTTTTTAGGGATCATGATTTATTTAAATGCAATTTGAGGTATGTTTCGACTGTAGATGAAAGGATTTAAAGAAGTAAAGCGTACAAGGAGCTATTTATAGACAGGTATAATGCATTTTGCAGGTTTATTGGTGTTTTTTAAGGGATAGTTTAGAGAAATCAAAGGATAGGGGTCAATTAAGGAGTAGGGGGAAATTAAGGGATAGGGAGAATATGCTCTTAAATGGCCTGTGGAAGACCCTGCATAAAGAGGCTGAGTTTGCAAATTTGTGTGCACACTTTCTTTTTTTGATTCAGTATAAATACTTATGATATCGTGGATATTGTTAATACAAGTCAATATCGACAAAATACAAGCCAGCCTTACCTCACTGAGGTACATAATAAAGGAACATAAAGAGCCATCTACTCCATACGCTGCGTAGCAGGGATCCGACTTCCACATTTGTTTCATCCACTGAAATAGATTATTTTTTTCATCTAAGGAAAATCAACCTGGAGTATAAATAAAGCTGTGAATTTTCTGCAGGCTCATTAAGATACCCCAGCATTTCCCCCAATCTCTATTCATACCCACTCTAAGCACACAAATTGACCGTTGACCTCAAAATAATTAGGGAATTTCCTTATACTAAGGGCAGCCCATACGTGAAGCTACATTTTTAAATGAAGTTGGGTCATGGAAACAAAAACTGTCTATGTCAAGGGCATTACCCATTTGACCAGAATGCCACTTATATTTTTTATCATGTCGATCTGCATAATTCTGCCGAGAAACATGGTGCCTGAGATAAAACCTTGTCTCGGCAGTTACGTTCCTATCCCGTCAGGTGCACTTCTTTTGGTGACGTCAGCACCTTTTTTGATGACGCCATGTTATATTTGATGACGTCTGGGTGTTTTTGAACGGAAAAAAATGGAAGAAAAAGGCAAATTAAACAATTTTGAACGATCAACACGATAAATAGAATATCCTGCTAGTGCCTGATCTCATCCAGTTTATCAGGTTCAGCACAAAAAAAAAATGAAACCCTCAGCACAGCCTCGGGCTTCATTTTTTCTCAGCCCCACCTGTTAAACTGGATAAGATCAGGCACTAACACGATATTCTCCATTTATCGGGTCTACAATAAAAACAATTCTGATATCACGCAGATACAGTAAGTTTGACAGGGCGATAATTTACTCTTCTCTTATAAAACAATCAATCAAGAACTATAATATACCTCTATCTTTCCCAGGCATCGTGGGTAAAACTGCTTTTCTTTTTCTGAAAGCTGACACAAGGATTGTTCATGTTCTCCCTTGATCAGATCTGGAAAAATAAAAAATAAAAATTCAATATCAATGTTGTACTTCTATTCGCTATCCCGTCGAAAAGAGGGAAATTTTACAACAGATGTACACTGTTTCAAAGCCTACTAATGGTAAGATACATATGTAATTTGTAGCAACAAATTGGATTCCCGCCAAATAACTTAAACTGGCTGAAAAATCTCTAACACAGACTCACTTACTTTTTGCATCAAGTCTCGGTTATAATGATTCCCTCTGCCATACCACTATCGATCAGGTTAGATGTTGTGTTATTTACAGACCCACTCACCTTTTGCGTCAAGTCTCGATGATAACGATTCCCTCCGCCTGACTATCGGTCAGGTTAGATGTCATATTATTTACAGACCCACTCACCTTTTGCATCAAGCCTAGGTTGTACAATACCCTCTGGCAACCCACCGATGTTCAGGTTAGATGTGATGTTGTAATATACAAACCCACTCACCTTTTGCATCAAGCCCAGGTTGTATTGTACCCTCTGGCAACCCACCGATGATCAGGTTAGATGTGATGTAATTTACAAACCCACTCACCTTTTGCATCAAGCCTTGGTTGAATGATACCCTCTGGCAACCCACCGATGGTCCGGTTAGATGTGATGTTGAGCTTCTGTTCAAGGTTCACCAGACGTTCCATAATGTTCTCCAGAAGAACTGCCATTGTTTTCTTGAGATCTGTAATGGTGGCAGATTGTCAACACATTTCCGAAAATTTAATTTTAAAATAAATGTGTGTGTGAGTAGGGTTTATAGTTCCTCTGCAATTGTACAAAGTGACGAATCCTTCAATGTACAGCACTGTGGACTAAGACATTTCCTTCTACCAGTTTTATGAATAAGCGCAGTGTTTAATGGGGCAAAATGTAAAAAGTACATTAATTCACATGAGCTTTCTCTATATGGTATGGAAATAGTTCGCAATTCTATTCTTTAAATTGGAATACATAATTCCCTAAAAAAATACTTCCTGAAACTTTGTTCAAGTTTTCATTTTATATTCTGCCTTTAAATTTTGCTAAAACTGTAACTAACAGAAGTATTACAGTACAAACAATTAAAACGTTTATTACAAAGATTTATGTTATCACCATTTGTACAATAAATTTGTACCCTCGTGTTATAATTGTGCAGCATGTTGCTATTGTTTGGGGCGCTCGTTTCAGTCAAGTTTTTTTTGGACTTTTTAGACAAAATTCATCTAGTACCGTATTTGTCGGGGTATAGCGCGCACTTTTTTACCCCAGATTCTGTGGCTGAAGTTGGGGTGCGCGGTTTAAGCAACAAGTAATGATTTACTTTTTTTTTTTCAGCCAAGACGAGAAGTTTTGTGGTTTTCAAAAAGTCGCAAGACCGGCAGTTTACTACAGAGATTGAATCGAACAAAAGTTGGCTTGTTTCTATTGTTTCAATAAAATGCGTTGTATGCTATATGCTTATTATCAATAAAAATAATAAAATCAAACTTTACCATGTTTTGTGTTGATTATTGTTGAGAAAATACCATTGAATGTTGAAAAATATCATTGTTTACATAAATCGGCAAAGTGAAATGATAACGAGGCTGTGGTTTCCGTTTAGCATAGACGGGTTTACAAACCCGTGAATAGAATAGAATAGAATATTATGTTTTCTTCCTAACGACGACTACCGGATAACCGCGGTATTGATTTACCGCACATTTATTTGTTAAAGTCGATTTTAAAATTTGACAACGTAGAATCTTGATTATTCATAAAGGGTTTAATTGACTGGGAAAATGTGTGAAGTGTTTGGTTCTTGCTAATCTGACCGCAAACAATGATGACTATGGTGATTATTAAACAAACATGTAACAATACATGTACGCAGAAAAATTTCAATTTCTTAATTGTCCTTGATTACTTCAGAAGTTTGAGTAGGTGCTGACACGATGTGTTAGGAAAATGCATTTAATAGGTGATGCCACAAGACAATGCATCTCATTTCGAGAAACCTCTCAAACTGTCAACACCTTCAAATTGTCAACACTTTCAAATTGATAAGCAAGAGTAAATAACCTGCAAACAACACCAGTCATACAACGCCAGATTAATAAATGATCGTAATAAAAGTTGAACACGGGCGTGGGGATTTTTATTTTATTGAATCTTGAGTAAACAACAAAAGTACACTCAACAGTACAAGTTTATTTACACTTGAGTAAAAAAACACAGTCTAACATGCAGCTTGTTTTAGCCAATCAAAATTCGTTTTACATGTCCTCTATGGTCAATGATTCAAAATGGCGCTCTGCTGTCCTGAAATTGAAAACACATGTTTTTTATGTGAGGTTTACGCTACAATACATAACAAAAAGTTTTTTTCCAAGGATTTCAGACCCAATGTCGGGGGGCGCGTTATATGCGCATGCGCGCTATACGCCGACAAATACGGTACCTAAATAAGTTGTATATCAGTGAAACAGACATTTTGAGTGGTAAATAAAAATACTTTACTTTTAAAAATCAGTTGAGAAAAAAAATGCATGTGCAAAAGCTGTTTGATGGGGCATTTTTAATGCAAAATTCTGCTGCATGAAAAATGTAATTTTTTTTTTTTTAGAATTTTTATCCAAAAATGGTTTTAAATTGTTGGATATTCGTAAATTAACACCCTCAAAGTTAGCAAAATATGAAGGCTAACTGAGAGTTATTTAAAATTTCTTAATTTTCTGCTGCCCCACCAAGGAATTTACATGGGGATAAGCTCATCAAATATTCATTTGGGCTGTAAAATATTTATTTCTCAACCGATTTTCAAAACTAAGGTATTTTTATTTACCACTAAATATACCAGTTCTAATGGTATATAATTTATGTACCTATTATTCAAATTGCTCAAGCTACTGCAGAAAAAAAATTGGCTGAAACAAGCACCCCAAACAATAGATCAAATAATTCTCCTTCATACTAACCACTCCTCCATCCCACAAAGGAAACTAATTTATTATACAAATGGTTGTGTGTAAACTTTTAACGTTATACCAACCATAGGCTGTAAATCTGCCTGCGTAAGGTCCGTCCACCACTCCATCATTGTCTCTGGCCAGAGCACGTATATACTGCTCACTTAACTTGATAACTTCAGACTGAAAAATACAACAATGACTATTAATATCTCTGGTCAGGACATGAAATTGGATAGAAATACAACTTTTTTGGTCCATGACCAAGACATGGTTACTCAGAGCTACAGATAAGCTTTTTGATCAATTGGATATTTACCCATCGGTATTTATTTAACTGGGTATTTCATGATTTCAATTGGGTAAAATAAAACAATAAAAGTTTGCGACATTGTTTTGGGGTGGCATTCCACTAATTCTGTATACACAAAATCAATAAAATCAACTTCTTTTACAATAGGCTTTATACCAGGTTACCGGATGACCCGTCAACAACCCATATATTGCTCAATTTGCATCGGTTGTTTTATCATTCGACAACTTCGATTACTTTATTGATGCCCATGCTTTTTATTTTAATTGGGTATTTTGGCATTTTTAATTGGGTATTTAAGCAAATACCCTGCTTATCTGTAGCTCTGTACATCTTTATTATTCTCTGACCAAGGCATGAACATATAATACAAGATGCTCTGTCTCATCATTAAAGACTGAGGACAAGGAATTTGATGATCACACAGAATTTGCAAACACGTTTAATTTATGTTTGGAAATCTTAAAGATCACATAGCACCCTCCAACTTTGATAAACTCAAAACTATCTGTGATAGTAAAATCCCTGGAGACACGTGTTTTACAATTCCAGAAATAAAGAAAAAAATCATTAGAAATACTGATATTACAAAAGCTACAGGTTGTGATAATATTGGCCCACGTTTATTAACAAGAGGTCAATGACCTTGAAACTCTACTGATAGCTTTTTGATAGCTATATGTAGATCAGCATTCCTGTTAAGTTTCATGAAAATCCGTAAAGTAGTTTTAGAGGAGTAGTCGCTACATGCTTTTACTATATAACTCTATGTAAACAAAGATGGCCACTGGCAGCCATGTTTAATGTTGAATCAAAATGATTTTCTACAATGACCAACCTCATGTCATGATGATCGTTTTAGAAAAGGTCCCATATCAATATCACTTATAGATTTCAGGAAGTAGTTGCTACAAATTTGTTTTTTAAATCTATTTCTAGCCGTGGAGGCCATCTTGAATTTCCGTCCGGTCTGAAATTTTGCTAGGATCAACTAGACATCAAGAGCAACATTCCTGTGAAGTTTCATGAAAATCCGTCATGTAGCTTCAGAGGAGTAGTCGCTACAAGTTTTTATTATATAACTCTATGTAAACAAAGAGGGGGCGGCCATGTTTAATGAAATCAAAATAATTTTCGACAAGTATCAACATCATGTCATGCTGATCATTTTAGACAAAGTTCCATATCAATATCACTTATAGTTTTCAAGAAGTACTCGCTACAAACTTGCTTTTTTTAAATTTATTTTTAGCCATGCTGGCCAACTTGAATTTCCGGCCGACCTGAAATTTTGCTAGGATCAACTAGACATCAAGAGCAACATTCCTGTGAAGTTTCATGAAAATTCATAAGTAGTTTCAGAGGAGTAGTCGCTACAAGTTTTTACTATATAACTTTATGTAAACAAAGATGGCCGCTGCAGCCATGTTTACTGTCGAATCAAAACGATTTTCGACAAGGATCAACATCATGTCATGCTGATCATTTTAGAAAAAGGCCCATATTAATATCATTTATAGTTTTCAAGAAGTAGTCGCTACAAATTTGTTTTTTAAAAATCTATTTTTAGCTGTCGTGGCCATCTTGGATTTCACATCAACGTGATTTTTGCTAGGATCAACTAGACATCATGGGCAACATTCCTGTAAAGTTTCATAAAAATCCATCCAGTAGTTTCAGAGTAGTTGCCGCAAAAAAAGTTTACTGACAGACAGACGGACACCGCACCACAGCATAAGCTCTGCTGATCTTTGATCAGTAGATAAAAATGAAAAGAAAAAAACCCTCAATGTAACGTTAAATTATGATCTTCTTAATACTATAAAGCAAGATAAGATTCTTGGAGTTCTGGTAGACAACAATTTGACTTGGTCTGCCCATATAGATTACATCTCTAAGTAAGTATCAAGAAAAGTACCTTGATGTTTTCACTTTTTTTGGGTACAGTACTAGAGTTAATGTTCAAGATGGTTGCCCCCCACAGCAATATGACCACACCCAGTAGAACACATCCCTGACGGCGATGGAGGTTGAAGTAACGGAACCATCGTGCCATTGACATTGTACGTCAACTCTTAAATAACTGCACACTCATCTGAAACGAGAGAAGATTGACATAAAGAAACCATCGATCCAGTGACCTGTACGTTACCGGAGTGTGACTGATCCAGTGTCATTGTACGTTACTTGAGTGCGACTGATTCAGTGACATTGTACGTTACGGGAGCGCGACTCATCCAGTGACATTACGTTACGGGAGTGCGACTCATCCAGTGACATTGTACTTTACGGAAGTGCGACTGATCCAGTGACATTGTACTTTACGGGAGTGCGACCGATCCAGTGACATTGTACGTTAGTTACAGGAGTGTGACCGATCCAGTGACATTGTACAATATGGGAGAGCGACTGATCCAGTGACATTGTACAGTTTGGGAGTGCGACTGATCCAATGACATTGTACGTTATGGGAGTGCAACTGATCCAGTGACATTGTACGTTACAGGAGTGCGACCGATCCAGTGACATTGTACGTTAGTTACAGGAGTGCGACTCATCCAGTGACATTGTACGTTATGGGAGTGCGACTGATCCAGTGACATTGTATGTTACGGGAGTGCGACTGATCCAGTGACATTGTACGTGACGGGAGTGCGACTGATCCAGTGACATTGTACGTTAAGGGAGTGCGACTGATCCAGTGACATTGTACGTTAAAGGGAGTGCAACTGATCCAGTGACATTGTACGTTATGGGAGTGCAACTGATCCAGTGACATTGTACGTTAAGGGAGTGCGACTGATCCAGTGACATTGTACGTTAAAGGGAGTGCAACTGATCCAGTGACATTGTACGTTATGGGAGTGCAACTGATCCAGTGACATTGTACGTTACGGGAGTGCGACTGATCCAGTGACATTGTACATTATGGTAGTGTGACTGATCCAGTGACATTTGTACGTTATGGGAGTGCGACTGATCCAGTGACATTGTACGTTACGAGAGTGCGACTGATCCAGTGACATTGTACGTTATGGGAGTGCGACTGATCCAATGACATTGTACATTATGGGAGTGCGACTGATACAATGACACTGTACGTTATGTGAGTGCGACTGATCCAGTGACATTGTACGTTACGGGAGTGCGACTGGGTGAAGAGATATCATGTGAACAAGGTTATTTTTACAGGTTATAAAAGGTTGTTTTTACAGGTTATACAAGGTTATTTTTACAGGTTATAAAAGGTTATTTTTACAGGTTATACAAAATTATTTCCATTGTCTTGATAATAAACAGCGACGTCGATCATCAACAATAGTTACTTTAGTCGGACAGTAGTAGGACAAAACTCTGTATAGTGTTACCAAAGTGACGCTATATATATATATATATATACTATGGTTCAACTCATGCCATGAGCAAGGTACATGTAGCTGTAGTTTCAAAATAATGGATGCTCGATTAGATCAAGAGTGTTCAATGAGGCTTAAACTTTGTTTTGTGAAAAAATGAGTTCTGAGAACTGGTTTCATTGGTCCAATTTTTATCACTGAACCAATCAGAATGTTTCATTCATATTTTCATTTGGTTGTTTCTATAATGACATCACATCTGGTATTATGACATCACGTCATGCTATTATGATGCAACTCAGTGTGTTCTGAGAACTGAATGAGCTTTTAAAATGCTGTGAGAAACAGATTTTGACTGTTTGTATCTCTCAATGAGTAATGAGTTTCTTGAAACCAAGAATCATAAAATTCTAAATATGAAATAATTCTATGATGATTTAATAGAATGTTCTGTATGTGAATTGTTAGAACCTTCATTTAGAATCCGCGTAAAAGCGTTACCATGACAACATTCCTGTTATAGTAATACAATAATTGAGAAAATTAGGTGGTTAAACTAAACAGCTCCTTTGTGTTCAGTAGACAGACATTAAATACCGACCTATTGATATTTATCATACTCAATATCAATATCAGCTCAGCTCTAATGCAAGGTGTCACAGAAATAACAAAAATCATTAGTATAATTTGTCCAAGTACTCGAAAGAATAACAAACAATTGAATTGGGGTTTTAAGGCGCACCAACACATGAAAAGGCTATATGGCGCCTAACAGGCATGAACATGCCAGGCTCATCTTCCATGTACATCGAGATAAAATATGGAAAATGGGCCTAGAACCTTCTCACCCTGAACTGCAGAGTTGCTGCAAATTCTATCGTAGAAACTGCATTTACGCTGGAGCCACGTTATTGTTTTTCTGCCACTGCTCTTTTGATGCAAGCGAGATAGCACCTGAAACAATGCAGGGATTATGATGAAGACCTTTAATGAACATGAACAAAAAATGGTAAAATGAACATGAATTTGGGGGGATTCTACCCCTCTGCCTATCCCTCCAGGGATCTGCAGTGGCCCTATTCTTTGCCCCGTGACCAAACGGGGCCTCCGAGAACCACACGGGGCTAATAACAAACAAAGCATTGTAACAATGTAAAAAGAGATAATATTGAAAGCACTATCCAAATGGTTTCAATGAACATTCCATACAAAATGCACAAAATATACAAACTCATTATACCTTATATCCCCATATAAATGCCAGCCAACCGCACCACACCATCTTTTTTCAGTTTTGTTAGTTGCCTAACTTGAGGTCTACCTCCCCACAAGCATGTTAAAGGCATGTAAAAAAATATACCTATATAAATACATGTATGTAAACTTATACGCAGTGTGAAAATAATTAAAAACGATTCCGGAACTGCTCTGCCCAAAGAAAGAATTCTTAAAATGCCCGGCGATGCCAAAATTGCGCAGGACTATTCCTGAATTGCACAGGGGTTTAAAATATATAAAATATACACCAAGTGTCTGTATTAATGAAGGACCTTCCCCTCAGTATTATAATTAACAACAGAACCAAAATATTCCTAATTTGTCCCAATTCCTGCATTGTGCAAGGACTATAACGAAAATATTCCTACTTTGTCCAAATTCCTACTATGCGTACGGACGATTTTGGAATTGAACCGGGCATTTTGAGAATTCCGACAATGCCATGCAATTTAACCGTAACCCGCTAAGCATGAATATAATAGCCTTTGCTTTCTGAATAACTCACAGGCTGACCAGGATTTACAATGTCTATCTGCTGATCAGTCATTTCCCCCAAAACACTCCTTTGTCACATAAATGGAATGGTTAGTTCAAAGAAAGAACAGTCCATTATATATATTTAGCGGGTTAAGGGTTAAACATTCTTACTTTGCACAGAGCAATTCCAAATTTGTTCGTTTTGCGCATAACATAATTATATATATTAATTTTTTTAAGGTCTCCAATAAACGCCCTCCTTTTCTTAAATGCAACGTCCCCGGGAACATTTGCACGGGGTATATGGTACTTTTGTGTAGTCAATGCCTTTGATGCAATTTATATTTAATCAGCCTCTTTAAACCACCACTCACTCTTAAAGGGACACTGTCCGTAAGTAAGCAGATATTGAGCATAACCAAATAACTGTCTGACTTTTATTCATTGAATTGAATTGGGGTTTTAAGGCGCACCAACACATGAAAAGGTTATATGGCGCCTAAAAGGCATGAACATGCCAGGCTCATCGTCCATGTACATCGAGATAAAATATGGAAAATGGGCCTAGAACCTTCTCACCCTGAACTGCAGAGTTGCTGCAAATTCTACCGTAGGAACTCCATTTACGCTGGAGCCACGTTATTGTTTTTCTGCCACTGCTCTTTTGATGCGAGCGAGATTGCACCTGAAACAATGCAGGGATCATGATGAAGACCTTTAATGAACATGAACAAAAAATGATAAAATGAACATGAATTTGGGGGGATTCTACCCCTCTGCCTATCCCTCCAAAGGGATCTGCAGTGGCCCTATTCTTTGCCCCGTGACCAAACGGGGCCCCCCGAGAACCACACGGGGAATGTATACATGAAAACATGAGGATAGACCCGAAGAAGTATGTAGGAATACATTCATGAGTTTGAACAAAAAAGGTTTTAATTATTATATGTAAATAAAGTGGGACCCACAATATTTACCTTTTATGCGTTCACGTGACTTCCATAGCGCACTAGGTTTTCACCATAATATGTATTGCGTAATATGTATAGCTCGCTTAGCTCAGTCGGGAGCGAGTTCCGATAACTTTACGCTCACGCACACTTATTTTTACTGCGAGTTGGGGCTGCGAGTTCAAACCCACGAATTGGATTTGCTTTTTTTTTGTACCGCGATTGAATTCCGTTTAACAATCTTGCTTTTAATTAGTAAATATTATACAATTATGGACTTTTCAGCTGTTATACATGTGATATGCACCAAAAAAATCATTATTGACCGAGGCGATAGCCGAGGTCAATAATGATTTTTCGGTACATATCAACATCATGTATAACAGCTGAAAAGTCCATAACTGTTTTATTATATAACCCTCAATTTACAATTATATAAAACAGGTCAATATCAAAAAAACAATTATATAAAACAGGTCAATATCAAAAAAAACAGGTCAATATCAAAAAAACAGGTCAATATCGCTAGATATTTTTTCTAAAAAATTACTTTTTAGCCAATGAAAACGCGTCTATTTATAGGTTATATAATAATGAATAATGTTTAGTGTATGATGTTTGCGAACATAATTATTGGGTGTTTTATAAGCTTAAAGTTACGGACAGTGTCCCTTTAATAAACAAGTCCAGGTACATACCCAGGCTCTTCTTGGCTATCATCAACACTCAGGTATTGATTTTCCTTTTTTAATTAACTGTTGGAATAAATTCCAATAGCAGATTACATGTGGATTTTTTTGCTCAGAGTTATTCAGGAGCACGAATGTTCAGATAAGAGCTGTTTAAATCTGCATATTTGCTGAAATGAAATTAATTTGTCATTTTTTTATTACCACTTTAAGGAGACCTGACACTGGAAACTATCAAATGAGAATATTCATATTGATACTGACTGACTTTAATTCGAAAGTATACACTTTAAATCAAGTTTATATGTAGGTGTGGGGTTTAATTGCCTTTAAAGGGACACACGGCAATCTGGATTCTTTAAAAACTCACGGCGTCCCGTTAGTTTTTCTCTTCACTTGCATTTGTTCAATCATTGATAGTAATTGTTAGAATAGTTCAAAGCAAATTGTTTTTATATATTACTAACTTTTTGTAATAGTGCATCAATAATATGTTTAAAAATTTAGGGAAATAGTGAAGAAAACTGAAATCTCATTTTTTATTTAATCATATGCAAGCAGTTTTAAAGTCAAAATGACGCAGGATAAGTAAATTGAGGAGCAAATTTTAATGTCTGAATAAAACTCAAGATTGCCATGTGTCCCTTTAACAATCTTTCAGTAGCACTGTGATCACATTAAAGGCTACTTGTAGCATTGAACTCTGCACTGACCTTTATAGCGCTGCCACACTGGACAACCACACGCTATAGACATGAAACCCCACCCAGTCACATTATACTGCCTAGTCCTATCTCTTATTTGCTGAGGGTTAAGCACTGAAACTACTAGTAGCCTTTTTATACAGTATTTGGTATAACCCGACTGTGGATTGAAGCCATGACCTCATGCATGAGATGCAGATGTTCTACCATTACCCAACTGCCATGGTCTACAATGGTCACAACTGCCATGGTCACACACACCCTATTAACCCTCCTCTACCTTCCCCATTGTGCAAACTTGGAAAAAAACACACAAGCCGGTCAAAATCCAAAAATGCTTCGAATGATTGAAATGGAAGGTATAAAATGTAGCATTGTTTTGTCAAAAATTGAAGTTTCTATCAAATGATTTCAGTGACTGGAAAATAATTTGCACTAAAAACTTTAGTATTTTTTTATTTAGTATAAAAAGGTACATAAAAACTAAGGAGATGGAACTTGTTTCTCCCATTCTTTTTTTGTTATGAGGAACACCTGTATGGACTTCAATTAAAAGTCTATTAAATAATTTTAGAATTATTTTATTATTAGAATTTTGTGTTTCTGGATTTCATGAAAGAACCTCATTACTCAATGTCAAGTAAAAACTCAATGAGTTCTGAGAATTGAGTTTTCAATTAACTGGTTTCATTGGTCCAATTTTTCCCACTGAACCAATCAGAATGCTTCATTCATCTTTTCATTTGGTTGTTTCTATCATGACATCATTTTCTGGTATTATGACATCACGACATGCTATTATGATGCAACTCAGTGAGTTCTGAGGACTGACTAAATGTTTAAATTGCTGTGAGAAACAGATTAAGCTTGTATCTGTCAATGAGTAATGAGTTCTTGAAACCAAAAATCATAAAATCATTCTAAAATGCTTTAATAGACTGTTTTAAATGCTTCGAGTGTTAGGAATGTTATGATCAACTTGCACCCCTCAACCCAGCCCAAGAAGACCCAAAAAAGACATGCACGACAGTTTAAATACTGATAAAATTCCTAATAAATGTACTGAATAAATCAAAATCTTACTAATTTCTAGGGAAAATCCTGATGGAAATGTATTCCAGCACATACAGAGGTAAGCGTCAATGTATGGAAAATACAATATTTATGAGAGTATCAGTGACGGCTGTATTGATCCTGATTGAACACCTCCAGTACTCACGCAGGTGCTTTAAATGCCACTTCTGGCATTCAGGATAAACAAGCATAAATCTGATTACAGAAAGTAATGTCAAGTTTCATTAATATACTTCCTTTTTGTTTGGATGTTCACATCATCTCCTCTCTGAAAATGGGGCCGAGTGGGTTGGGGAGGGGGTGTTCCCCATAAGGTAGCATGGTGGATTTGAAACTGGAGGACCCAGGTTCAAGTCTAATCAGCTCTAAGCAACCTGTAATACTGACTGCATAAAGCAATATTCAAAACGGTCCGAAAATCAGCGAAGTTATGACAATTTTTCATGTTAGATACTGCATCCCCAACTAGATTAAAATGTCCAATTAGCTTTAATTAAAATTTGCTATTTTTGGCTTTTCAATTATTATTTTTTAAAAAGTATATCCTGGATCTATCCCCACATACAGATCTATAGAACATTTAAATGCATTATTTACTCTAAGAAATGCCCAAACCTTTATACAACCTTGAAAATTTCACACTTTTTTAGTTATAGTGAAAAACATTTTATTTTCATTCTTTACATGTATATTTTTGCACTTCCACAGCGCAACAGATAAGCTTTGGAAGGAAATTGGGTATTACCCCAAAGTTTGGAAGGAAAATTTTGACTGGATATTGGCTGATTGAAACTGACGTCACAAAATACATGTACAATGTACAACTGTAAATTTCACGAAAATATCAATTCATATTTGTACAAGCAAAATCTATTTTTGGTAATTTTAAGCAACTATCGATCCACGCTATTAGGATATTGACGAGAAATGTCTTAGTTGTATGGTAATTTCTCTTCAGGTTCATTTAATTCGGTATTAACCATTTCAAGTGATAGAAACATGCATTGCACAGTCAGCTGATTACACACCTGGTGTTATTATTATTTTGAACCTCTTAAAACGTATACATTTGTTTACATGATACAGCCATTTAAACGGAGTGTAGGCACACAGCCAAACAGTCTTCTTTATTGAAAGTTCTGAACAACTTTTGGAAAAGGGTGAAAGAACTGGACGATAAACAAAGAAGGTATGACCATTTGAATTGAATGTTGTTTAACGGCTCATCAACACATTACAGGTTATTTAGAGGCGCCCCAGAGAGAGGGGAAGGATACATAGGAATCCGGGAACCTGCCCTACTCTTATTATCGAATAGATTCCTATGGTTCTTTAACATGCTCGGAGGATAGACCGATACACGGGACCGCCCGGTTTACGTCCCCATCCGACGGACGAGGCTAAGGAAAAGTGTCTTGCCCAAGAACACGCCGACGGAACACAGTGGCACCACGGAGGATTGAACCCGGGGCCTCCGGTTACAAATCCGCCGCGCTACCGACTGCGCCACGCCAGCCCTTTTGAAGGTTCTGTTCAAACGGATATGGAAGCTGGCATTTTGAAAATAGTTTTAAATGACCATATATGGAATATTTATGAATATGAACATTTACTGATTTTTAGGAATACAATAAAAGCAACTGTATGAAATATACGCATACTTCAGGGCATTAATGCATTATATGACCAGTAAAGGATTTTGCATTAATTTGCAAACAGCATATGAAATATTTTATTTGTGCTTAAATGATGTCCACCAAAGACAACACTTCATATGACCAAGTATCAAACAAATAAAAGTGTGGTAATCATAAGAAGTTAAGATACTGAGGTTAAGTTGAACCAGTGTGTAGTTTTGGGAAAATAAAGCAAAATATGACCTTGACCTTGGTAATTTTTGTCATTCAGAGATGTCCACCAATGCCAACAATACATATGACCAAGTATCAAAGACATAAAGTGAGACAATCACATAAAGTTAAATGAGGTGAAGTCACCTAGCCAAGGATAAGTCGTGAAAAATAACGCACAATTTGACCTTGACCTTGGTAATTTTTGTCGTTCAGTGATGTCCACCAATGCCAACAATACATATGACCAAGTATCAAACAAAGAAATTAAAGTTATCAGAAAAAGTAAACTGAGAGTAACTTACCTAACCAAACTGATGTTTAGGGTAAATAGTGAAAAACATGACTTGACCTTAGTATTTTCTGTCGTTCGGAGATGTCAGCAAATGCAAACATTGTATGACCAAGTGCCAAAGACATAAAGTAAGGCAATCACATAAAGTTAACTGAGGTTAAGTTACCTAACCAAGGTTAAGTTTGGGGAAAATAAGCAAAATATGACCTTGACCTTGGTAATTTTTGTCGTTTAGTGAGGTCCACCAATGCCAACAATACATATGACCAAGTATCAAACAAAGAAAATGAGGCAATCACATACAGTTAACTGAGGTTAAGTTACCTAATCAAGGTTAAGTTACATAACCAAGGTTAAGTTTTGGGAAAATAATGCAAAATATGACCTTGACCTTGGTAATTTTGGCATTATGTCCCTTGACCCAACAAAGCATCTGACAAAGTTTCATAAAAATTTGAGAAGCAGTTGTTGAGATATAGTTGATTTAAAATACAGAGGCCACCTCCGCCGGAAAAGTGACTGCTATGTCTCGCTACCCACTATCGTGGGCGAGACAGTAATGACTGTTTGGCTGTATGCCTAATGGTTTTTTTCCCAACTCAGATACATGTATCTCTTACTGCCAGTAGTGAGCCATTATTGTCCTGTTCATTCTTGCACCTAGTACAGCAATACTAAAGTGCACTCACTAACACTGGCAATTGTTCTGGAAAATGTCATTCAATATCCCCCTAAATATACTGAAAGGAAAAAGAAACACAACATGGGAATTTCTGTTATATATATTGTATGGCCAATATGCTGCTGTTAATTGAATTATATTGGGTTTTAAGGCTCACCAACACATGAAAGTTTACAGGCATGAACATGCCAGGCTCATCCTCCATGTACATCGAGATAAAATATGGAAAATGGGCCTAGAACCTCACCCTGAACTGCAGAGTTGCTGCAAATTCTATCGTAGAAACTCCATTTATGCTGGAGCAATGTTTATTGTTTTTCTGCCACTGCTATTTTGATGTGAGCGAGATGGTACCTGAAACAATGCAGGGATCATGATGAAGACCTTTAATGAACATGGAACAAAAAATGATGAAATGAACATGAATTTGGGGGGATCTTACCCCTCTGCCTACCCCTCCAAAGGGATCTGCAGTGGCCCTATTCTTTGCCCCGTGACCAAACGGGGCCCCCGGGAACCACACGGGGCTGCTGTAATCGAATAGTACACGGCTACGAAAGATATTTCCTTTCGGAAAAAATACTAAAACAACACGTAACACAGCATATAGTATTCCTGCAAAGTTTCATTATTGACAGAGTACGCGTTTGGCTCAAGCATGTGAGCAAACTTAGGATGCAAACTCTTTACGTTAAATACAGTACTGAACTGGCGGCTCAATTTGTCAAAGAGAAACTACAACATTTATGAATTTCTTGTTACGTGTACTGTGATTAAAACGTCTACAACATCACAGTTGTGTCCTTTCTCTAACTAACTGCAACATTTTTTTTACATCTTGGGATTTCCTTGGAATATTATGTGGAATTAAGTGTGCAGTACATGTTTATACAATATAATTATATAGCGGAAATTCCCGTGTCACGTTTCTTTTTCCTTTTAGTATATTTCATTACTTGTACATGAAGGCCATCAAAATGATTTGAAACAGAATATGCCTGTTAAGCATTTTTATGTGCCACATTTTTGCTGCCATTAAGTGTTGTTGTTTTGTTTTTTCAGATTTGGCATAAAATGTTTAGGGTCACCCTAAAAATAGGGTCAGTAGGCAAACCAGAACCATACATAATGTTATTTTGCCTTATTTTGTTCAGAACAACCAGTATATTGATAAATTTCTTTTAAACTATCATTTCGATATTCATGGATATGGTTAGCCAGAGGCGTAGCATGGCCAGTTTTCAAAGTACTCCTAATACGAGGTGCGAAGCGCCGAATAGGGGAGGGTTTGTTAGTAGGTGCGCATGTCCCCCTTCCACAAGAGGGTTTCGGGAGGCCACTCCCAAAAATGGCAATATATTTGTTTCATCTTCGGACCAAAAGGTGCTCTTACAAGAGACATTTGTCAGGAATAAAGACACGTTATGCTCGCACAAATATAGTAATCTCCACCCCACCTTTGCATTTTCAAATTCTTAGGATTTTGTTTTTTTAGTTTTAGTTTTCCAAGTTACTCACAGGAGAAAGGGAGTATGCCACACAAGGCCTTGTTATCATGAATATTCAGGGCCTTTTTACCCTTCTTTGCAGTGGCCTGTATAAGGCCCTTTCTCCACCTAAATTTCTATTAAAATCATGCAGTTTTCCCCATTTTTTAAACTAACCTCTAGAAATTTCATTCCCCATTTATGGATTTTCCCCCAAGTTTAGGCCAAAAGGCCTGTTCCCAAAAACTGGTAAAAAGGCCCTGATGTGTTATAGTCAAGACTTTATAAATTTCAGAACACACTTTCCAGTCACCAATTTTTAATTGTATATACTAATTATGCCCATTTTAGGCATGATCTCTCGCGGTAACAGCCGTGAGAATCTGTCCAGACTGCCACATGGTTCCTTACTTACTGCCGCTAATGTGGCCAACATTCAATCTCTTGTGACACCAGTATGTGGTTCAGCTTTAGATCACACACAAAGTATACTCATAAATAGCAGCCATATGGCTTATACATGACAACAGAGTCAGCGCTACCGGTCTTTTTAATGAGCTTGTTGGACATATAATATAAAATGATGAAATACCGACTACGTCTCTGGTGTACATTCTCAGTAAACAGCACATTAGATATTAATTATATGGCTGTATTTATGTAACTGACCAACTTAAATGCACGCATGTGTCGCACAGCTGCCTCAAGCCAAGTACTGATGCTGCTACCAACATTTCGGTCAACAATATGTTTAACCGATATAATGAAACACTAAGTCTATCTTCTGTACTTTGATAGGATGCGAGATACTATAAGATATTTCAATATATGATCAAAAACCAATAAAACCAATACGACTTTAAAGGGAATGTAGCGACACAGCCAAACAAGCTCTATTATTGAGAGTTCTGAAAAACTTGGAAAAAGGTGAAAGAATTGATAAACAAAAAAGATATACCATTTAAAGGTTGTTCTAAAACGAATATGGGAGCCGCCATTTTTATAACTATGACGTCATAGTTCCATATTACCATATATGGAATATTGATAAATATCATTTAAAACGAAGAAAATTACTGCAAATGAATGAATTTTTTTACTGGTCATAAAAAGCATTATTGCCATTAAGTATTACATATTTTTCATACAGTTGTTGTCATTTTCCCCAATAAATCAGTAAATTTTCATATTTATAAATATTCCATATATATGGTCATTTAGAACCGTGATGTCATAGCTCTCAAAATGGCCGCTTCCATGTCCGTTCCAACAGAAACTTCAAATGATCATATCTTCTTTGTTTATCATCCGATTTTGATAATTCTTTCACCCTTATTCCAGTTTTTCAGAACTCTCAATAATAAAGATGGTTTGGCTGTGTCGCTACATTCCCTTTAACACACTGATATCATACACGTTTCACGACTTTTATGCTGAAAAAGCAGCATGATGAGCAGATGTTCAAGGTGGATGTGCAATGCCGAATATACTGTTTGGCAAGCCCGAATGACACCTTGTTCTATGTATACTTAATCTTTGATTATGGTTAAATACTTACATGTATGTCCATAACCCTTCAAAGCCACATCAGCATACAGGCCTGAACACTCATTTTGCAGGTATCCCATAGGGACTCTTGTTTTTGAAAACATTTTTTGGGAAATGTGTACGATAATAATTTAAACTAGAAATGTGCCTATCAGCTGCAACAAAGTCACCTTTAAATAAAATACAAATAATTATACTATTTTATGCAAATTTACTTACTATTACAATGAATATTCAGAAATGTAGGTAAACAATACTTTTGAGAAGTTGAGTAGATCGGTCAAGTTTAATTATTACAAAATCATTAAAGGCCCAAATCTCCGCTGAAAATCAATGGACTGGAACAGCATGATGATATGTCCAACTAGACTCCATATTGATACTTCCAACCACTTATCGCCAAAGTCTGTTGAGCAGATTAGAAGGAGTACAAACAAGATATAAAATCATGTAATACAGATAATATCTGATCTGTTTTTTCATTATCTCACTGTTATATGTACCTTGACGGTAGACCTACTGACCTCAAAAGAACATGCCCATCTATACTAATGCTTCGTACAGAGTAGAACTGACACAATTTGGACAGACGAAAACACCACATCACCAACAACTGACTCAATTCTAATATCTTAATGGGCTAGGTCAGGCAGCAGAAAGAGCACAGAACTCCAGATATTTAAAGCAACTTTTGAGGGTATTTCAGCATTAACTAGTACCATCACTGAAGGTGATAAATACCCCCGCAAACATTTTTTTAGTAAGATCAAGGGCAATAACTCTGCATGGCATTGACTGAGCCAGGCCAAAATTGAGTCACGTATTGTGTCACTTCATGTTTATCATGTATACAAACTTTACAAAGTTATAATTCAATATCTTCCAAACTGTAAAAGTAGTTCACTCCGCAAGATTGCATATGCTGAATAAAGCAATGTTTACTACGTGCAAAGGCAATAACTCTGCACGGCATTGACTGAGCAAAAGAAAGATTGTGCCACACACATATACATTTCATTTTGATCAAGTATACAAAGTTTCAATTTAATATCTTGAAAATTGTAGAAGAAGCTTGCTCCACAAGATTGCATATGACCAACAAAGCAATTGAATTTTGACTAAGTTCAAGAGCAATAACTCTGCATGGAATTGACCGAGCTGAACCAAAATTGTGTCACACACATCATCACTTCATTTTAATCCTGTATACAAAGTTTCAATTCCATATCTTGAAAAAGTAAAAGTAGTTTGCTCCACAAGATTCAACAGACCGACCGAATTTTGACTAAGTGCAAGGACAATAACTGTGCATGGAATTGAGCGAGCCACACCAAAATTGTGTCGTGCACATCTACACTTCATGTTGATCACATACGCAAAGTTTCAATTCAATATCTTGAAAACTGTAGAAAAAGTTCGCTCCACAATATTGCATATGCTGAATATAGCAATTTTGACTAATTGCAAGGGAAATAACTATGCATGGAATTGACCAAAATTGTGTCACGCACATCTACACTTCATGTTGATCATGTATACAAAGTTTCAATTCAATATCTTGAAAACTGTAAAAGTAGTTCGCTCTACAAGATTGCATATACTGACTACAGCAATTTTGACTAAGTGCAAGGGCAATAACTCTGCATGGAATCGAGAGAGTCACACCAAAATTGTGTCACGCACATCTACACGTCATGTTGATTCTGTATACAAAGTTTCAATTCAATATCTTGAAAACTGTAAAACAGCGCTCCACAAGATTGCATATGCTGAACTCGGCAATTTTGACTAAGTGCAAGAGCAATAACTCTGCAATGAATTGGGCAATAACTCTGCATGGAATTGAGCGAGCCACACCAAAATTGTGTCACTCACATCTACACATCATGTTGATCCTGTATACAAAGTTTCAATTCCATATCTTTAGAACGGTAGAAGTAGTTCGCTCCACAAGAATCAACACACCGACCGACCTCCCGCCACAGTGACTCCTCTCAAACTTTGTTTGCTGGGCTTCGTTTGCAGGATTATAAAAATTAGAAAATCAGCACTGAAAAAAGAAATTATTGGTAGGAGTGAAAATCTACAATGAAAATTGATAATTATAGTATAAACTAGACGGTCTGCATTTTGAGCCCTGTTATGAAGAAGTCCAACACCAATGTCAATCCCAAGAGATATTCGTTCCTTACATGTACATGTATATTTAATATTTAATTAATGTCATCAAAAGTGGGCACTGGGGGTGCATGTCATAGCGGAGACCGGACATGAGCAAACATACACCCGAACGACATTGTGATTGCTAAATCAAGATCTGAAAATGGGATCGACAAAAATCAGTTTAAAAAAAATCAGTTTAAAGACTGTCCCCGAGGTTTTCCTGTTTATTGAGAACCCCTATAATTCATCCATGTAATTAACTGACCGCAGAGCAATAAAATACCCATTTTCGCACAGCAGGGCATCAATTATCTGACAGCAGATAGGCACATTTAAAAAATTAGAAGTAACTTGGTGTAACAAAATGCTATCTGCAAATAGAGATGAGGTAGTGATATATACTTCTAACATTAAATTCTGCATGGACAAATTTTAGCTCATTAGCTGGCATGTTAGGTGATTTATTGCCATTTTATTGACCTCATGCTGGGTATGCCAACCACCAAGCTGATTATCATGTAACTTGAGCTGAGTAGAAAGTACTAGAGGTTTTCGGGAGAGTCTATAAACTGAAATGGGTGAAAGAAAACAATAATTAATTTAGTTCATACATACATGTACATTCAACTTGCAAAACTGTAAGGAGGCATAGTGTAAATACCTGTGACAATTGATCGTAATCAACTGTTTGTGCCTCTCCGTTGTTTGCATCTTTCACGTGTTAAACTTTCAAACAATTCTATCACAAATTATGTGCGAAACCAGGATGTGATCCCCGCCATAACCATATGTGTTTTGTCCCTGAGCAAGAAACTTTACCTGCATTTGCTTAGTACTGGTTCTACCCAGGTAGTCATCGAGAGTGATTAAAATAAGATTCAAGAGGTTTCGTTATAATCGATGTAAAATAAATAAGTTTAAAAAACAACATCCCGTTTTATTTTTTCCCCACTTTTTGAGGTGAAATGGCAGATTTATTACCTGATACTTATTCGTCTGTTACTCATATATTAGTAAAATGATTGGAAACATGCATGTAAATTATATTTTTGATAAGGACATTAACATGGAGGACGAAACTTATCTGAAGCACTGAGTGAGACATTATCCGAACAAAACGGCTATCCGAATACCAATACACACATACAGTTACGTGTATTTCATCAACAATAACATATACAATACAGTATAGATATATATATATATACCATGTGATAATTGAAATTTACCGCTAATATTATCTAAGTTCACTGCACAATCGATTTTGCTTTCCGTTTCGATGATTTTCAAAGGAGTTGTTCAGATGGAACCGAAGTGTTTGATCGAATATGACAATGAAGGGGTATAAAAACCACCTCCGAACCGGTATGACTGAAATGCGAAAAGGGCCCTTTTCGCGAAAATGGAAGTGGGTTTTATACCTTTAGCGATGAATAGAATAGCAATTTTGTCACAAATACTTTAATTAAGGCAATCAAATACTAACCATATATATATGTACATTAAATACATGCATACCAGTTAAAATTTTAACAGTATGATTCGTTTTTTTGTCAGTTATACATATTTTTAATTTCCGTGAAGGGTTCGGAGGTGCGGGGGTTCGGAAGGGGTATGACTGTAATGCGAAAAGGGCCCTTTTCGCGGCATTCAAGCTACGAAAAGGACCTGTTTTATGCAAAATGCATTTATATTGTTTGGTTTTGGTGATTTAAATGTGATGAATGTGTAATTATACTAAGAATAAAATAAAAATATACTAAATAAAATATTTTAGAAAGTCTCAGGGCTTTTTCCCACAAAATTGGGAAGAGGCCCAGGCCTGTCCATTTTGGGAAAAAAGAATGCGCTTATTTCTCATTTTGGGAAAAATACAAGGTTTCATAAATTCAGTAAATATGACATTAATATATTTTATTTATATTGTCATCCATTATTTACCATAATTATTAACTTTTCCAAGTCGGAATTTACTTAGCAGACAAAAACAAACTGCAGAATTCATGCTTTTTCTCAAATTCTGAGAGACTGCTTTTTTCCGATTGGGAAATATTTCTGCCACAGTTGGGAAAAAACAGTCCAATTTTCCGTTGGGAAGAGGCCCTTTACAGGCCTCTGTTATATAAGGTAAAAACGCCCTGAGTCTTAATTAGTTTATGTTGGAAATGGTTCTACAAAAAGGAACATACCCTCATACGAAAAGGACATACACATTGTCTAACAAAATGATCTGTGATTTCAGCCTTTAAATTATGCATCAAGTATTTATTTAACTTCTTTCTTTCTTTTTTTAATATTGGCCTAAAATTATTCATCGTAAAGGACTGTAAATTATACGAAAATGATATTCACATCTACGAAAAGGGACGCTGATCTACGACTTTAATACGAAATCTTTTCAGTATAATGTCAACTTGAATGTTGTTCACACCTTTGTTTGATCCTTGATTAGATTATAGCACATTCACTAATCGATCGGTAATCGCCCTGGTATCATCTAAAAAATATTTTATTTAGTATATTCTTATTTTATTCTTAGTATAATTACACATTCCTCACATTTAAATCACCAAAACCAAACAATATAAATGCAATTTACACAAAACAGGCCCTTTTCGTAGCTTTAATGCCGCGAAAAGGGCCCTTTTCGCATTTCAGTCATACCCCTTCCGAACCCCCGCACCTCCGAACCCTTTACGGAAATTAAAAATATCAGGGAGTACGTTATAGGGAGGAGAAACGGGCTCGTTTTGCCGATTTATGTTGTCTCGCATGTGTTTCACTACTCCGTGAAAATGACTATTTCCGGTTGTTTCGCGAGTGTGTGAAAAACAGCAAATTCTTATAAATTATTACACTTACAAACTCAATAAAGGTGCTCAATGTAAACATAAGTATTATTTATTTACATTGTGTCCTCTGATACAGAGCGTGTATTTGTTTGCATGTTTAAAAGCACATTTTACCAGACGGTTCCGTGTAACAAAGATGGCGCCACTCTGCGCCAAATAAAAAATGGTGACAGTGTATAGCTATTGCAAACGAGATACGAGACTACGGGTTATTAAGGCATTAATAATAACAAAAAGTGAATAGTAAACATATTTATCTTTGTAAAGAAGGTAATTTCATGGTGGTGATTATAAGACAAAGCCTAAAAAGAGGTGATGAAAATGTGCCTTTTGAGATATCAGCTAAATTTTTAATTTTATAGTATTAAAAATGGTGTGAAGCTATTGCAAACGAGATACGAAGTATGGGTTATATTAGGCATTAATAATAACAAAAAGTGAATAGTAGACATATTTATCTTTGTCAATAATGTAATTTCGTGATGTTGATTATAACAGAAAGCCGTAAAAAGGGGCTGTAATAACTGCCTAATTTGAGATGTTGGCTGAAATTTTAACTTTTCAAATGTTACTCGCTTACGATCGATTTACCTGTATCGATAAAATAGTAAATGGCGGCGTTCTAGCGCGACAACATAAATCGATAAACTAGAGCGTTTATGAACCCTTTTCTCCTCCCTATAACGTACTCCCTGAAAATATGTATAACTGACAATAAACGAATCATACTGTTAACATTTTAACTGGTATGCATGTATTTAATGTACAAATATATGGTTAGTATTTGATTGCCTTAATTAAAGTATTTGTGACAAAATTGCTATTTTATTTATCGCTAAGGGTATAAAACCCACTTCCATTCCGTACCGAACACTAAATCTCCGAACCCCTAGTTTTTGAACGATACGAGGGTTTAACGCGTTAATTATTTAAAGTTAAGCATTCATAAACTAACTAACTTCATTATAAATGTAATTTCCAGTCTTAGTTTATTCGAACGACACCGTAATTATTTTTAGATTAGGGTTCGGTATGGTAAAAAAAGGTAAACAAATGGCTGTATCTACATTAAAGAAAGAAACCAAGACTGGAAATTACATTTATAATGAGGTTAGTTATTTTATGAATGCTAAACTTTAAATAATTAACGCGTTGAACCCTCGTATCGTTCAAAAACTAGGGGTTCGAAGATTTAGGGTTCGGTACAGAATGGAAGTGTTATACCCTTAGCGATGAATAAAATAGCAATTTTGTCACAAATACTTTAATTAAGGCAATCAAATACTAACCATATATATATATATGTACATTAAATACATGCATACCAGTTTAAATTATAACGGTATGATTCGTTTATTGTCAGTTATATACATATTTTTAATTTTCGTAAAGGGTTCGGGGTTCGGAGGTGCGGGGGTTCGGAAGTGGTTTTTATACCTATTCTGTGACAATTTACTTAGGTCCGAACGTAAGTCAAGTATTCGTCCTTGTATTGTTCTTTATAATGAATTAATGATTAAGTCTTAGCGATTAATACAATCAATTATATTCGATACACTATATGATTATTTTTTCGCATTTTTATTTAACTTGATATCAATGTACATAAATTTAAAAAGAAAACACAGAATACGTCTGAAATCCTAAGATTTCCTTTCGATCTTTTAAGTTGATTCGGCCAAACCCAGTTCGGTCCATAGAAGTGCGGCCCTAGTCGTTTCGGCCCAAAAAGCGCTTGGTCCTATATCAAATTTTAATTTAGTCGAAACCCAAATAATGTATGTTGTTTTTGATGTTTATTCATTGTTTTATGATATAAATGTGTATTATGAGCACGCATTTTAAATATTCTTAATCAAAACGGTCTATAAAAATAAGGTATACGGTGTTCAAAAGGTTTTATTTGTTTATTAAAATTGTTAGAAATAATGATAGATAAATTATTTCTTTATTTCCTCCAGCGTAGGAGATTTACATAATATATTTATAATAAAAACAAACTCCTACACAATTATGAAATGTAATAGCATAACATATATTATACATGCACCATGATATTAATTATTAAAGTACATTATTATATTAAATTAAGAAAGTGTCTCCTCGTCCGGGCCCGTATCATGAAAATAAAACAGGTTAAACATACATGTATAGTCACACTCATAGACCTACATACATCTATAATTAATAAGGGGCGTGTAGGCAGTTTCGAATCCATGTGTATTTATATCCATGTCACACTCTATAGTATTAACTATATCTCACATCACACACTCTTGCCGCATGTGAAAGATAGTGGAATATTACTACTAATGTTGTGATTATCACACTCTATAGTGTGAAAGATAGTGGGATATTACTACTAACGTTGTGATGATCACACGCTATAGCATTCAGTAGGTCTACATCTCACATCACACACTCTTGACGAATGTGAAAGATAGTGGAATATTACTACTAATGTTGTGATTATCACACTCTATAGTGCGAAAGTTATCACACTCTATAGTGCGAAAGTTATCACACTCTATAGTGTGAAAGATAGTTAAAATCGCACACTGTTATCACAGAAAACAATACACAATTATGCAGTCAAATCACTGATAATCACTCTCAAAATTGTGATAATCACACTCAAGATGGTGATAACAGATGGTAATAATATATATGTATACATATGCATCCAGTCAAGTGCAGATACATATCACATTACTTAATTCATATTCCAAACGATAAACAAAACTACTACAAAATATATACACAAACACACATCACAAAGACGTGCTCAAATGACCGGGAATGTCCCTACCTACAAACTCCCGCCTCCTCATCCAGAGTCTGATATACATTACATAGTGTCAAACAATGACCATAACTTACTTTTAAATTCTAGAAATGCATTGTAATCTCGATCAAGTAATGTCTTCAAATTATCACATGGCGCTCCCAACAGGATACCTAATTGTTCTGCTCTTTGGCAATTACTTAGTAAATTTAAGACAGATCTACCAAACGTTTCATCCATATCAGTCAAAAACGGACGCATGTGCTCATCAGCATACATTCATACAAAGCATGATGAACATCCCCCTTATAACAAACAACACCACACACTGAGTAGAGTTTTTCAAGATCCAATGAACATAATATGAATATTATATGAATAACGCATCTGCATTTACATAGCATACTTGAATTAGTTCTACACACTTTCCAAACTGGACTTGAACCAAACTAAGGCTGGATCAAGAAAAATGCATCGAGTTCAACTTGATTTGCATACCACATATTTTCTTCTCGGTATTTAATACTCAGCCTAATCTGCATTTTCCATTCATGTTTCTTCTTACGTGGCTACATAACGTAACAGATATCCCTCAAGATCATATATACGTAATATATACACAATATCCTTAAATAAACCGGGCTGATTTTTATTAAAATTATAGTACGCATACAAGCGCACCAGAAAAACGTCTTTTATACGAGATTGTTTAACTGACGAACATAACTGCCCTAACAACACTAAATAGTTAGTTTCTTTTTGTCGATTTTAGATTGTATTGAATAACTTTCCAAATACCTGGTGCTATGTTCGTTCTTGTTCTGCTTCCCAGAACGCCTGCATATGCTTGACACAGAATCTAGGTGACCTTTCCAAAAATAAGGTATCCGTGTTTGTCATTCCATACCACATTTCGGCACCATATACGCCCATAGGAAGTACAACAGATTTGTAGATTTTCATCGAAGTGGACGGATGTAAACCATCGTTATGTATCCCACAACTTTCTAAGCCGAGCAAAGTTCCTCTTAATTTAGCGTTCGCTTCGTTTATGTGTTCTTGGGCAAGACACTTTCCCTTAGCCTCGTCCGTCGTAAAACGGAGCTGTCCCGTGTATCGGTCTATCTTCGAGCACGTTAAAGAACCATTGGAATCTATTCGATAATAACAGTAGGGCACGGTTCCCTGATTCCTATGTATCCTTCCCCTGTCTAAATAACCTATACTGTGTTGATGAGCCGTTAAACAACATTCAATTCGTTTATGTTCTCTACATGACTCATATATTAATTAAACGCGACGCCAAGATGTGTAGAAGATTCTACCCATTAACTATGTCATTTCCTACTGACCATGATCTTAGAGACGTTTGCCACTTTATCTTGGGTTTATGACACACACTAATTACCGATTTATTTGCATTCATAACCCCATTTGTATGAGTATCTATAGCATGTGCCCATCATTTTGTTCATGCCACATTTTGTTAGTGTACGTAATTAACGTCATGCCATCTGCAGAAACATGAAACAGTACAAGGAACAGGTATACCACAAATAGTTAGACCCAGATTTGTGTCTTCGAGTTCTTTAATTAAACCATCTATAAAACATAGGTACAAGAAGGGCGTACTTACTCCTCCCTGTCTGGTTCCGATATCAACAGAGAAAACCACAGATGTGTAGCCTTTGGATAGCACTCGACTTTCTAATTCCTCATGCAGGTTCACCAAAGCTTTCCAACCGTATAGCTTTAAACCCAGTTCTTGTAATATGTAAAACAGTCCGTTATGCCATACCTTGTCAAAAGCATTCTTCACGTAAAAAAACAACGTATAGCTACCTGACTCTTTGGTATAGTAGGCGAGAAGTAAAAACGAAGTCATGATGCATCCAGTTCCTTTTAGAAACTCTCCCTGAAGGGGACTAAATTGAATAGGAGTTTCAGTGTTCCACGCCACAATAACAGCTTCTCGTATAATTTCAATATTGCCGATGATAACGTTATTGCCCGATAACTACTAGGTTCATCCTTTCTCTTCCGACCACCTTTGTGTAAGGTTATTATAAGTCCAGTTTCATTTTTTTTGACGAATATGAGTATTTATACATTAAGTTATATATTGATCTTAAAAAATCATAGAATATATCACTGCCGTACAATATATGTTCATTATTTATTGAATCAGACCCACAAGCTTTTGACTTTTTAAGAAGTTTCAATTCTTCTGCGAATTGTGATGCAGAAAACTCTATAAATGGTTCATTATCAACACTTGACTGCTTTAATGTGCCCACTGTAGTTTCCACAGGTTGCCTGAAATCTCGGTCAAATGCTGGTTTTATGTCATTCGTATATAAGGCTGAGATGTAGTTTCCCCAATTTTCAGCAATTGATTTATAATTACGATATGTTACATCATTAAATTTCATCTCAGCACCAGTCTGTCGTTTGTGAGATTTTTTTCTAGAATTTACGAGTCTCACAAACTTCTTGGCAAGTCCACATAGTGTAATTGTCTAAACTGCCGTTAGTAACAAACGCTTTAATATTATTACAGGTCAAACATATAGTATTTTCCCTAGCGAATGTTTTTTGAATAAGAGCAATAAGCTTGTCATTGATAAAGCGATGTGGTAAGGTTGTATATAGTGTAGAGAAGTCATCAGTGCTACTAGATGAAACTTGACGTTTATTGCAAATTTTATGAAGAAAGTCTCTTGATTTTTTAATAGACCAAAACAAATTAATCCCAGAGTTTTCATAAGTTGTATCACAATATTGTTTAGCGTGATCTTTAACGGTAGTGAGAAAGAAGTTAACAGTTTGGAGATATTTGTGGTGGTGCAGGCACTAGAATTCGAAGTAAGAAATTATACGGATTTTTATGTAATTTAGGAATCCAGGACATAGTTGGCAGTTTGTTACGCTTTTCGTCTACCCCAGCCTTGAAAGTAGTGCACCGATCGATATCTGTGGAAACAATATCCGTAGTAGAATGAACTGGAGTATACGAATTAGTGCTACCAAGTTCCAGAGATAAAACATTGATGTAATGTAGGCGTCAAACAATACTTACATTATTAGCTGCTTTATCAGCAGGAACTAAAACAAATGTATTATAAAATTCTTGAATTCTCGCATTTAAATTACGAAATTACGATTTTAAATTACGAAAGGAAAATCTAGGTCTCGGAGGAAGTAAAGAGGGTTTAGCATTATAAAAGTTAATACGTGTATCTATCACAATTTTAAAAATTGACCTTTTCCAAGTAGTAAGAGAGTTTGCATGTTCTCTGCGACACCATTTCATACTAAAATCCTCAAAGGTTGAAGGTAATCTAAACTTAGGACCTTTCAAAAACAGATGCCGAATACGTTTATCAACAATATCAAAATTACCAGTGATGACATGACCTGCTGGAGCATAGCATAATTTTGATGTATTACATTTACATTCCTTAGGAGAGTTATTTACTATATCAAGGTCAGAAACTATTTTATTGTAGTTGAAAATCATATTTCTAATAGGATTTTATACTTATAACAAATTACAGGACTTTCTGATTTTTTGAAATATTTCGGGATAGAATCAACTACATGATTATCTCGAAAAATACTAGGCATGTCAATGAAATCAATACCTTTATTAAGATATAGTATTTTTAGAAAATGCATGAAGTGATCAGACTCCTTGTCAATATGGGGTCGGAGAACATGTTGAGTGTAGCAGCAGTGTTATACAAGGGATCTATAAGAATGAATATTTTGTCTGCTTCCTCGTCGATCAACTTAAGTGAAGAAATAGACAGAGAGGTAAGCCGTGAAAGCATAGAGTGCATGTCAATATTAGGATCTTTTGAAATTTTTCCTTGTTAATAAATATTGTCATTAAGGCCGAGTGGATATGGTGTCTGTAAGTTTTTCATCCATTTAAGTTCTGCTGTATGTCTAGCTTTTATTTTAAAGCTTTTTAGTACTAAAAGTATGACCTGATTGACGAAAGTATTTTTTTTTAACTTTTTAGGATTACCTGCATTATATTTATGTTCACGAAATCGAACTGTTAAAGATCGACCTGTTTGTCCAACATATTGTATACCGCAACGTGGTGCATTTCAAGTCAAAACATAAATGACGTGAGATGTACGTCAATCAACATTTGAAGCTAGACATACATTGAACATTCTACCATTGACAACTGATTTAATGGTGGACTTGCAAGATAAATAATTGCAACAACTGCACCTCTTAGCATTGCACTTATTAATAGATGGAAACACCCTGCGTCCTGAATGAACTAAACGATTTCTGAAAGGAGACTTTATATGGTCTTTCCTCAAAACAGGTGATCCTAGAGGAGTAACTGAACATTTTGAGCCAATATTAAAAATCCTGGTAATATTATTAGAAGAAACATGAAACGAGGTTGCCGAATGATGATTTAAAGGTGTAAGGCATACATATGGTTTAGTCTTAAGTACTAAGAAGAGTTATTTTGTGGAATTTGTATTGATGACGCTCTGACGAAGAGGTGAAATATTTATTTTTAGTAGTTATTAGAGATACGAAATAGAATCGTATGAACGATCCATAAGAAATAATATTTGTAAACTTACGGACGGTTAAAAGAGGTCCAAAACTCGACAACAGTGGCTAATACTAGATCACGAGGAAAGTTAAGGAAAATTCTAATAAAACGGGTGAAATTGTCGATGAGCACAAAACCTTCAACACGATATATGAAACACACGTTTTTAAGGAAAAACTGGATCAATGAATGTCATACAATCCCTGTGGGATGAAAAGATAACAATATTGATTGGATGTACGGGGAGACTTTATACGGTCGCCACACGGCACAAACAACACTATTGTGAAAGTAAATATAGATATAAAAATCGAACAGGAAAAGCAGCATTCAAGGACAACAGTCAACCACAAACACACACAGAAACAAAGAACAAATTTAAAGATGAATAAAAGGCCAAATAAGACATCACAAACACAAAAGGGTTGATCGAATCCGGTCTTAAATACAGGAGATAACGGTTACAAGATTTCTATATATGCTATATTCCAACCCAATAACAATCCAGTTGTGTGTCTAAACATGTTTCTTTATTTCGTCTTATCATTAATAATAATTCACTGACATCGTGAATCGCTAAAACTTTCGCAATAGTTGTTGCTATATACAATTATATATTATAAAGCAATAATCATGTTGTGTTCACGTTTTATCAGTAATTCGCCATAAAAATAGTTCTCAAAAATACGTAAGTATAAATATAATTTGTTATATTTTGCTCTTTTTTTCAAAGAATTTTGATATATTGTCATTTGGAATATTACTGTTTACCTATTAAATACATAGCTCGTCTTAGTTAGGTCAGTTCTTCTCATTACAGTCAGTTCATGCAAACCCGGAGGCACTATTTATCTACGCGGAGGCATATAATTTGAATGCTGTTCGGCTGCCACTTATGTGCTATTTTTAGCTATCATATCTATTTTTAGCTCAGAAATCTGGCCAACCTTCAAATTTTGATATCATTCTGTTAACATTGCAGCGGGAGTTTGCTCCCCGCCGCATACATGTCATGCTCACTGTTCTTCTACTTTCAATAATACTTTTCATAATTTCTATAGTCATTTTCATACGAATGATATCACTGATTAGAATAGGTGATATCACTCATGTAAATTTGGATGAGTGATATTACCCATTGAAACAGGTAATATCACTCATTCGAATAGGTGATATCACTCATGTAAATTTGGATGAGTGATATTACCCATTGAAACAGGTAATATCACTCATTCGAATAGGTGATATCACTCATGTAAATTTGGATGAGTGATATTACCCATTGAAACAGGTAATATCACTCATTCGAATAGGTGATATCACTCATATAATTTTGGATGAGTGATATTACCCATTGAAACAGGTAATATCACTCATTCGAATAGGTGATATCACTGAATTGTATTAAAAAAGTAATACGGTGCCCCATTGTGTTATGCACAGCCTTATTATCTATATTACGTTAACCACACACCCCTGCTGTGGAGCTAGGGATGACATAGATGTTTAAGTAGAATACAAGTAGTGAACAGTGGGTTAGTAAGGTTAAACAGCATACCTAATAACAACTTATAAATCTTTTGAATATATTCTCATCAACATCAATGCATATTTGAAAGAGGACTTAGGATGGGTGATACTGTGGTTACTTCACTGATTGATATAGAAAGTTTCCTTTCTGTTTGTTATTAGGTCTGTGGGTCAGTCGTTTACATCGATTGCGAAACAAGTTCTTTCAACTAATCACTCTCGATGGCTTCCATGGTAAGATGCGATGGTCGATGGTAAGATGCGATGGCAAGATGCGATGGTCGATGGTAAGATGCGATGGACCATCGACCATCGCATCTTACCATCGACCATCGCATCTTACCATCGCATCTTACCATCGACCATCGCATCTTACCATCGACCATTGCATCTTATCATCGCATCTTACCATCAGCCATCGCATCTTACCATCGAGCATCGACCTAGGTCGATGGTCGATGGTAAGATGCGATGGTAACATGGCCCTAACAGTACTCCGTAGATATCTCTATACTCTGGCTTAAGTCGTTGACCCAGTTAATATTGTTTTTCTACGGTGTACTGTTAGGGCCATGTTACCATCGCATCTTACCATCGACCATCGACCTAGGTCGATGGTAAGATGCGATGGTCGATGGTAAGATGCGATGGTAAGATGCGATGGTCGATGGTAAGATGCGATGGACCATCGACCATCGCATCTTACCATCGCATCTTACCATCGACCATCGCATCTTACCATCGACCATCGACCATCGACCATCGACTTATCAATTCTCATGCTGATAAAGATCTCACGATTACCGTAGAAAAATGTCTAGGTCGATGGTAAGATGCGATGCTCGATGGTAAGATGCGATGGTAAGATGCGATGTTCGATGGTCCATTGCATCTTACCATCGACCGTCGCATCTTACCATCGATCATCGCATCTTACCATCGCATCTTACCATCGACCATCGCATCTTACCATCGAGCATCGACCTAGGTCGATGGTCGATGGTAATATGCGATGGTAACATAGCCCTAACAGTACACCGTATTTTTCGTCAAAACACGGAAAAAACACATTATTTTTTTATTCGGGGCATGTATAATGTGGAAAAGTTATTGTACACTGTAAATAAGATATCATATATTACGGTGTCCATTTTCCATTGCAATTTAACTTCTATTTGTTGAAAAAGTGGAATTTCTCAACGATTTACCGCTAGTTTATGGAAATGATAGGTTTTACGAGTACATCGAACATTGATGGGACTCACAAATGGATTTTAAAATGCAAGGTCATCCACAACTAATTGTTTTATTACACCTCTTTTTTGATTTTCCATAAAAAATGCATATTGATTATTTGAATAGTTCGGTTTATTAAAAATCAACTGGAATAGTGAGCGTATTACCATGTTGGCTGTTGTAAATCTATAGCAATGTTTTCTTCGAAAGCAAATCGTATCGGCGATTCATTTTAATGTTCCCCGACGAAGCCGGTGGGCTATAGATTCGGCGTTGCCCATATGTCTGTCCGTTCGTAAGTCCGTTCGTAAGTTACTATGTGTGTGTGTGTGTGTGTGTGTGTGTGTGTGTGTTTGTGTGTGTGTCTGTGCATGTGTGTGCGTGTGCGTGTTTGTGTGTCCACATATGGAAGAATCTTCCTCAAATCGAAATCGACTGAAACAAAACAATAATTTCACGAAATGTAACTCTTGGTGATAGGTTAGTACTGATTTATCTCCCGCAGATATCGATAAAGCCGCCTCGGGCGTAATTTAGCGTGTCGGCAGTCACACTTGCACACTTTATGGGGGCCATAAAACATTGGGAATCATTATATATCTATAGTGACCATATGGAGTGAAACTATAATTGCACTTTAGTAAATTTAAGCAAAACACATTTTTAAAAAATCAGTTTAATATTTACATGAAATACGTTATTATAAACAAGCTTTTAATAAGCTGTGACTGAGAATAGTTTTTTTGTGTATTTTTATTGAAATGGCATTATAATAGTGAGAAATTCTATAAAAAACTGTTTAAAAGTAAAAAATCCCATCATTTTTGATATAGCAAAAGTAACGTTCTGACTCCTGTTTTGCCTAAAATGGAAATACCATCATTGGACAGAGAAATACATGTGTAATGGGTTTTTGCATGAATTAAGCATTTATGCATACAACTCTTCGTGATATGTATTTCTCCGCGTCGTCTGCTTAATGTGATTATCGCAAACAACAACAACAACAACAACAATTAATAATTGAAAAAAAATCGCTATCTTTGCTTGTAAAACAGACCATCTATAACTAGTGTCATTAAAACAAAAACTATATCAAAATAAAGATTAGTGTTTCACCTATTTAGAACTGTTTGCACCTAAGGCTTCAGTTTCGTCATTATGCGAAATATTTACTATTAAAAAACACATGTTCGACATATTTTAAGAATTTTATATAGAACATATGACACTAGATGGTGTATTTAAACTCGAAAACAGACCAAGATCCTTATAACATAAAAATATGAAACTTATATCAAAATAAAGATAATAAATTGTATTTTAAGAAACCGTTTGCACCTAAGCGATCATATTTATAGAACTTCTAATATTAAACAATAATGAAATTTCCCCCTATACGCTCCATGTAAAAATCTGGCGACTCATCGATAACCCGTTTGAGGAAGATTCTTCCATATGCTCCATAATTATCGCATGTATAGATGGATTTAAACGGACACACATCTGGAAATTTTCATCAAACATTAAATTTGCGTCTCGATTTATTAATCCAGTATCATTTGGACTTTGAACGTGCTTGCATAACATTAAATAACGGTTTCAACTTGTCAACATTCTTCCGTAGGTTTAAATAAATTATTGGCGCAATAGTAATAACAAGTTTGCAATTAATCAAAGATAAGATCTTTTATACAATTCTTATAATTATTAGTAATATTTTAACAGATGCAAGTTGTGCAGAGATACTCACGGGAGGCCTCCAGTTTTAAAAAGCAATTAAACCTTTAAATTAATTGATACAAATACTCACCTCGTCAAGACGATGCTCCCAAACCTACATCGGGGTCTTTATTCAAGTTCAAGATTATAAGTTCACATACCTCTTATGTTATACTAGTATGCATGTCATGAAGTCTTGTCTGCTGACTAAATTTCACGTATAAGAAAGTAATTTTGAAATAACTTGAAACAAATACCTCATCGACACGAACCTAACACCAGTATCTGTATCTACAATCTTGCTATATTAAATCACTTATAGCTGTTCCAACACTTCTAAATAAAGGCTGGTTAGACTCCTTTTCATGCAATATCTCAAAGTTTGTTGTGAGAAATACGGGTTGTCAATTTTCGCTTCAGTAGTACCGCAAGGCAATTTACTAGGTCCGAGACTATTTGTTTTACTTATTTCAATGATAAGTCAATCATTCACCTTTTTTGCTAATGAGCGTGTTGTTGTCAATCTATTAAGAATTATGATAAATGGACCTGTCAGTACGAAATGACATTTTTTTTTTATAGATGAGCTAGGAAATTGTGTACGAGATTCTAACCTAGTAAATTTCTGAAACATATATAATGTCATTACTTAGGGAATGCTCAAAAAATGCCTCTAGCAATTCATTGAGAGGCCAGTGTAAAAACATGTATCCAGTGTATTTAGGTGGGTTTCCAAAGCAATTGTCTTAATATACGTATTTTTTGCACCAAAGCGAACAACTCTCCCGACCTGAAATGAAAGTGAGATAAAGATTTAGTTCGACTATAATTTTTAAAGAGTTAACTGTTCATGATCCATATTGGAAAAGCTACAAAACCGTGTCGCTCGTGTTGTGTTATGTTATAGCTGTACGCCTGGTATAGAATGACAAATGTTCTTTAAAATTATGTTTGCGCAGACTAACACCAGTGTACAAATTTACCGAAGAATAATACAACAACAAAAAAGCGAACCAAGTTGTAAATTGTGTGGACATTTTGATTTTAACTGTACGAGTAACCAGACGTGGACACTTTTTGGACCGAGTACGTTACATGTATATACAGGAAAAGTAGCATTCAAGGATGACAGTCAACCACAAAAAATCACAGAAACAAAGAACAACTTTAACGGTGACTAAAAGGCAATATAAGACATCACAAAAACAAAAGGGTTGACAATAAGGCTACCGCCTTGGAACGGTCAGTGGCGAAAAAAAGGCCGCTTGGGGTTTCAACCAGGTTATAGGGTGCATCAAACCTAACTCTTACCCTAATGTCATCCCAAAAAACGGGAGAGTGCAAATAAAGATAGATCCGCCAGGTTATATTCTCTAACAAACAAGTCAGCATTAGTAGGCAATATAAGTAAAACACATAAATGATCATGTATATATCATATTAAAAAAAAGCCTAGAAAGCCACAAAGTAAGTACTCAATGACTTGGCAGAAGCCAGAGCAACAAGAGAACAAACCGTTAGGGGTACGACACGATTAAAGACAAACATCAAACGCTACAGTCCTATAAGGATTTAGGTAAACGTCATCATAGGGTCCACAATCTGTCCGGTCATCGTACAATCAAAGTGGAAAGCATAGTGGCGAACTGTAAATGGGTCTAGCACTAAACATGCAGTGCGTTGCAAAAAGATAACCTCTTTTTAAATAGTTTAATAAAGATTGTATGAAAGTGATTATGACCAAGGATCTTACGAAGTTTGTAAATCAAATCACCAATGAAATCCATCCATAAGCCAATGAAATCCCTCCATTCAATTAAAAAACTAAAGAAAAAAAATATGTCGCTTAAAATAGCTGACCTGCTGCTATATTTTGGCAACTACATTAATGTTGGTCAATGGATAAGTGACTCTACCAACCACATGCGTGCGTGTTATAATGCATACTAAAAAAGGTCCAACAGAATCAACAAGGAGTGTAGCATCCAACGAACATAGCCACTCCAAAAAGAGCTAGAATTCAACAGAAACATGACAACTGTGATACTAAGAACATAAAGGTGGGTTGACAAGAAACATTCCGCCTTGGAAGGATCAGTGGTACATTTATGCAATTGTAGCGGCATTATTACTTGAATATTTAATACGATGGAGTGAGGGCGAGCTATTAACATGTCGCCAATTCTCAATCATTTATCCATTTCAACCAATCAAACCAAAACGATACCTCCGACAAACAACAGCACGTGGGGACGAGCTATTAACATGTCGCCAGTTGTCAATCATTTATCCATTTCAACCAATCAAACCAAAACGATACCTCCGACAAACAACAGCACGTGTCACTGTATAACAAAGCACGTGCAACTATGTTATAATATAACCTATTGTCAATATACTCCGACATCAACAATAGAGCGGAGGTATCTAAGTACTATCGACATGTCAATTAACATTATGATGCCACTGACATAAATGGTCTTAATACGGATATACAGAATACTAACTGGGAAGATGACGTGTTTAACTGTGATGATATAAACGCAGTATACTCTAATTTTTGCAATACTTTTAATGATTGTGTAACACGTCATGTACCTACAAAGACTGTTGTTATACGTCCCAATGATAAACCATTTATGAACAATAATATACGCTTTAAAATGCGACAGCGAAAGAGAATGCACAAGAAAGCTAAGTCTTCAAACAATCCATTACATTAATTGGTCAATGTTTAGGCAACTTAGAAATGAGGTAATTGCTTTAATCCGCGAATCTAAGGAATCATACAAGACTAAACTTACATCCCAGTTAACTGATAAATATATCCCCCCGGGTAAATGGTGGCGTATAGCAAAATCGATCTCTAAATTGAACAAAGTAACTCAACCAAACTTTCCAATAAAAAATAACGGTCGTATTTTAATACATCCAGTAGACAAAGCAAACGCACTGAATTCTTTCTTTTCTGCAACATCTCATGTTGAACATGAACCGGAATTACCTACTTTTCATAATCGCACTGACAATAAAATGAATGACTTTATTATAAATGAAACGGAAGTAATTGATCAATTGAAAATCTTGAAATTATCGAAACCTCCAGGCCCAGATATGATTAGCCCAAAGGTGTTAAAATTAGTTATAAATAGCTGCTCATTTGACGCGACTTTTTAATCTGTCATTGTCCACTAGAAAAGTACCATACCAATTGAAACAGGCGAATGTAACTCCTATTTTTAAGGGCAAGGGAGAACCTGACATGCCGGGCAATTATAGGCAATCTTACTGCTCTGGCTTCTGCAAAGTCATTGAGTACCTTCATTGTGGCTTTCTAGGCTATTGTTTTTTTGTATTATATTTACACGAGCATATTTGTGTTTTACTTATATTGCCTATTGATGCTGCCTTGTTGGTTAGAGATTAGATCATGGCGGGGATTTCTTTATTTACACTGTCCTGTTTTAATGGGATGACAGTAGGGTAAGTGTGAGGTTTGGTGCACCCTAGAACCGGTTTAAAACTCCAGTGGCCTACTTTGCCACTGACCGTTCCAAGGCGGTAGCCCTATTGTCAACCCTTTTGTGTTTGTGATGTCGTTTGCATTTTTTATTACTTTTGCCTTTTCGTTTGTCTGTTTGCGTGTTTGTTTTTGTGTTTTGTCGTTGACTGTCGTCCTTGAATGCTTGAACAATTTAAGCATAATCTTAAGGCTATTGAACATAGGACTAACAGTTCATATCACTATAATATAGGAAATAGGAATTATAACATCATCCAGTCAATTAAGAAATAACTCAAGTAATCTAAATAAGCATTTATTTGACCACTTCTTGACAGATTCAGCAGTATGTCCAAAATGTGGCAATCCATGTGAGGACAATACTCATTTCTTTTTCAACTGTCCACTGTATAACCAATTCAGAAATGAATTACTTGATTCCGTAGCCAATCTTGTTGATGTCACGCATATCAACATCGACTTGATACTGAATGGCAGTTCCAATCTAGACGATACTACGAACTCAGAAAATGTACTTATCGTCCACAAATACATCAAGTGTACCAGGAGATTTTCGTAGAATTATAGATGTATGTACATGTACATATGTATATGTATGTGTATATAGGTATGTGCATGAATGTGTACATGTATGTATATACTATTGTATTTCAGATATGTTTTGTCACAATGCTAGAATTTTTTTTATATTTTGTCATCTTTCTTCCTTTTTGTTGTAATTTTTATTTTTTTGTTTGTCTGTTTTGTTCTCAGTTATCTTAAATTCCATAATTAACTATTGGTTACAGAAACTCATACTAAAACCATTATATTTTGTAATACTAAGAGCTATTACTAGTTATAGCTATAGTTATTGAGAGGAACCAAATGTTTCGTAAGCTAGATCTGCTATGGTATTTTCGTTTAATTGCGCATGCGCTGTCTATCTAATTCCTTTTATCTTGCTGAAGCACACATGAGGTCGGTACATTTTCATTTGAGTATAAAACTGATTTTTCTCACTTTTATCTACTTGACTTCTTATTTCTGTTTGTTCTGTCCTAGTGCCCTGTTGTTGTGTGGTGTTTCGCCGTGGTTTGTTCTCCTGATGCCTTGAAGTTGGTCCGTTTTTTGTATGTATAGCTTTTGTCAGTCGAGGAATTTAATGTCGATTGCATGTTGCTGTCTCGTTAGGGAGGCAAATCCACTTATTGCCTGTTGTTGTTTTGGTATTGTTGTTTGTTTGTTGTTATGGTCATTTCTGTTTTCAGAATATTTGATAATTCTGGACCGTATATCTGGTGTAGAGATTTTAATGCATGTGTTAACTTTATTTTTTCGTTTATTTGCTTGCGAGTTTGCAGCTGAACTCATTAAGATCCGGGAGGCAGTAGGTAATTCGACACCAAGCTTGCACTGTGACCGAATACCTCACATTTATCAGTACACATGTCCCAGTTAGGGCGTTATTGGCACTTGGCCATAAATCCGTGTACACGATTATTGAGTTTAGAGGGAGTACATCAGACTTTTCATGGGGGGTCTAGTTGTCCGACTTAAAATCGACAAATATTGATATGTTCTATTCTACATGGCCAAAACATAATTAATAAGCCAAACAATTATCCCTTATTTGCAGAGAAATTTATTCTGCACAGTAATACGTGCTATCCTAGGTGACACACCGGGGTTAATTTCAGCATTTTGCGTATGATTCCATCCTAGCTATATGGTGTATTCAAAGTTTATGGTTCTAACATCATATTTGGATTGATAAAAGTGTTTTCTCATGAACTGGAACAATTTTATAATTTTAGATGTTTCTAGAATAATCATGATGTGCCCCCTTTTAATGTATTTAATTATAACAGTTCGCACTTGGCGATAACGTAACTTTCTTGCTTCATAACATGTTTCCTCAACACTAATTATACTTCTAGTCACCTTGTACGGTAAAAAGGTTTTCTCAAATTTACACAAACAGTAAAATGCATATTAACTAATAATAAATAAATGAAGAAATAAATAAATAATTGATAAAAAAATATATATATATATTAATAATAAAATAACATAAATAATAATAATAATAATAATAATAATAATAATAAAAATAATAATAATAATAATAAATCAATAAAAAAAAAAAAAAAAAAAAAAAATAAAAAAAAAAAATAATAATATAAAATAAAGGAAGTAATAAAAAAGAAGAAAAAAAGAAAGAAAGAATATATTAATCTGCAAGAGCATGTGATGAGCACTCAGTATACTTTTGGGAAAAGGGCGGGATTATGGAATCCTGGTGCGATTATTTATGCATCTGACCATAGATCTACATACATATACATCCATGATCTGACGTCGTACATTTGTTTTCAGAGTTAGGGTTTGAACGATATAACAGGAGTATCCGTGATTGCTTAGTACGTCAATTAAAATCGTTAGATCAAATCATCTTTATCGTGTGTCTGGCGGACAATGATTCATTGGGCTAGTACTTTATCAGGGCATGGTATGCTCTAAATAGTATTCACATGTCGGCATCCTTTAGTTTTCTCACAAATGAATGACCTAGAATTAACACAGCGTAACGGGGGACTGTTATCCAGTCATTGGCGACGTTTATACTCTGCTATCTGTTAAAAAAAAAAAAAATAATAATAAATAAAATAAAAAATAAAAATAATAATAAGAAAAAAATATATATAAAATAAAAAATAAAAAAATATTAATAATAATAACCATAAATAAATAATAAATAATAAATAAATAAATAAATAAATAAATAAATAAAAAATATTAAAAATAAGATACGAATAAAAATCAGTTTTATACTCAAATGAAAATGTACCGACCTCGTGTGCTTCAGCAAGGTAAAAGGAATTAGATAGACAGCGCATGCGCAATTAAACGAAAATACCTCAGCAGATCTAGCTTACGAAACATTTGGTCCCTCCCAATAACTATAGCTATAACTAGTAATAGCTCTTATTATTGGGAAGGCACCAACGGACAAACACATAAGAAAACATTATCATTTATTAAATTGTATGGCAAATATTGGGCGCGGCTCCAAATAGCGGGCTGCCGGCAACACATACATTTTAAATGGCAGCCCTAAACATGTAAAACAAAAGAGGGCATGGCCCATAAGCCTGATACCCTTAAAGAAGCCTCAATAGGCTTAAACAAGAGATGAAGCTCCAAAATGCTCAAACAAAAGCGGGCATGGCCCAACGGCCGTATACCCTTAGTGAAGCCTCAAAGGGCTTTAATAATATAGGTTTAAGGGGTAAACTTCTACGAGTAATTCGTGATATGTATTCTAAAGTTAAAGCCCGCGTGAGAGGCTGTAAAACATATTCAGACTATTTTGAGTGCTCGGTTGGCTTAAAACAAGGGGAGGTAATGTCTCCGATATTATTTTCACTATTTCTAGAAGATATAGAACTATTTTTAATGAATGATGTTAATTCTGGTATAAATCTTGATGATATTTCTTTTATTCTTATGCTATTTGCCGATGACATGGTGATAGTAGGTAAATCACCCAATGACCTCCAAAAAAGTTTAGATCTTCTACATTCTTATTGCAGTAATTGGGGACTACAAGTAAATCCCGATAAAAGTAAAATTGTTGTTTCTAGAAAACGAGGTCCAATCAAAAATGACGAGAAATGGACTTACGATAATATACCACTGGAAACGGTAGACAATTTCAATTATCTTGGTACTGTCTTTAATTATACAGGTAATTATAATTTAAACCAAGAAACATTAGCTGGTAAAGGTTTAAAAGCACTAAATACTTTACTTGTTAATATACGTAACTATTCACTGAAACCTAGTACAATATGTCAGCTATTTGATGCCTTCGTTAGCTCTATATTAAATTATGCTTGTGAAATATGGGGATTTAGTAAAAGTAAAGAAATTGAAAGAATTCACCTAAAGTTCATTAAATCTCTGTTGCATGTAAAACAATCTACTTGTAATGCTGCTATATATGGTGAGTTATGTAGATATCCTATGTATGTTCATAGATATGTCCGAATTGTTAAGTATTGGTGCAAAGTTGTTAGATCTGACAATATCATTTTACAACATTTGTACAAGTCATTAACATTCGACTGTCATAGGGGTAAAACTAATTGGGTTTCTCGTGTCAAAACATTGTTAAATGATACCGGTTTTTCTGATGTATGGAAAAACCCAGATGGTGGTAATTTACTTACTTTACATCTTTTGTTCAAGCAAAGAATAATCGATCAATTTATTCAGTCATGGCATCTTTGTGTACATACAGACTATTTAAGACCACTTTCAATTATGAGTATTATCTCGATAAAATACCACAGAAATTTCGTATTGCACTTACTAAGGTAAGACTGTCTTCGCATCAACTGCGTGTCTTCGCATCAACTGCGGATCGAAACTGGTCGTTATGGTGTTAACAGAATCGACCATGATCAACGCTACTGTTTAATATGCAATTCTGGTGATCTAGAAGACGAATACCACTTTATTTGTATATGTCTAGCATACACTGACATTCGAAAACAATATATTAAATCACGTTACTTTGTTAGACCAAGCGTTTATAAATTTATTGAGCTAATGCAGTCTGTTAGTTTTTCTGTTATCTCAAAACTTTGTAAATTTGTATATCAAGCGACAATTATTCGACAAAACATAGTTAATCATCATGAAAATGTACTGTAAATCTCACCTAAAGTAAGTACTACACCATCTTTTGCACATCTATATGCTTTAACGTTCTTCATGATATTTCAATATGTATATAAGTACATGTACATACATACACATTGCATTGTTCTATTATTTTTTTCAATGTACTTAGTACAACCTCACGTACAATATCTGTTTGTATATCTTTTCCGTATAAATCATGTTTTGCTCATTGCCTTCATGTCTATGCACATACTTATCATGACTGACTGTTGTATATAATATTATTCATTGTATCACGTAACAAGAAACATTGTAATGTTACGTTACTTAATAAAGAATCTTGAATCTTGAATCTTGAATCTTTAATAAATTGTTTATTCAAAACTCTAATGCTAATGTAAAATGTTTCTTCATTTAATCACTTCAACGTTATTTCTTTTGTAATGTTTACAATAATGTGCACGACCGAACTAGGCATGATGCACCATCAATAAGCCGCAACAGGCTTTAATTTTCATGCTGTAATCCCGACCCTGGGAAACAGTGGTCAGTATTACATTGAAATTTACTAATTATAACATTGCTAATTGTCATTAAATTTGATTTCACTGAATTGAAGGATTCGCTGACGGCCATATGGCAGCGATCAAAATGAATTTTAAGGAAACAGTTTAACTAAAGATATTTTCATATCATAGGGGAGAAAAGAAAAACTCATGATGCGAAATGAGATATCGGTGTTTCTATAATCGGGATCACCCTAGTAATGTACTGTGCAAATGCAACACACCCACTGCCTTTTTCCCTTGATCTACATTAATGATAAAATGTTTGCATTTTTTTTATTCATTTGCGAGCTCATTTTGGAGTAAATTACTACTTAAAGCAACTGCATTGCACAAACAATCACCAGACACAGGAGAAAGTCACAAAAGGGAAGGAGAATTAATCACTGGTCAGTGCTAAACCTATAAACCCTATTCATAATTTGATAACATTTGTGTTACTCGGTTTTTATCCTTAGATTCTGTAGTAAATTAAAAAATCTTTGGCCTAGTAAAAAGGCGATAATTTTCAATATTTTGATTTTGAAAGATACATATATTGAATAAATTTGCATGAATGTACATGAAATATGCAGGTTTTTAAAAGAATCACCCTGTAGATACCTTAATTTTAACAGTAAACTTGGTTGAACATCAAGGATAAAGACCGAGATTATCACCTACCAGAATGTATTAGGTATGTCTTATTTCTGGTCACTGATTGGTCAGTTATTTTGATGATGCTCTATCAAAATTATGAAAGCTTTATATTATTAACCTATTTAGGTTTGGTGCTGTATCTATACCAGGTAATGTAAATTCGCATTTAAAGACGAATAAATGCAGTACGTTTTGTCTTTAACATATGAGTTTTGTCCAATAAAACTGTGCACATTAAGGTTCACAATGTTACTTGTAATCTTCACTGTATTGTTCCACATTATTTTTAACAAAATACACACATATGTGAGTTGTTGACTATAAATTGTTTTGTAAATTGTAAAATGTCCTCGAATTTTATATCTCAACTGCATAATTATTATAAGATATGGCTATTTATAGGTGCAATGGCTTATAAATATTGCATAAGCCGGTGTTAGGAGTCATGAACAGACTCAATAAAACCGAGTCTGCTACTTTTATCTCTTGTTTGTGTTTGTTGCTTCCAAGGGATCCCCCTTTCAGTATTTAGGACGGGAATTGTGATGTATGATGTTTTATCTATGCTCTTTTGATGCATTACAGGTTGTTGTAGCAGGTATGCTATATCATCTGCAGTTAGCTGTGGAAAGAACAATTCCAACAGGGGTGAGCAAATATAGGGGGTCCCAAAGGGGTTTTGCGTGAAAACGTGATCGGGGTGTTTTTAAAAACGTGACACGTGAAACGAACAATATTTTTGCGTGATTGCGTGAAAATTATATCAGCGTGATCCGTGATTTTGGTCTTGGTAAAACGTGATCGCGTGATATGGTGACGTGAAACGTGAATTTTTAGTCCTTTTCAGGTGGTATGCCGACAGTTTCACTGACATAGCTCACTACATTACAAGTAGCACTGGTCGGCCTGGAACTAGTCTAATACAGTTTGCTGACAAAAGTGGTCTCCCTTGACGGGATTCCAAATCTATTACTATTTGTATGATGGTCTCGGTAGTACAACATAATACCGCTAGGTGCGCGCAGATGTAATAGCGCGCGAGAATCGTATCTGCTTGTTTATGGACTTCATACCGTTCATCCACATTTAACGTGAAATGTGAAAGTTCTGCTATTTTCACGTGAAGACGTGATCCTTGTTTTTATTTTACGTGATCACGTGAACACACACCCCCTTTGGGACCCTCAATATACACTGAGCCACAGACATATTAATAATATTTGTTATTAGGTCTGTGACTGAACACAATTCCTAATTACTCACTTTTGTATCTTAACTAATTTTCTTATTCCCTTTTTTTTTATTGTTGCTAGTAATGACAAAATTAAATATAATTTAAATAATTTGAACACCATACGAAACATGATGTACATATTGACACATTTATATAATGTATTTCGTGTTTTTTTATGACCATATGCAATGTTAAAGAAATAAAATTGTTGGAAATATTATTAAATCTTAGAATACATACGTAGTGTGAAAGTCAGATTGTGAGAGGGATTTTCTTATTTTAAAGACATTTTCTATAGTTTTTATTGCCTAACAGATTGTCTTTAAACTTTTTGTACAGTAAGTCTGTTATATATATAGACAGAAAATGCAAAAATAACGGAAGTTAACCATACTTGTTAAAATTTTAATAAATAATTTGTAATGCCACCGTCATGTCAATCTGTCCAAAAATTTGAACAAGTCTATGAAATAGCTAAATAAGACATTTTTGAAGTATAATCATTTATTCATTGGTCACAATTCTGCTAAAATTGTATTAAAGTAAAGACAATTTAATTATAATAACATTTAAAGCTCATCTTTATGTAAAACTTATATTTTTTTACAAAATTTGTTAAGACCATTACTCACAATTTATGCACAAATTAGCCCATAATGATACAATTTCCTTTTTTTTTGTATGTTCCCAATAATAGAATTTGTTTAAACTTTCTAAGCACATAGTTTAACATATATAAAACAAAATGTGCAATAAAAATGTTACGTCCCCATGCTTGTTTCTTTTTTTTCTTTTTTGAAACCCTACTCGTCGGGGGCCACTTTCCGTCACTTATGTAAACATAAACTATTTTTCAGACAAATCTATGTATCCTGACAATTTTTACTCTATTTTCTATTAGGTTACCTCTTCCTGGAAATTTGATACCAAGAATTTTGTTTTATATATAATTATCGGCACGTGACCTTTTTATATAGACTAAAACTGAGAAATCATTTTGTTTACAAGCCCAGTTTCCGTCATGTATTTTATCGAGTGATAGATTCATCTAGGTCAAGATACAGTAAACTTTTATGAATTAGAAACTTGTTTGTAAGTCTATTCAACAATTTCATTGTAAAAATGGTATGTTTGCATCGTTCCATCAGTCACCTCGATCGTTATAACAATGCCCCTGGTAATGTTAACACTGTAAATATGGGTAACTCTGTGTAAATCAAACAGATACAGGTTGTACGAGTTGCTTCCCTTTGGTTAAACTATATCATCACGGTAGCGTGACAAAAATATGATGTCATTACAGTGTTATTTTTTTAATGGCGGCAGTATGCGCGCGCATCCCCGAAGCCATATTAGGAAGTAAACTCATTTTCCGGAGAAATCCCTTTCGTTTTTGTACCGCTTATTTCCTTTTTGTTGTTTTTCCTGTTTCCAATCTTCATTTATAAACGTCTGACAATAAGTGACATCGTGTAAGTAATTTGCAGTAAAAACGTTTTTTTAAAAATTAAATAAAAATAAAAAAATATTTTTTTTTTGAAAAATACAACTAGACATCAAAAGCAACATTCCTGTAAATTTGTAGGAAAATCCATCCAATAGTTTTAGAAGAGAAGTCCCCCAAGGAAGCTGCGCATGGAAAACTACCGAAAATGCCTTTAAGAGACCAACTTTTCTCCGGGCAAGAATAGGACCACTGCTTATCCAGACAGAGGAGTAAAATCACACCGAATTCATGTTCATTTTTGCCATGTTCATTAAAAGGTCTTCTTCATCATCCCCAGGCCCCGTGTGGTTCCCGGGTGCCCCCGTTTGGTCACGGGGCAAAGAATAGGGCCACTGCAGATCCCTTTGGATGGGTAGGCAGAGGGGTAGAATCCCCCCCAAATTCATGTTCATTTTATCATTTTTTGTTCATGTTCATTAAAGGTTTTCATCATGATCCCTGCATTGTTTCAGGTGCTATCTCGCTCGCATCAAAAGAGCAGTGGCAGAAAAAACAATAAACGTGGCTCCAGCGTAAATGGAGTTTCTACGATAGAATTTGCAGCAACTCTGCAGTTCAGGGTGAGAAGGTTCTAGGCCCATTTTCCATATTTTATCTCGATGTACATGGAAGATGAGCTTGGCATGTTCATGCCTGTTAGGCGCCATATAACCTTTTCATGTGTTGGTGCGCCTTAAAACCCAATTCAATTCATCATCCCGGATCATGCAGTGTTTTATCTACCCCTGCGTCATGCGTCAATAAGCAGTATTTTCCGATTTGACGCACACATATTGTTGCCGAAACATACAGTAAGACAATATATGCAATTAAAATTATAGGTCACCATGCATACTGAGATTTAATATTGGTTTTTGGAACCCTACCATTATGCTTACATTTTTTAATTGTGTTTGAATTTTTACAAAATGTTATATTTTTCCTATTTTATGTATTTTTCTAATAATAGACATTTATATAAATAAAGACAATAAATACAACTAGACATCAAGAGCAACATTCCTGTAAATTTTTAGGAAAATCCATCCAATAGTTTTAGAAGAGACGTCGCCCAAAATTCTGCGCATGAAAAACTACAGAAAATGCCTTTAAATATGTTTTAAAATAGTTTTGTGATAAGTATTTTGTTTTGAACAATATAGTTTGTAAACAATTTATATTTTGTTTAAATTATTACATCATTTGAGAGTTATCCTCACCGTATATGAAAACATGAACTGTGCTGATAAAACGCAGAACATGAAACGAAGTCCACGTAAAGATATCACTTCTTAAAACTTATAGGAAATAATATAAACAAAAAAACATACTAGTAAATGCTTGACATATTTTTTGCAAATGTTCCGTCTATAATAAAATGAAACATTGATAATCCTACATTATCTCCCTTTTAATTGAATACCGTTTTAAATTCAAGTAACTGTAATAAAGCGTTGACATTAAATATTCCGAAAATTCCTTTTGCAAACGCATTTGTAGTGCTAGTATAAGATTATGTCAAAATAATTTTAGTTGGCATATTTTAGAATTAGGAAAATAGACAGCTGCACTAATTCATAGCACTTAACACAATCCTATATACCCAGTTGTATAAGTGTTATGAAAACAAGCTTTATTTTTTTCGTCAAACCATTTAAGTACCGTGATACCATAGAACACCATGCTAATAGAATTGGGAATATTGAAGTAACAAGACATTTTAATGTTTAGAACAACAATTTTAATGGAACAAATCAAGGATTTGTCAACAGAAGGATTAGAAAATATGATGAAATCTCGTAGACTCTCGCGTAGAAAGTACGAGATTTCAGCGTCTATCGATAAGGCGGGTCTTCCGATAAGACGGGTCCGATCGATAACGATAACGCGGCGAGCTTACCTGTACGTTTCGACACAAAACCAGTCCGGTGCTACTGCTGTGTTTATCTCATATATTACATGAGAAATATATAGCTTCTTTTTAACTGGCGGCTTGTTAATTACTTGATTACATATTTAATAGAAAAATCCCTAATTGCATAAAGCACTCGGGAATTATGGCTCAGGGTTGTGTCACGAGCACGGAGACTAGTTCGAAAATGGTGTTAATAAAATGTATAAACACACGGTGATACTCTGATTACCGCGAAAATGATGACGATCCTATGCTCTAAATATGTAATTGTAGCATGGTCACAGACAATTCTCTTTGTTCAGACACAGGTGTTAATCGTTTAATTGAAAATAAGACCTGTCAGAATAACTGTGAGAATAACAGTTAGAATAACTGAAATAGAGCTGAAATGGACATGCTACAAAACAAATAGAGTATGGTTTCATCTCGTTGGTTAATTTAAACACCTCGATGGGATATGCCCATCTCGATGTTTAAATGAACCAACTCAATGAAACCATACTCTATTACTTATTCCTTTCTGTAATAATAAAATACTTTAAATACCAATAATTATCGGACATTTTGTTTTATAATTCTTAAAGTGTTTGGATTACCAGGCGTAAATCATTAATATTAATTGTATTGTTTTCGCTAGGAAAAATAACATTGTGTGATGCGGTGTGGGTTGATATTTGTTTTCTTCTTTTGTAACGATTTTAACCGTATTGCAATTAGACCAATTGAATTAAAAAATGCATCTTGTTTGTGCAAATGTATGGTAATTAATTAGCGATATTATCCTTTACTTTCTTAGAGTTTAAAGCGCGGCGTCGGCCGATCCTTTTGATATGTCCCGAGACTTGAATGCATAATTATAGTTTGCTGCTTAAACTGTTATTTTAATCAAGGCTTTATTAAAAAAAAAACTGTGTGCATCTCTTGTACATATTTACCATTTGGTAATGTCATTCCGATTATCTTTACGTACATGAACATGTCTTACGGAAAAGAAGATTTTTATTAATTTTGATGATCTAGATCTTGAAGCTTTATTAGGCGACTTTACTGCCAGTGGAAATGAGGTCTCTGATGATGAACTGTTTGATAATGGTGTAGATATGAGTAATAAGCCGACTCCTAAAACTGTCCATGCTATGCATGCCACGAATCATACATACATTTTTTTAATTTGTTTGTGCGTGCGTACTTTATCAAAAGCTCCCAATCCTCATCCCATTCCACGGACGTTTGAATTGTTAGCTCCACTGAGGGTCTTAGCGCATGTCATAAAATGCGGTACTTTCTCGTGTTTTATTGCTATGATGTTAAGTATATATTTATGCTCGCCCTATGGCACTAGTGTCTTATTGCTGTGAGTGTCATAAAATATATACCGAATATGCACCCTATTTGAGCGAGTTCCTTATCTTTTCTCAAAACACAATGTCATAAAACTGGGTATTGAGACCCATGCTATATTGATTTGGTAGTGCCATAAAACACATGCCGAATATGCAGATATTTAAGCAAGTTGCCGCCTTATCTGTTGCTAATAACAACAACATGTCATAAAACCCGGTATTGAGATCCATGCTATATATGCAGCTCATTTGAGCTGGTGTCTTATATTTCGCTGGTAACACTAGGTCATTAAAATCCGATATTGTCCCATACTACATGTAGAGTGCCATACCTGAAGCAACTATTCAAATAGATTCTTCACAAGCTAAACAATAACAAGAAGACAAAATTCAGAAATTCATAACTTTTTATTTGAGTTATTTATGTAAACAGAACATACGGTAATAAAGAGTTCAAAACATATGGTAATAAAAGAGTTTTAATTAAATTAACATAAACAAGAAATGACACATACAGTGCAAAAAAAACACCCAAAACATTTCAATATATGGTTCAAATTTGCAGTCCCGTGCATAGGAATGTATAAAGTAGAGTATGGAGTGGTTCCTGAATTCCTCTGTATCCTTCCCCTTTTGAAGCGGCTGAAAATAAACTAAGATAAAGTGTTACTTTTATAAGGGATTAAATGCAGAGTATTGGTTTAAAACTGAATATTAATGTTATAATTAATATTAAAGGTTTGCAGCCATGTGGTCAAGATTTGTTTCGATTTTATTTGTGTTAAGTATATATACCCATGACTTACAATCTGTGTTACGTTGTATTAAGTATCACCGTCGTGAGTTTTCAACATGTACCACTTATTGTAGTAGTATTTTTAAAATTTTAGAATTATTTTTTAAAGAAATATTGTGTCCCATTGAAATGTGAAAAGAATATACACATAATGTTTTGCTTGATAAAAGGACAACCATGCAGTATGAAAACTATGTAAGAACACAAATATATTATTTAATTATATATATAAAATTATATATTTAAAAAGAACATGATTGTGTTCCTTTATATTAAAAAGGCGATAACACATGGTATTTTTTTGATTTTTTAAATTATTTCTTAGAAGAAATAATTTGCCAATTTGAAAGCTGAAGAAAAAAATATAATGCTTTTTATGATGAAATAAAGGTTACAATGCAGTATAAAAATTATATAAGAACACAAATATGTGTATTTTTCAGAAGATGAACATGATTTTATGCTTTTCTATTAAAAAGGCACTAACACACTAGTGTTTCTAAATTTTGTTTTTAAATGTTCAAAGTGAATAATAACAAGAAATATATGCCCATTTGAAAGCTGAAATACTTTTTTTTTATAATGCTTGGTATGAAATAAAGTTAACCATGCAGTATAAAAGTTATATAAGAACACAAATATGTGTATTTTTTTAGAAAATAACTTGATTTTATGCCTTTCTATTAAAATAGCAGTAACACACTAGTGTTTCTAAATTTCCAAAGTGAATTATAACAACAAGAAATATACTGCCCATTTGAAATCTGAGAAAAAAATAAAATAAATACTTTGCACAAAATAAAGTTAACCATACAATATGAAAATTATATAAGAACACAAATATGTGTATTTTTTTAGAAAATAACTTGATTTTATGCCTTTCTATTAAAAAGGCAGTAACACACTAGTGTTTCTAAATTTTGTTTTTAAATGTTCAAAGTGAATAATAACAAGAAATATATGCCCATTTGAAAGCTGAAATACTTTTTTTTTATAATACTTGGTATGAAATAAAGTTAACCATGCAGTATAAAAATTATATAAGTACACAAATATGTGTATTTTTTTAGAAAATAACTTGATTTTATGCCTTTCTATTAAAAAAGCAGTAACACACTAGTGTTTCTAAATTTCCAAAGTGAATTATAACAACAAGAAATATACTGCCCATTTGAAATCTGAGAAAAAAATAAACTAAATACTTTGCACAAAATAAAGTTAACCATACAATATGAAAATTATATAAGAACACAAATATGTGTATTTTTTAAAAATAAAACATGATTATGTGCCTTCCTATTAAAAAGGCGGTAACATCGTTTGCTTTTTTTTTTGGCTCCAAACTCGGAGTAAAATTTAAATCAGAAAATAACCCGGAATGATATCAATATCAATATGTAATTTATATAATTTTAATAACCATGTCGTATAACGAATTCATTATAATCAAAAAAGTATTTTCTCCAATGGAAAACATGTTTTATATCAAATTTCCTAAAAAAAGATTACCCCACCCGCCAACATCACACTGCCGAGAATCGGTAGAATTGCATTAGTAATTATCAACATAAAAATACACTACCAACAAAAAACATTCGGAAAATAAACACTTCCTCATTAAAATATATCATATTAAACCAGTACTTACTTGATAATTGCTTATATAAAGCGTTATCTTGCTGTTTATCGCATTGATTTTCCCAGCGTTGTATTCGATATTTTCCAAAATGGCGGTTGAAGACGTTGACTGTCACGTGACTCGATCTCGGGATTTCTGTACGAGAATTTGCGAGACTTCCTTTTTCGCCCTATATAATTTGACCCAATTTCTAATCCTTCTGTTGACAAATCCTTGAACAAATGTGTTATACATGTAGAAACACGGTATTAAGAAATATGAATTGAATTGGATTTTATAGTCGCACCAACAGCTAAGGTCATATGGCGACTTTCCAGCTTCCATTGGTGGAGGAAGACCCCAGGTGCCCCTCCGGGCAATTTCTGTGCACGGGCGGGCACCTGGGTAGAACCACCGACGTTCCGCAAGCCAGCTGGATAGCTTCCTCACATAAAGATTCCTAGGCCCCTGAGGGATCGAACCTACAACAACAACAACAACAACAACAACAACAACATATACTTTATTTCACTCAGGTTACATTTTGCATGGTAACAACATGAGGAAAAATAGGAATTACATTTTTTTCCATTGACGGGTACAAGGGTACAATGGTACAATCAAGGTTTAGCATAATCATGGGTAATGAGGTAAGAGTAAAACGGTACAGCAGTGGGTGGAGGGAGGAGAGGAGGGGGGGGGGGGGGGGGGGGGGGGGGGGTGTAAATATACGTGCTATAAGTAATGATATACTATTGAACAATAATAATAATAATGATAATAATAATAATAATAAAATAATAATAATAACGCATGCACAGTATAGATAAGGTTACCGACTTAGTCCATCCGCTATCTCTTTCTGAAAGCGAAAGTGAGAGAGATAGGTTCTGGAGGTCAGTAGGGTTCGATTTGGTAATGTGTTCTCTGTGTCTTTATCCTATCATATCCGAATAAGTCATATAAATTTCACGTGGAGAGGATAGGATACGACAGAAAACAGGCATTACTGAGAATGGGATCAATTTACGAACAATCTATACTGAGTACATACATGTATATATATATATATATATATATATATATAGTGCGTTAGTAAGATTTATAACTGGTTAATTCATGTTATAGTAATTGAGAATAGCAGTGTGCATACGACATCGACAATAAAACAACAACAAAAGACAAAGTACATTTGTACGTTAAGTGGGTCAGACACTGTGTGCGAAATACACGTGGAATCATGTTTATAGCAAGATTCACGCTTGTCAAGGCCTATAATATAGTCATGAATGAGGACGGAACAACCAATCAGTAGTCTGTTTTGAGATGTTCGGGTATCGCGAGACTGTCGCTATTTTTATTATATATCCAATCACGGCAGTGTATACAATGTTAAAGAATGGACCATGCTTTCATGTACAAGTTATTCAGTGCTAAAGTATATATACATAGTACGTTATATTGATGGATTAGTCATGGTAGGTAAGTTGATAATTATGACAGTATAAACATGACACATTCTATACATAAGGAAAACATAGTGTAGCTTATGGTGTCGTCTGCACGGAAACATTTCTACCGGGCCATTCAAAATTTTGGGTTAGAATGGCAGAAATGAATACATCTAATTTTCTGGAATAAAGATATTGTGGTAAACATAATTAAAAAAAACAAAACAAAAAAACACAATTAGCCGGGTAGACGACACAATAATATACACTCAGTTATGTAGCAAATAATGAACATAAATAATCAACTGTGAAGACATAAAATGCGTAACATCACTGAAAAGTAAAATAAAACATGAATACTATCGAAAATAGTTTAAAAGTATATTAACGAATGAGCTTAATTTTTCTAGGGTTGCAACTGTCTTAGTGTTGAGTAGTTCCTTGAATTTGAGGACATTTGGGTTGGTAAAATAATATCGCGGAATCAACTGTGTTCGTTTTGTTTTAAACAAAGGGCAAACTAGCAGATAATGAAACTCGTCAGCTAAATCATTTTATTGACAATGTGGGCACTTTCTTTGGTGGTAAGGAATACGTCTGTTAGTCCAGCGTCCAGTTTCTATTAAGAATTTATGGTTTGCCGTGCGGAATTTAAGCAATGGTATGTATTGATGTTTTGGGAGAGTGGTTAGATACGGTTCAAATGCAATGGTATCCTTAAACAGACTGTAGTTTTTACCCTTAGATGAATCCTGGAGTTGGGAGTTCCACCTTTGTTTAAATTGATCTATTAAAGTTTGTTTTATCGGGAGACATATATTTGTGTTTACTATGTTCTCCTGGTTCAGCCAGATTTCAGTGTTTCCAGTTGAATCTAAAATGTGTTTGACGTTTTTAATCCATTTATATTCGTGGTTCGAGGTATACATAAATTCGTAGCATACATGAGACAATTTAGCTTCCTTGCTTAAAATGATATTATTCCAAAAATTAATCACGCGTGATTTCATGATTATTTCGATTGGGTATCTTCCTAGTTCGGCATATAAAATATACAGAGGTGTACTTTTCCTGCTATACGTTATTTTTCGTAGAAAACTTGTATGAATTCGTTCTAATGAGTCGGTATTTTCGAATCCCCAAATTTCGCAAGCATATGTTAATATTGGAAGGACTGTGTGGTCAAATAACTTCAGTTGGAGGTCAAGTGGTAGGTTTAGATTATTTATTCGCGTATATAGCAAATGCATTGCTTTATTGGCTTGACTAACAATGTGTCTTCTCGCATTGAGAAAGCTACCTGAGGCTGAGAAGAAAACTCCTAAATATTTGTATTTGTCGACTATTTCGAGTTTGACTCCACCTAGATTGAAGTTGTAGTGTGAAGTTTTCTTCGCACCGAATACCATAACTTTAGTTTTACCATAATTAACCTTTAGTTTCCATTCTTGGCAGTAGTTATTAAAATCATCAAGACACGACTGAAATGATTCTTCATTCTCGCTTAATATCACAGTATCATCTGCGTAAAGTAGTATTACAATTTTTATTGGGTTGACCACTATATTTTCATTCATGTATCTAAAGTTAAGTTTAATGCCGTCATTACCGTTGGATGTGAGATATTCCTCAAGGTCGTTCAAGAATAGAGAGAACAAAATAGGAGATAGATTTTCACCTTGCCGTACTCCGACTTGGCTGACAAAAAACGCGGACTGTTGTCCATTTACGGACACGCAGGATTTAATATTGTGATACATACTTTGAATAACGTTAAAAAAGTTACCACCGATGCCAGATTGGAGCAATTTTCTCCAGAGACCTATTCGCCAAACTGAATCAAATGCTTGGGAAAAATCAACAAAGGAACAGTACAGTTTTATTTTTTTCGACTTAAACATTTCAGTGAGAAACTGCAATACGTAAATATGGTCTAGTGTTGAATATTTTTGCCTAAATCCGGCTTGGTTTTCTGAGAGAATATTGTGCTCGTCAAGGTATCGGTTAAGTCTATCATTCAGCACTGCTGTAAATAGTTTTCCAAGGCAGCTAAGGATTGTTATTGGGCGGTAGTTTTCAGGGCTTAAGCGGGAGCCTTTATTCTTGAATACTGGGAAAATTATACCCTCAAGCCATGGGTCTGGTAAAATACCGGTGTCAAGTATTTTATTAAAAAGGGAGCAGTATATCGGAAGCATAATTGTTTTGGTTGCTTTAATATATTCGTTTATTATGTAGTCATTGGCCGGGGTCTTCGAATTATTAGCTTTTCGTATCATTTTCTCTATTTCTGATACAGTAATTGGGCCATTGAGGGTCTCGCTGTGCGCATTATTGTCTATAAGGGGTTCATTATCTGTGCCATTATTAGTCGAAGAGTTTATGTTTTTTAAGAACGTATAGAATTCATTGATATTCAGAGTTTTCGTACTTGATTTGGGATTAATGCTGTTAAGAAATTTCCAGTAATCTTTCGGTCGTTTTTTGCTCATTTCGCGTAGTTTCTTTTCATTTTGGTATTTGTGTTGCGATATATGCCGATATATAGGGTAGATGCTTAGTAGCTTTGTAATGTTTACCTGCTGCTCGGTTCAGTGATAACCTATTTACGTCCGATTTGTTTAACTGGTATTGTTTACGTGCGGTATTATATTCCGGCACATAGGCCCGTACCAGGGTTTATTGCCGTTTTTATGTTGGTAACTGCGTTTAGCACGAAATATATATTTTGCCGAATCGGTGAATAAGTTCCCAATTGTATTTTTGGGCTCAGTAAATGGGATATTTTCAAGCAAATTACGAATTTCGGTTAAAAGGCTGGGGTTTAAATTTGTTACAAATTCGTTTTCCCTATTAGCGTCCCATTTTGGGTGAGGGGCGAGTGATTTCAAGTCAGAGACGTTAACCACTCGGCCACGGACGCCCCTTAAGAAATATGAGAAAATGGAAATGTTATGTACCCTTCCGGAACAAAAGGGGTTGTCCTTTAGTTTATATACAGAAAATGTACACACCAGTTGATGAACAAAGTGATCCCTATATGCCTGCCATGCTACCACGCAACATCGACAGCTGCACTAATTCATAGTACTTAACACAATCGTTGTATAAGTGTTATAATTTATTTCTAAGAAAACATATCGACTTAAAAGCTTTAAAATGTGTTCATACAATAAGAGCAGACGATCTGAACTCATTATTTTGCAGTTCAGCCGTAGACTCTAATCAAGTTTGAAATACCTTTTGTGAAAACAATGAGAGTATTATTGGCGTATTCTTAGGTGGGTTGTTAGGAATGTTGTTGACCGGCATAGTAGACTAGTTTCATTGAATTATATCTTAACTCCCTACATATATATAATGGACTGGTCTTTCTTTATATTAAGACCATTCCATTTATGTGACAAAGGGGTGTTTTGGAGGGGGGTGGAAATGACTGATTACTGTGGGTTAATATCGCTATTGTTTTTAAATTATTTATTTAACACTCTACTTTTGAGTGTGTTAAAAAAAAATTGTATTGCGCTTAGACACAGATAGTACCTGTGGATAGTGTTTAATTAGGCCAGAAAAAAAACAACCTGTGTTTCTGGTTACTCAGTTGAAAAAATTAGGGTAGGTAGGTAGTTTTTTTTTTCTTTTCTTTTCTTTTTTTTTCTGTTTTTCATGGATGTCAAAAGTAATCGGATTCTATTTTAATATATATAGCATCTTTGCTAGGGGCTTAATTAAGTTTTAATTCAAGAATGACACAGCCTAAGTGTCCTATCATGCTGACGCACACAAATCATCTTTTATAATGCAAATATTTGTTTGATTTTTGACATTACGCTTAGTATTTATACCACTTCTCAGTCTTCTGGATATTTTTTTATATAAAACCACATACCTATAAATAACAAATGAATGAATGAATGATGTTTTACGGCACGTCGACACATAAATAGGTCATATTGTGCGCAAACAGTGATTAAAAATGAAGAAATGAAGTATTAATTAAAAATTAATGTAAATGTATAAAGATAAAACTATTAAAAAAAATAAGGGATGATAAGGTGTAATATAAACTATGTATGTAAATCAACAAATGCCCGTTAACGGGTATATAAACAAGTAAATATATATAAGAACACATTATAATGATTTATATAGTCTGATCTCTTTTAGGAAATCTAAAACAATACTAAAATCTATAGTATCAAATAACTCTTTCATAGTATTAACATTGTAGTACCTTTGACGCATAGGATTCCAATAATATCATTATGTGTTTGACCGTTAACGGTGCAAAGCAGGGTATACATTCTGGTAATTGCTCAGCTTGTAATAAATATGAATGAGTATAACGTGTATGCCCTATCCTGCACCAGGCTGGGAGAACTTCTTCTCGAAGAATGGGTCTACTAGAAGAACGCCATACTCCAAGTAACGGTTTAATTGAATGGAGTTTATTGTTAACTGACAAATCCCAAGCGGCTTGCCAAGAGTTACAAATAAATGTGTTAATACATCTTTTAAAATCAGTATAAGGTAATTTATTATTAGATATATGTAAACCTAATGCTGCTGTAGCAGCACTATCAGCTCTATCATTACCACGTATTCCTACATGGCTTGGAAGCCAGCAGAATATAATAACATTATCAATTATAAGAGAATTGTACTTTTCTAAAAGCTGAAGCACAGCTGGGTTATCATGTTTCATTTAACCCAGTGCTTGAAGAGATGGAAGGTAATCAGAACATATTACAAAATGGTCATCATCAGATTCCTGAATAGAATTTAAGACAATTGCGTTAAGTTCAGCTGAAAAGATAAAGGCCTTGTCAGGCAGGCGGCTCTTTATGTTGTGTTTGTGAATAACAGCTGCTGCAGCTACCTTATCTCCATCTTTAGAACCATCTGTGTATATATGTTGAAAGTTACTGTAATTCGATATAATTTCATTAAATTTGCTTTGAAAGACAGTAGGGTCTGTACTGGATTTGTTACTATTACAAAGATCAAAAATAATTGTTGGTGTTTCCGAAGTCCACGGTGGAATTTGTGTTACTTTGTACTTGGCAATTAAATTTAGGTCGATTTCAGTATCTCTTAATTTTGGTTTAATACGAAGACCAAATGATCGAATGGCCTTCCGTTTTCGATCAAAAAGAGGTTCATAACTTTAATTATTTTTTTTATCGAAAGTTGGGTTTGAAGGGTTAGACTTTAATTTAATGGCGTATTGAAGGGCTAATTTGTCCCGGCTATGAGACTGATGGTTCATTAGCTTCAACATATAGACTTTCAGCTGGTGATGTACGAAAGGCACCTAAGGCGAGTCGTATTCCTTGATTATGTATAGGATCGAGCATCTGCAAGTACGAATTGCGAGTCGATCCATATACTATCGAGCCGTAGTCCAGCTTGGATCTGATAAGAGATCTGTAAAGTCGCAAGAGGACTTTACGATCCGCTCCCCAGTTAGTGTTTGCAACAACTTTAAGTAAATTAAGAGCTTTAAGGCACTTGGCCTTCAAGTATATAAGGTGTGGTATAAACGTTAATTTACGGTCGAAAATAAGACCAAGGAAGTTTGTCTCATCCACTACTGGTATTGGTGACCCATCCAGTGTTAGATGAGGGTCTTCATGATGTTTACGTAGTTGACAAAAATGCATACAATTAGTTTTAGATTTAGAAAATTTAAAACCATTTTCATCAGACCAGGTCTGAAGTTTATTGAGACATTGTTGAAGTTGTCTCTCAATAGTGTTCATGTTTTTTGCACTATAACATATAACAAAGTCGTCAACATATAGAGAGCAATCCACACCACTACAGAATTGATGCGTTTAACTATACTGTTAATTTTTATATTAAAAAGGGTGACAGAGAGTATGCTGCCCTGTGGCACACCCATCTCCTGTTCATGAATGTCAGAGAGGGTTGAACCCATTCGGACACGAAACTGTCTATCATTTAAGAATTTCTCTATAAAAATGGGTAATCGGCCTCTAAGACCAAGGTCATGAAGGTCATTCATAATACCGTACTTCCATGCAGTATAAGCTTTCTCCAAGTCAAAAAATCCAGCGACTATATGTTCTTTTATCATGAAAGCTTCCCTAATAAACGATTCAAATCGAATGTTAGGGAAGCTTTTATAAAAAAGGAACATCTAGTCGGTGTATTTTTTGACTTGGAGAAAGCTTATGATACTGCATGGAAGTACGGTATTATAAATAACAAATATACAGGATATGAAATGTATTTATTCATGCGTTTTTCGAAGCATTTTGACTTGTCACAGAAAAACGGTTAGATCAAATTGTTTTCGGTTTTCGGTTTTGAGAATGACATACATCTGTGATTCCAACTAGCCCAGATTTGTAGATAATTCTCGGAATTTGGCCAGAGAAAAAATTGATGAAAGCAACTGTTAGGTATCAAATGTTGACCAGAGAGAGCTTCACACATTGTCTATAACTACATTACTCTGGGATATTTTTTCAGGAGAACTTAAAACATGTTTGTTTTCAACAAATAACACGGAAATCTTTTTCTTTTCTTTTTTTTTCTTTTTTTACTTTTTTATTTATTTATTTGTTGTTGTTTTTTTATGATAAAAAAAAGTGGAGTCGGCGCCAAAAAATAGGGACGGTCGGGTAACCAGAAACACAGTTTTTTTTCTGGCCTTACTAATGCAAAGGAAGAGAAATAACACTGAAAATAGAACATACTGCTTAAACAGCTTATCTAACATTACGTTCCTGTATCTTAGAATTAAACAGAATCTTACAGTCGTGACTGTGCATTATTGACGTTAAGAAACTTGTTGGATAAAAAGATAGGATAACGAAAAAAAAATCCCTCTTTAGTCATATTTAAAATGTTCTGAGGACACAACCCATTTAACAAATATGTATTATCATTCGACAAATGAAGCTACGCATTAAGCATCAGTTAACCATAAATTAAATATAGTTTGCATATACCGGTAATTCCACGGAACAATTGTGTCGCCTGCCTGTGTACTTATTTCACGTCAACATCTTGGTTTAGTTGCAGGTTAAGGTTTTATGAAAAAGGGCATAACTCCGCCAAAATGAAAGTCGGAGTTATAACTCTGCCAAAATGAAAGTCGGAGTTATAACTCTGCCAAAATGAAAGTCGGAGTTATTGGACATGTTTAACGACATTCGTTGAGGTAAAATGAAGTTTTATGAATATATGTCAATTACTTTTCAAGGCCAGTGCTAGTCTGCAGGTTAAAGTGTGACGGACGACGAACGACGAGGACGACGACGGCGGACAAAGTGATGTGTATTTATGACGTCGTAGGCACGAAAGATTAGAATGTGCGACCTAAAAGTTCACAGCCAGACGGACGGATTTCTAGAGTTGACCGAATTCCACTGCAAGACAAATTAGGTCTCATCACGATGGTAAGTAAAATATGTCATATGTTAAACGTACAGTTTGAAAAGCTGTAATTATAACTATACGCATTGTGTTTTATTACGAGGACATAAGGTGCAAAGTATCCATATTACGAAGAGTTCTACCAGAAGCAGGGGCGTAGCCAGAGCCTTTTGCAGTATACGCTCTGGGGGAGGGTGCGGGAGGGGGTGTCCGGGGGCCCTCCCCCTTGGAAAATTTTGAAATTTGAGTGCAATTTCGGAGGTTTGTGGCTTCATTTGAGCGAGATTTTGGAGGCTTTCGCCTCCATTCATTAAGTGTGTTTTTAAAAATAGTGCCTCACCCGCTACCCCACTTTTTATTGCTGATTTTAAAAAATAAGCACTTTTATTTTTTCACATTCAATTTTCTAGAGTACGCCCGGGCGTACAGGAGTATGCCTGGCTACGCCCCTGAGAATGACTACGGATAATCAGAGTTGTTTTGCTTTGCTTTGTTTTCTTGTTTTTAAAATAAATGTGTTCGAATATTCTCAGGCATTACTGCCTCTTGGCATTATCAAATTGTTAATAACGCTTTATTTAAAATTAAATGACACACACGTGAGCAGGTATTTGACAGAATACTACTGTTATGTGTGTGTTTTATATTTTTGAAACGATTGCTTTACTTATTTTAATGTGTTGCTGTAGGCCTATATTGTAAAAAGCCTCACAGACTTTGGAATCACCAAGCACAATCTTTGTGGCTTAACGAAGAATACCGCTTAAGCCGGTTCTAGAGGGCGTGAGAGGTGTTGCATAAGTGCAGAGATGTAGATACTTTTTGACAACAGTGAGTATTTACTGATCAGATTCAAAATGAATGGGTAAGAAAGAACTCTCGCAGAGTAAATAATTTCTTTAAATAGTCCATGCTTTCAACATGGGTGTGAATTCATTCATTTTAAAAGTAACAACTATTCTGATTAAATGGAAGTTAAGTAAAAACGAAAGAAACACTGTATACATGTTTGGAACAACTTTCATTATGAGTATTTGTAGTAAGTTGATGAATCATGATACTCACAATTTTAAAAAAAAAAGAAGAGTTTTCTTGTAAAAGAAAAAGTATGAGTAAAATACTTAAAAACTCAGCTTATCTACAGCTCCATAAGTGTAGTAAACATATGGGAGTTTAGTCATTAAGTTCATTACATGTATAACTTACATAAATGCGAATGGAGGAATTATCAATGATACTGTTTTACGAATACTATGATTTTTATATACTTTTCTGTATACTTTATAGGTCGACGTATCGTGTTTGTGGCAATACAAATGGTCGATCAAAACAAGTCGATGAACACAAGAATGCAATATACCAATAATGTATATTATTAAATTTAATAAATATATATTTGTTTGTATTTGATGTAGTTGTTTTCTTGACGTAAATATTTGACTTCCTGAATGTAAATGGATCACAAGCAGAACATTGTGGTGTAAATAACGGCGGTAATGAAGGAACATGTAGAACGTTTCCAATAAACACTGACATATTGGTATATGATCTTTAATATTTGTTTAAATTATTAATCATACAATTACTAATTTGAAGTTAATTATAAAGCATCCTGTTGTTCGTGTTGTTTTTGTTTAAAGAAGAAGGTATGTTTGAAATGAAAACACGATATATTAATACATGTTTTATGAAATACAGATATAAAAATAAATCAAACAGGAAAAGCAGCAATCAAGGACGACAGTCAACCACAAACACACACAGAAACAAAGAACAACTTTGAAATTGAATAAAAGTCCAAATAAGACATCACAAACACAAAAGGGTTGACAATAGGGCTGCCGCCTTGGAACGGTAAGTGGCAAAAAAGGCCGCTGGAGGTTTAAACCAGGTTCTATGGTGCACCAAACCTCACACTTACACTACTGTCATCCCAATAAAACTGGACACTGTAAATAAAGAAATCCCCGCCATGAACTATTCTTTAACCAATAAGACAGCATTAATAGGCGATAGAAGTAAAACATAAAGGTGCTCGTGTATATATAAATACCAAAAAAAATAGCATAGAAAACCACAAAGAAGGTATTCAGGTTTGTCATTACTGTCATCAGTGACATTTCCGCATCGATCCTATATTTGTGTTTATATTCGAATGAAAAGTGGATATAATGTGGTTGGTTCTGTCTGTCCATCCGTCTCCTTTCCTAGGATGTGGTGTTTGCTTGTTTGTTTGATGTTTTAACGTATTTCAGGCCATGTATGTCGATTTTAAGATGCTTGAGGCAGACAACCAACTTATTCTTGGATAGAACTAGTAATTTACACCTCCCGTCACCCGTAAATTCGACTCTTCCGCACTTACAAGTCGATCGAGTTCCCAGTGGGATTCGCACCCACAGTGGTGAAAGGCGAGGTTTCCATCTCAACATCTTTACCCTTTTCTTGTCTATTGTTCGGGGCGCTTGTTTCAGCCAACGTTTTTTCGGCTTAACCTGAGCAATTTTATAAAGTTATCAATAGAACTGGAAATTTTAGTGATAAATAAAAAATACCTTACTTTTCAAAATCGCTTGTGAAATACATATTTTACAACCAAAATGATTTTTTGGTGGGGCTTTTCCCACGTAAATTCCTTGTTGCAGGGGTAGCAGAAAATTTAGAAAAAATCAAATAACTTTAGTTAGCCCTGATGATTTGCTATAAAACGTTCAGAGTGTCTTAATTTGCATTTAAATCAAACACATTACAAAAAAAATTGAGTAAAGATTCTAAAAAAATATTTTTTTCAAATTGTTCATACACCAGAATTTAGCATTGAAAATTCACTATCAATAACAATTTTTGCATTTGAAAATTTTATTTCTCGACCGATTTTGAAAAGTAAGGTATTTTTATTTACCACTAAAAATGTCCGTTTCGCTGATATACATTTTATTTAGGTCCTAATTGTATTTGGTCTTAAAAGGCCAAACATGTTTTGGCTGAAACAAGCGCCCCCAGCAATAGGATGTGTACTGTAGTTGCCTAGGATGTGTATCTGACAACGAACATTTCGGATACATTGAGGTTGCTCTAGTTCAAACTGTTTGGACATTTTATATACCTCAGTGTTATGGTTTAAACAAAAGGTTACCCCTTCATGAATACTCCAGAATAAATTTAAATGGACTGCAAATAATCTACGGCACACCGATATGTATAGCATGTAAACAATTTAAATCTTGTAAATGGATGTGTAGAGGGAATGAACGATTTTCCTACAAACCGTTATGGCCGTTACCGTAAAAATGTCCTTCGTTATACGATTAAATTGCTACTAGTACTTTTTCAACACCTGTATTTTGTCAAAAATATTAACCCCTTTCCAGCAGGTGACGGCTACACGATGCCATTTAATTGTCACAACAAATTGTATGATGTGTCACTCAAACTAGCAGCAGCTGTTATTGCAACCTCTTTATTGAAGTCAGTTACACGCATATCAACCCTCTTATCAACCTTTTCCAGTACATAAAGGTAGACCAACAAATGATCCATTAAATATCATCCGATATCAATTATACCCGTTATATCTAAGGTGACTGAAAAACATATTATTAAACACGTATTTGCATATGTCAATAAATATAAACGTATGCATATCTCTGTCCGCATTTCGTTAAATCACTCGTTTCAGACTGCATTAGTCAAGCTATTAGATAAATGGTTTGAACACATAGATAATGGGACCTAATTGGGTCACTATGCTTTGGTTTGAAACAAGTCTCTGATATTGTTGATTTTGATACTCTTGACACTACTGTCACTCTATAAAACATCTCACTGCTCAATCATTATTAATTGGTTTACATCTTAGCTCTCCATTAGAAGTCAATGCAAAGTATCTGATATAGTTTCAGAAAAATAAAGGTTTAAAAGTGAGTTCCACAAGGCGGTATCCTTGATCCAGTTTTGTTTCTCTTATTCATTAATAGTTTTCCCCTTGATACAGGGGAACGTGATTTATATCAGAGACGTAATAAACCACATTTTACTTCTTAAATCATTGTTTATATGTAGTCGACACGACCATGCAACTGTCATTGAAACATACCTCTAAGCAAGTTTAAATGGTTTTAACACGTTTCGCATGAATAACACGTACACTGCACATAGCATGCCAATAAAACATTCCCAATGACCATAGGATCTAGATATTCTACCTAAACTTAAGCTAACGCTCGATAACAAGACAATACACACAACTGAGTCGCATTCGCGGTTAAGAATCATTCAGACAGGATAAACAAATAGACAGTGTATGTCAATTTTAACGCATCACACGAAAAATAACTCTTATGAAACTGCTATCAAACATTATTATATAACCATCAACGTATACAATAAAAGGATCATTACTAGAGTAAGGGTTCTGGAAGTTGCAACATCTCTTGCGGATATGTCATATCTTCAGGATCACACTCGAGGCTAAGGCCTCTAAAATCCTGCAGATATGGCATGTCCACTCGAGGTGATACAAACTTCCAGATCACGTTACTCTAGTATTACTCATATTATATCAACCAAGATAGTACGGAATGTAGTACTTCATTGCTGATATTGCCTTTGTTTCACTATGGATGTATCATATGGGGTCGTTGCTGCAAACAATACCAACCTAATAATAAATAATAAAAAAAACGAAACGACATGCAGATGAATAAAAGGCAAGATACGACATCACAAACATAAAATAGTTGACAATAGGGTTACCGCATTGGAACGATCAGTTGTAAACAAAGGCCGTTTGGTGTTTGAACCAGGTTCTTTAAACGAGACAGTGTAAATAACGATATCCTCGACATGTTATATTTTCTAACAAACAAGGCAGCATTAATAGACAATAAAAGTATAACCCACAAATGATCATTTATATATAATATAAAAAAAACACTAGAAAGCTACAAAGCAAGTACTCAATGACTTAGCAGAAGCCAAAGCAACAAGTGAACAAACATTTTAGGGTACGACAAGACACGATTTAACAAACAGCAAACGCTTTCGTACTTTGAGGATTTAGGTAGACGTCATCATAGGGTCCACAATATGTCCGGTCATCGCATAATCAAAGAGTAAAGCAGTGGCGAACTGTAAATGGGTCAACCACTAAACATGCAGTGCGTTGCCACATGATAGGGTCATAACCTCTTTTGTTAAACTTGTTAACAAGTTGAACAAATATTGTATGAAAGTGATAATGAAGTTTGTAAATCACATCACCATATAAGTCAGGTTGAGACAGCCCTTGTCGCAGAAGAGTTCTTAAATTACTTTTATATTTACGATTACACACGTTTGCAATGTTTGTTTTTTTAAGTTTATGGTAACGGTAGCCCTGCTGGAGTAGCGTTTTTTTTTAAACAAATATTCAAATATTAAAGTCCTCAACACGACTACAACCTCTAGAAAAACGAACAATTTCAGAAACATATACCCAATAAGAAGTAGCTCGGGGAATATCCCCATCTAATTAAAATTATCTATCTTGTCATTCATAGATTTTACTAATTGTTGCACCATTTTCAATAGAGAGATGTAAATCAAGAAAAGACGCGACAGTATCCAAAATGTTAGCTTGGTTGAGTTGAAGTTCTTTAGTATAGATAGTATTAACCACAGTAGAAGAGAAAGGATTGTCAATGTTCAATATGTCATCCAGATACCGAGAGGTGTCATTAAAGGCTTCAATTACATCTGCCTGAGTATCGGATGAAAGACTCAACATGAAATTTCTCTTCATAGCAACATAAGAACAAATCTACAAGAGGTGCACAGTTTGTACCCATAGGGATATCAACAGTTTGTCTATAAAAGGAAATTTCATACCTGACGAAAATATTATCTAATAGGAAAATGAGCGCGTTACAAACTTCTTGGCAAGTCCACATAGTGTAATTGTCTAAACTGTCGTTATTTTAAAACGTTGAAAATATACTAATATGCCAAAAATGTAGTTTTTTCTCTAGCGAAGGATTTTTGAATGAGAGTAATACGCTTGTCTTCGATAAGGTAATGTGGTGAGATTGTATATAGTGTTGAGAAGTCATGTACTTATAGACGAAACTTGACATTCATTGCAAATGTTATCAAGATTTTTTTTAATTTGCCAAAATAAATTAATCACTGAGTTGTCATAAGCTTTAACACAATATTGTTTAATGAGATCTTTAACAGACGTTGAAAGTTTGGAGATGTTTGTAATGGTGCAGGCACTATAATTCGAAATAAAGCGGTCTTTATACGGCTGTTTATGTAATTGATGAATCCAGTACATGGTTGAAGGTGGTTTTTCGTTTCGTCAACCCCAGCCTTGAAAGTAGTGCACCGATTGATATGCGTGGAAACAACATTATCCCAAGTAGATTGAACTGGAGTATACGAATTAGTGTTCCCGAGTTTCAGAGATAAAACATTGACGTAATGTAGAACGAGCGGCAGGGCTTATGCTCCGAGTAGAATTTAAACGAAGATGATCTGAAAACATTTTTAAAATTCTCAAGTTTTAATTACTTTAAATCAGCCGGATGTGCTCGCCTAGTGCATTCGTAAGAAGTTCTATATAAAACAACGCTAATCTTTTTTTCCTTAAAGCTTTTTTAGGACAGTTTCCTATTGTTTTTGAGTTGTAACTGTAGTCTCGCCTAGTGCATCGTAAGAAGTTCTATATGAAACAGCGCTAATATTTTTTTCCTTAAAGCTTTTTTTTACTGCAGTTTCCTATTATTTTTGAGTTGTACCTGTAGTCTGGACATGTCATTGATATCTTGAATGCTGTTGACAGCTTAAGAAGTGAACGTAGACTGAATGAGTGAGGGGCTGAACACATGTTGACCTTTGCCTCAGTGTTTGTAAACTTGCTGTTCAACACTTTATTATAAGTAACTAATCAGCCATTTTTCTTATTACTTTTTAATAACAGACATGTTGATCTTCATGAAGCAGTACGTTTCCCCGTATGCGTACGAGGTTTGTGTTTTCCCGATTGAACATGGTCAGATAACAATGGAAAGCAATGGAGAAATCTTTGCCTCAGTTAGCTCCCGGCTCAAAAACGGGTTCAATATCATTCATGAACTATATTGTATACATCTCTTAATAATCAAACACCTGAATATTTTGACAACCTGCTAGCAAAACTTTCAACAACTCATAGAAGAAACGGTGTACTGCATGTTCCCGTATCTCACACAGCACGCTATGACATAGCTGCCAAGGCCCAATGGGATGGGGTTCCTATGGGCGTTTTCCCTTCGTCAATGGTCTAGAGGAAACCGCATTGAAGCCCAAGACGGTAAGTGATTGTATTTCATGACGTTAAGCTTAGAGCCGCTTTCAAAGTGGTAAATGTTTTTGATTTTGCACACTGATAAGTTTGGCGATATCTAAATCTGGAAATATGTTTTTAAACGGACTACCACACTTGCCTTCAACAGAAATTGGTAGATTTTTTTCCACTATAACATTTGCCATAAGAACCTCAGCACGCATGATGTATGTTAGTGGATGAATATTTTGAGAACGGAAGCCTTATCACATATAATCAGTACATTTAAAAACGCAACATGTTTGATTTTCGATTATTTTCAGTCCGTTGGCTTTTTGTTCGAATCGAGATTTTATGTTAGTACACAAGTCTCATGTTCCCAAAGGTTAACTAACACATGGCGATACACAGTTGCACACGATTTTCTGTACTTCGTTTAGTTAAAACACATTTAATTTTAACATATTAACATCTCTAGAAAATCAAACAAATACGAAGTGTTGCATTTTCAAATGTACTGAGTGTCCACTGCCGAGATAAGCGACATGTCATAATTGACCATAATTGTCGCCAACATACGGAAATCATACCATACGGAAATCATACCATACGGAAATCTCGGTTAAAGAAACCAACCCGCCAAATAACGGCAAAATTACACGGCAAATCCGTTATCAAAACTCCGTCCTTGTGGTCAGGTCATATAATAATGTCATAATTTTGATAGAGCATCATCAAAATAACTGACCAATCAGTGACCAGAAATGAGACATACCTAATACATTCTGGTAGGTGATAAACTCGGTCTTTATCCTTGATGTTCAACCAAGTTTACTGTTAAAATTAAGGTATCTACAGTGTGATTCTTTTAAAAATCTCCATATTTCATGTACATTCATGCAAATTTATTCAATATATGTATCTTTCAAAATCAAAATATTGAAAATTATCGCCTTTTTACTAGGCCAAAGATTTTTATTTTACTATAGAACCTAAGGATAAAAACCGAGTAACATAAATTTTATCACCTACTGGAAATAAGATAAAAATTTCAACATCTCTGCAATGAAAAATTATGATATTTTATATGCTAAAAAGGCGCAATGACGTCATCGTTCAAAGATGGCCGCCTCCATTTGTGTTTAAAAGTATAGGATTTTTCTAAAAATACTCCTGATTGAATAGGTATCAGGACATTACGGACCATGGACATTACGGACCAGACATAACGGACCTATAGGAACATAATGGACCATTAATATATTAATGCCAACTTTTTTTGCAAATGACTTAAAATTAGGACAACGAGAATGGTACAGTGAAAGTATGCCAATCAAGATGGCTTTTCACACTTTTATGATTGCCAATTAAAGGCTGTCAGTATATTTCTTTGATGCTATGCCGGCGATAATTACGGGCCATAATTACAACTAATTAACACTAATGAAATGCAATCAAAATTACCAGTTTTAAACATCAGTTTGCAAAGATTGCAACAAACAAACGTCGTTCTTTCAATAAAAATGCAGGAGTTGTATAATTACAACTAATTAACACTGGACGCCTTCCTCCACTATGTCGACACTACGTGGGTGCGGAGCGAGTTGTGGCCAGTAGAGTCATGGTCGGTGTACGGGCGCTCCATTCGCACAAACAACGACGTGGAGGGATGGCACGCCCGTCTGAACCGCCGTGCCAAGAAAGGGAATCTCCCTTTCTACCTGCTCGTGGAACTACTTCACAGGGAAGCAAAGGATATCCCAATCCAATGTAAGCTAGTGAAAGAGCGAAAGCTGCGCCGGTACCAGCGACGAGCTGCAGCGATGACGCAAGGGCGGCTGATGAAGCTGTGGGCGGAATACTCCGCGAATAAACGATCAACAAGTAGCCTCCTGAAGGCTTGTGCACGACTTTACGGCCCCGTGTGACTTATATGGTGACATTTTGAAGTTAAATGGTGTACCTACTCAGTGTATTGTTGTATGTATACAGTATTTATGGATGTGCTATATATTGTTGTGTATTGATTGTGTATTGTTTGATGTGCTTTTGATCGTGTGCTGTGTATTGTTTGATGTGCTTTTGATCGTGTGCTGTGTATTGTTTGATGTGCTTTTGATCGTGTGCTATATATTGTTGATGTATAGGTGTATATGTGTATATTTTTATGTGCTTGAATACTTTGTGAAATAAACTATTGCTATTAATATTTGTTTGTTTTCTTACATCTGTTATAATTGACGTAATTTCACATTACATTCATCAGGGACATAATTATTTTATTAAATAAAAATTCAATCGTATAAATATTTACTATCTTGTAGGTGTACACAGGTCTCTAACACCTAATGGAATTTCACAGGAATTTGAAAATAACACCAAATATCATGCACAATAGTTGTTGATAAATGAGGTCCATACAATAGCTTCATTACGGATTATACTAAGATTACAACTTCAAAAAATAGAGATAACAAGTATTTATATACAAGTATTTATTAAAATATGAAGAGGATGAGGAGAATAAAGTTAAAACAAACTGTAAATGAAATTATAAATCATAGTCCGTTATGTTCCTATAGGTCCATCTTCTTTTCAAGCATGGTCCGTAGTGTCCCCAAATCATGGTCCGTTATGTTCCTATAGGTCCATCTTATTTTCAAGCATGGTCCGTAGTGTCCCCAAATCATGGTCCGTTATATTCCTATAGATGGTCCGTAATGTCCCTAAATATGGTCCGTTATGTCTGGTCCGTAATGTCCATGGTCCGTAATGTCCGTAATTCATTGAATATACGTAAAATGAATTATTTATTACACCAGAGTAAAGTATCAGAGTAAAGTATACTTTACTCCCTGATAACACTAGGGATAGATACTTTACTCCCTGATAACACTAGGGATAGATACTTTACTCCCTGATAACACTAGGGATAGATACTTTACTCCCTGATAACATTAGAGATTATGCGACCATGTCACGATTTAATTTCAGTTCCTTTTTGTTTGTTATCTAAATTTCGTTTGCTAAACGTTCTTTTCGTCAATTTATTTCGTTAAAAAAAAGTTCGTAAGATGCAAACGGACCACAATAGGACAACATTTTACCCAAATGGGGATAAGTGTTTTTCGGTGGTAAGTGGACAGATAATAAATATTTTATTGTGCTGTAAACCTACTTAAACTTTAGATGACCTGTCTGCACTGTTGCCACTTGCATCATTATAGTACATTTGAAATTTGCAGTCGGACTGTTGACTATTTCGTCTTACAAAAAATTGTCTTTTGTCAGTTAGAACTCTGTAACATTGTTAGGTTGTGCATGCCAACAGCCCGAACAGGAACTACTAAACGTTCCTGATGTCGGAACACAGTTTAATATTCAAATGTTATATTTCAAAGCAGTTCTTGACAAACTTTACAATAAGCTCAGAGTAAACTTCGCTAAATATATATGCGGTGCATGTGTGGCTCAAGTCACGTCCCTTTCATTCTAACTGTTCCATTCCCATAATAACCATAAAATGGAATTTCCAGCCACTTTCATCATGATTGACAACAACCCTGTCAGGCACCAACAGTCTTTTCTTGAGTGTGACTGGCTGGTGCCAACCATGTTTTCATTATAGTAACAGCTAGTCTGGCACCAACTATCCCATCTCAAAAGTGAGTTGTGACAGTCCTGCGACAGCCATCTCATCTCGACAGCGATGGTCTGGCAGCCACTTTTCGAGAAATTTGCATTATTGGGAAAATAATTTTGGCAAAAAGTAGCGCGAGATTGTCAAAACTGTAAAATAAAGTGATTGATTTTCACTATTTAGGGGAATGTTTTTTTAAGAGAAGAAATTTATTAAAATATATGCCGTAGGTAAAATATCAATCAGGTATATTTAGCAATGACTTAAACATACAAACAGACAATGGAAAATCACTTCAGTGGGTAAAATAAAGTCCTGGGTCTGGCGCCAAGTATCCTGTCTCAAAAGCAAGTCATACACCAGTCGTAACCATCCTCTCTTGAAAGCAACAATCCTGTGCCGACCATCTCATTTCGACAATGATGGTCTGGCACCCACTTTTAGTTGTGGAACCAACCATGTTGTCAGGACAGTAATGGTCTGGCGCCAAATATCCTGTCTCAGAAGAGAGTCGTTCACCAGTCGTAAACCATCCTGTCTTGAAAGCAATGTTCTGACACCCACTTCTAGTTTTGTCAGACTGATTATATATATAAATTTCATTTGATAACTTTACATCAACAATAGTATTTTTCATTCATACTCTATATGGAAAAAATGTATACCCCCAGAAAGGCAATAACATTCATATTATCATTCCAGCGCTATACCGGGGCTAAAATATTGATTAAACTGATTTACAATATTTCACCCGAATGGGTATCAAGTGTTTATCGGTGGAACAGAGACTAAATATTTTACACGCTTACGTAAACCTCATATAGCTAATCTTTCAGTCTGGACTTCAAACGGATATGGTTACCCTTAATCCAAAGTGCCATAAATTGGAGAGTTGTTTTCTTAACAAAAGTGCACTTAAAAAATAATTGCAATGTTCTGACACATCTTTATTTGTGCATGTTTGATTTATCTTATGTTTATACCATTTTGAGTTCCAGGTTCCCCTTTTTAATAGCAAATAATTTATATACTTTTGCTATGCCACAACCACGAAATGGTGAGTGGGTATATTAGGCCACCATTAAAAAATTGTTTGTTTGCAGTTTCCGACCCATGGCTTTTAGGGGTGGGTCGGTAGGTAGGGATATATATATATTTTTTAAAACATTTTTATTATTAACGCATGCCCATCGACGGCATGCAAATATCGTGTGCTTCACTAGTATTATCCATAGATTTTTTTTTTTAAAAAGGGTTAAGTTAAATATTAACAGAACATGCAAGAAAAAAGAAACAAAAAAACTTGAAAAAAAAAAAATTAAAAAAAAAAAAAAAAAAAAAAAAAAAAAAAAAATTGTTTGGGTCGGCGGATTTGCCGTGGGTCGGTCGCAAACTGCAAACAAACAATATTTTAATTTAGGCCTTAGTCATGTCCATCAGGACGAGTGTCTGTCCGTCTATCCCGAAAAGTTTGTGTGTCTATCTCCTCCCACACTTTTCAAACGATTGTCTCGAAACTTTGCAGGATGCTTACCTATGATGTCAAGATGTGCATATCGATTCGGCATCAAAATCGACCTTTTATTACTAGAGTTATGGCCCTTTTTTTTGGTTAAATTTTTGGTAAAAATAGTTTGTGTCTCTCATCCCACAGTTTTCAACTGATTGTTTCAAAACTAAGATGTGCATATTTATTCTGCGTCAAGATTGACCTTGTGTTACTGAAGTTATGTTTTCCCTGATTATTTTCAGTGGGGTTATCCGTGTCCCTTGGACTCATTTCTAGTTTTCTTATTTTATCAAATTTAACGGCATATTAAAGGCTGACTAAGCTTATTAAAACGTAAACAGCTAACATATAACGCAGGGGATTACACAACCAAATCAACATGTATACTGAAAGAAATAAGTTTAGCCCGCTTTTGCATATCTAGCTTAAAGAAATTATTTTATACTGTGAAATGTGTTCTTATTTTTCACTTATTATGTGTGATTCGAAGTAAGTATCTTGAGTTATCTCCCATTTATATAAAACAACATTTTTCACATTAAAAATAAGAATATTATAAGAACAGGGTTAAACTTTATTAAATAACTATTCCGGGTTTCGAGTGATAAATTTTTTTAAAAACAATTGACATTAACCTTGTCATTATAATGAAATTACGAACCAAAGTTTTAAATTTTAAAATTATCTCCCTTTATATTGAAATAAGAACGAAATGATAACTTCTGTAAAGCAGGTAAATTAAAACATGTTGCTACTTTTTTCGCAGATATCGTTTAAAAATAATATTCTGCATACACTTGTTAATTATGTTAATTATATTGTTAATGGTGACTGAAGCACATACTCTTGAATATGCTCAATGGGAATACCGTGTTATTTATGTGCTAAACATATTTCTTTCAGTATATAATATGCCAAACAGTGCTCAAGAAATAGGATAGCCCGACGCCCGGGGCTCCTCGAAATCCATTCCGGGCCTGTCTCATTTTGCAGACGAGGAGCCCGTCGGGCCTGTCTCTAAAAAAAAAAAAAAAAAAAATCCCCAAAAAAAATCAGTTTTATTGGATCTCAAGCTCAAGTTCCTCAAGACACAATACTCCCATGTGTATTGTGAACTGTGAAAACACTTGCAATAAAGTAATTAAAATGTGTTATATACACATTGAAACAATAAGAAGTTTGAATATTTTGCCTGGCTTCCTGTCGGCAGTTTGTCACAACTTTCAGGTCGACAATTGTTGACATAAAACTAAAACTCATTATTCTGCTATTAGGGTTGTGTTTTCTTTCATTTGTGATAAGAAATACCGTTTTTGTCATTAAAAACACACTAATGCATGACAAAAAATCGTTATTGATGGTATTTCGATTGAATGTTTGTGAAATGTTCGGGCCGTAAAAGTGCGGTGTCATAGTAGTTCGGATGGTACATAATTTCGGATATATTAATTTTTTTTAAATTTTTTTTTTACATAATCAAATAAGAAAAACTGTCCTTTACAAATACGTGTTGGTGGAAAGAAAAATATATATACTGTTTGGCTCCAAGTTTAGCTCCAGTTTCACCAAGTCTGCTCTGATTATTATCGTTTGGCAAAAGTGCTAGTACTCTCCTTTGCATTGGTTATAAATTACTATGTAATATTCTATTCTAACATGTTTTAAACGAAATGGTAAATAAGTCCAGGGAGCATAAAGTGGTAGCAAAAAGAAAAATATAGTCCGAGGAGGTTCTGAGCTTGATTAATACATACGTAGCAAAATTAATGTGTGCTATAAAAGTGAATAAAGACACATTTCCAATAAGAAAAAAATATTGGACCTTTCCATTTTAAATCAGGGCCTGTCCATTTCAAATCAGGGCCTGTCCATTTCAAATCGGGGCCTGTCCATTTTCAGAAGCAACAAGCCCTGGGCCTGTCTCTTAAAATAATTTTCTTTGAGCACTGCCAAATTAATGCATTTTTACTTTATGCCCAAAAAAAAAACAACCTGTGTTTCCGGTGGCCCGACCAACCTTATTTTTAAGGGGCCAACCCTAAAACTTTTTATGGAAAAAATCACATTATATGGAGGTAAACTGACATCACAGAGAAACTGTCAGTTGTATCATCAACTTGTATGGGGTTTATGAGATAAATACATGTATAATCTCGTAATATATTGCTCCAAAAAAGGGAAAAAAGAAAGAAATGCCTACCGACATACCCCATTTTTTTAGCTCTACTGGCCGAAGGCCAGAAGAGCTTATGGGATGGCGAGTTGTCCGTCGTCCGTCCGTCGTCCGTCGTCTGTCGTCCGTCGTTAACTTTTGGCTTGTGAACACTCTAGGGCCTTCATTATTAATCAAATCTTTACGAAACTTTTCCAGTGTCTTTATATCAATGAAAGCTCGGACAAGTTCGAAAACCAGCCGGATCGGATAAATTTCACCAGAGTTATGGCCCTTGTTTTGCTGAAAAATGCCATATTAAGCCTTGTGAACACTCTAGCACCTTCATTTATTATTTGATCTTTACCAAACTTGCACAGATTGTTAATATCAATGAAAGCTCCGACAAGTTCGAAAACCAGCCAAATCGGTTTGGTAACACCAGAGTTATGGCCCTTGTCTTTTCTGAAAATTGCTATTTTCTGCCTTGTGAACGCTCTAGGACCTTCATTTATTATTTGATCGTTACCAAACTTGCACAGATTGTTAATACCAATTATAGCTTGGACAAGTTCGAAAATCAGCTGAATTGGGTCAGTAAAACCAGAGTTATGGCCCTTGTTTTTTCTGGAAAATGCTATTTTCTGCCTTGTGAACACTCTAGGGCCTTCAATATTAATCGGACCTTTACTTAACTTTGCCAGTGTCTTTATATCAATGAAAGCTCGGACAAGTTTGAAAACCGGCAAGATCGAAATAATTTCACCGGAGTTATGGCCCTTGTTTTGCTGAAAAATGCCATATTACGCCTTGTGAACACTCTAGCACCTTCATTTATTATTTGATCTTTACCAAACTTGCACAGATTGTTAATATCAATGAAAGCTCGGAAAAGTTTGAAAACCAACTAGATCGGACCATTAACAGCGGAGTTATTGCCCTTGATTTAGTTAAAAATGCTATATTTTGCCTCATTCAGACAATAGGGCCTTCATCTTTCATCCAATCTTTACCAAACTTTACCAGATAGTTTATATAAATGAAAGCTCGGACAACTTCGACGACCATCTAGATCGGACCATTAACAGCGGAGTTATGGCCCTTGATTTAGTTAAAAATGCTATATTTTGGACTCGTTAAGACGATAGGGCCTTTATCTTTCATTCGATCTTTACCAAACTTTACCAGATTGTTTATATAAATGGAAGCTCGGACAATTTCGAAGACCAGCCAGATCAGACCAGTAACAGGGGAGTTATGGCCCTTGTTTTAGTTAAAAATGCTATATTTTGCCTCGTTAATTCGATAGGGCCTTTATCTTTCATCTGATCTTTACAAAACTTTACCGGATTGTTTATAATGACAGCTCAGACAATTTCGAAAACCAGCCAGATCGGACCAGTAACTGATGAGTTATGGCCCTTGATTCTGTTAAAATGCTATATTTTGCCTCGTTAAAATGATAGGGCCTTCATTTTTCATGCGATCTTTATGAAATTTTATGAGATTGTTCCTATCAATGAAAGCTTGGTCAAGTTCGGAAACCAGCTAGATCGGACCAGTAACAGTGGGGTTATGGCCCTTGATTTAGTTAAAAATCCTATATTTTGCCTCAAGACAATAGGGCCTTCATCTTTCATCCGATCTTTAAGAAACTTTACCAGATTGTTAATATCAATGAAAGCTTGGATGAGTTCGAAAACCATCCAGATTGGACCATTTACATCGGAGTCATGGCCCTTGATTTTCTGAAATATGCTACATCTTGGCCTCATTAAGATGAAAGGGCCTTCATTTGACCGGATTTCATTGAAACTTTGCAGGGATGATCAGTACCAAGCCTAGTTGTACATAGTCGCCGTGTTCCAGTTGAATGATTTTGGCAGAGTTATAGCCCTTTAAAGGTTTTAATACACAAACGTTGTTCTGACAGTTCTCCTGAACCAATGGCCGGATTAAACAAAACTTTTTAGGGATGATCTATTCTATATCTAGTTGTGCACATCATCGCCGTGTTCCGGTTGAATGATTTTTGGCGGATTTTAAAGGTTTTAATACACAAACTTTTTTCTGACTAGTTCTCCTGAATCTGGCCGGATTTAAACGAAGCTTTTTAGGGATGATCAATTCCATGTCTTGTTGTGCAAATCATTGGCATATTCCCTTTAAAGGTTTTAATACACAAACTTTGTCTGATCTACTTGTCCTGAACCCTTTGCCAGATTTCAATGAAACTTTGCAGGGATGATCAGCACCAATCCTAGCTGTGCATGTCATTGTCATGTTCCGGTTTACAGGTATTTGGCAGAGTTATGGCCCTTTAAAGGATTATTTTGATACCACAATTTTTTTCCGGGCTAGTTATCTTGAACCCCTGGCTGGATATAGACGGAACTTGACAAGGATGATCAGTATCAAGCCTAGTTTTGCATATCATCGCCATATTTCGGTTGAATGATTTTTGGCAGAGTTGTGACCCTTTAAATGTTTTAATACACAAACTTTGTCCAGATGAATCTCTTCTGAACTCTTTGCCAGATTTCAGCGATCTTGGCGAGAACGATCAGTACTAAGCCTAGTTGCACCTGTCATTGCCATGTTCTGGTTGAATGATTTTTGAAAGACTTATGGCACCTTATACATAAACTTTATCTTGAGCCAGTAGAGCGTCCACAGGCCCTCTTGGGCCTCTTGTTTAGAGCATGCAATAGGAAACACACCTACTTTTTTTTTTTGGCCTTATACCCTGTGAATAACAGCACTTATGCATGCCACTGATACATGCAGGTAGCAGGCCCAGGGGGTTATTTTACAGTACAGCCGCTGCGTTTACATGACAATCATTTTATTAAATGTTAAATTTTTTCAAAGTTAGCATACCAAAATAAGGGGAAAATGCAAGCCGGTCATTTTACAGGACAGGCAGTATTTGCATGACAAACAACAAACATTAAAAAAAAAATACTTAGAATTCACCCACAGTTATTTGCATGACAATCATAAATATGTAAACAAACAGTTAAGTTAGCATACCAAACTAGGAAAAAATGCAAGCTGGTCATTTTAAAGTACAGGCTCTATGTTTATATGGCAAATATTTATCAAATTTTAAAAAATTCCAAAGCATACAAAAATAAAGGAAAATGCAAGCCGGTCATTTTACAGTACAGGCAGTATTTGCATGACAAACTACAAAAGTTGAAAACTAAATACTTGAAAGTACCATCAGATTGCATGACAAACATAGGTAAACCAAACATTAAACAACCTTAGCATACCTAACTACCGGTAAGGGAAGTGATTTCAAATGCAGCTAGGTTATTTAATAAACAGATTGGGAAATCAGGTAAACTCAACAAAAAAAAAAGTCGTAATAAATATAATTTATACGTGACATAAAGTCTGGATGGTCTCAGTTATGGGTTAAAATAAGCACATTCGGGCTTTAAGGGGTAAATGCAATTTTTGGCATTTGTGCCTCTTGTTTATAATAATCCCCAATGAAACTGATCAGATGTGCCTTCCTGTTGACAGTGGTATTATTCAAGCAGAAGAAATCTTTCAGGACATGATCTCCAATAATAGGTATATTTAATATATAATCTACTGCTCAAAGGTTGCTAAGCACCAAGATTTCAGTTCGACATTTTATGGTGCCTGGTTTTATCAAAGCATAAAACTCAACAATTAATTTTGTTTTCAATTAGTTTATGTAAAATTCATTACCGGTATTTTATTATTAAAAATTGATTAGAGAATTTTTTCTTGTGTTTTTGCATATAAAAGAAACCATAAATAGCCTTCATCTGGGTTCAAATATAAGCGTAAACGGTTTGGTGGTTAGCAACCTTTGAGTAGTACATGTATATAAAGGTTATAAATAGGTTTTCAGCTCCAATGGTGAATTTTTTATACACCCGTAAAAACAATGGGACATATTACAGTTTAGGGTTGTCCATCCATATGTAAACAATTATGCATTCTGCAGGTTACTTTGATACCACTACACCCACACTTATGAGTTTCATTGGTACCTTTCCCTTAGTGAGAGGTGGAATGCTATTGTTTTGGGGTCAGTGGGCCAAAGGTCAAGGTCCTTATGACTTCATATGGAGATTCCGATTGATAACTTCAAAAGCAAAACACTCACTTTCATGAAACTTAATAGGTATATGTACTTGTGAGAGGTGAAGCACTATTGTTTAAGGGGTCAGTAGGTTAAAGGTCATGGTCACGAACTCATGTGGCATACATTCTGGCTTGATAACTTCGAAAGCATGACACCCATCATCATGAAACTGCAGGTACATTGTCCTTGGTCAATTCCTGTATGGTCCCCGGGCAAGAATAAGACCATTGCTTAACCAGACAGAGGGGTAAAATCCCCCAAATTCATGTTCATTTTGTCACGTTTATTAAAGGTCGTCATCATATCCCCTGTATATTTCAGGTGCGAATTGAGTGGTTTAAAAAAAGGTACCAGGCCCATTCTGCATATTTTAATAAGAGTGGGCCTGGAATGTTAATTCCTGTTGGCATCTTTTAACCTTTTGTATCGGTGCACTGTAAAAAAAAATTCAATTTGCCCACTAAGTCAAAGGTCAAGGTTACCATGACCTTGTATTGAGCTACATATTAGAGCAATAACTCCATAAATACAACACCTACACTCATGAAACTTTATATGTATATAGATGGCGCTCTTGCTAAACTAGTAAGAATCAGTTGCAATAAAAAATGTTAGGGTCGGCGACTAAATAATAGGGTCGGTCGGGTTAGCGGAAACAAACCCTTTTTTCTTTTAATCTTAAGAATCAATTGTTTAAAAATATTACTTTAAACACTCTGGTATAATGTATTTAAATGAGTAAACTCATAGTTTAATAGCAAAGAAGATACATGTATACGATTTTTATCCCGAATTTCATTTTCTGATTTATTAAAAGATTTAGCTTTTAAAGTAAAACGACAGAGAATTTATATTTTATCATATATACTAAAATAACAATACTGGTACATACAATATTTTAGACTTGCTACAAGTCCCTTTAATTTATAGTATGTAATTTAGTTTACATAAAATGTGTATAATGTAATGAAATGAGTAAAAATTAGTTTAATAAGAAAGAAGTTACATGCATACAATTTTTATCCCAAATTTCATTTCCTGATTTATTAAAAGATTTAGCTTTTAAAGTAAAAATGACAGAGAATTTATATTTTATCATATATACTATAATAACAATACTGGTACATACAATATTTTAGACTTGCTACAAGTCCCTTTAATTTATAGTATGTAATTTAGTTTACATAAAATGTGTATAATGTAATGAAATGAGTAAAAATCAGCTTAATAAGAAATGAGTTACATGCATACAATTTTTATCCCAAATTTCAGTTTCTGATTTATTATAAGATTTACAGCTTTTATTAGTTTTAAAGTAAAAATGATAGTAATTTATATTACCTCAGATATACTAAATTAACAATAGATAAAATATATTGGAATTGCTACATTAAGTCCCTTTAATTTATAGTACCGGTATGTCATTCACATAAAATGTGTTTAATGTAATTCACCGACAGAAGATACGTTTTATATACAATGTAATGGCAAATTCTGGTTTATTAATTCAATAAACCGGATATAATATTAATCCATTTTGAACGTGAAGCTCAGTGGTATTACAAATAACGTTTGAAGTTGTCGACAAAAAAGGAACTTTGATCAGGTTATACTGCCATGGTGGAAAGCTATATAAAGAAAATTGATTTTGGTGCATTTTAATACATTAAAGGGACTGTGGCGTTCTGCTACATATAGTTTTTGCTTGATTATGAATTGGAATAAAAGGTAATACAGTTACTGATATTTTTTTCATTATTTCATTATTCTGTGATAAGCCTTTTTGCCACTGACCGTTCCTAGGCAATTAACACTTGTCAGTCTTTTTTGGCGAAAACGGTATCAAGACTAGACCTATTTTACTAAACGCATTATCTCATTTCGACGATTTGTCTAGAATTTTGCGACTACAAATCTTTGTAGTTGAAACAAGTGTCGCAGATTATCAAGATAAGATCAGAATCATTACGTTTGCGCCGCAAAGGGCAGATCCACATTTACTTACGCGACATTGGTGATGCCTCGGCTTGAGAGATCTATAACGTATGGCAAGTATCACCTCGCCAATAACAACCGTAAAAAATCGTACAACCTTTAATCTTAGCTATAGGAACAGCTCAAAATCATTTGCTTACTAATGTTTTCGCCATTCAGTATGCAGTACTTTGATTATATTTGTGATGTGACGTACCTTAATTGCCTCGTATTTATCCTGGTAATTGTTATTGGTTTCAATGTTTGTTTTTGGTTGATTATGGTCCTTGGATGCTTTCCTGTTCGACTTTTATATCTAATTATATTTTGTGCAATATAATCAACAATTAATAACATGGAAAAATACCGTATTTGCAAAGTGCGAAGGGGGTCCTACTATAATGGTTCAAATTTATAATATATTTCACCTGTTTTCCTGACAAACCTGTTTATAGAATTACTGTACGGCGATCTTTTACTGCGACATCGGTATTGACTAAACCCGACAATAGTATATCACCACTCTGCATCTGTATGATACAATATCCGTCGAACTTGACGATTACAACACGGGTTGGTTGCGTATAAATTAAATAATAATAAAAGAAAAACTAAATAATAAGTTGAAAGAAAGGAGATAAATAAAAGCGGTAATTTGTATTGATGATGATAGCGCTTTTTTTTTTAAGGTTTATGTCATAGACCATACCGGTGTCGTGGTAAAAAAACTCCCTTGATCAAATCCATTAGCGGTAAAGACGAAAAAATTGTGTGTTTTCTAGGAACTTTTGAATTTTTGAAGAATGTAAAGTTTCTTAAAACAGGTGGGGGCGCTTCTATTAGGGAAGGCGCTACTTTGAACCATTTAAATAATAATGAATATTGGTTTTCAAATATGCAAATAATGTAGAGAAACTATCAGGACACCACAAGTTTAAAAATATGATCAAGATTGCCATTTGTCCCTTTAATGATTGATACACCATAAATATTACCCCTTGTAGCAATAAATTTGCATATTCTAATATATAGCAGATTTAAGTGTTTTAGATGGATCAAGAACGTCCATGTTGCATTTATCTGTAGCTTACATCTTTTAAAAAAAGTTAAAAAGTAAAGTGATTCTAAATTCGTGAACATAATTTTTATGTAATTGTTTTTGTGTTATAGAATAAGGTGAAGTGGAAGGTTCAGATGGTTTCTCTGTGATCAGTGTAGCAGAGGTATGTTTATGGTAAAGAAATGTTTGTCTATGGCTTTATAATTGTGACGCACAATATCGAATTGAGTCGTGCATGTTTGTTTGGGACAGTATGTTTCTCCGTTCCAAGTTCCAAAGATATTCAGCTGGTTAATTTTTGGAAGCAAGATCTAAGTACATTATCTGAGGTTCAAAGCAATAGGTGCGTTCAGTTTTCTCCCATCCGCAACAACGTTGGTTAACATCGGGTTACCAATGGCCACCGATGGTAACATTTGATAACAGCGAGGCCACCAATACTACCTCAGGTGTAGAGTCGCGGGAATATTGGTTACCAACATTCTACCTATCGGCGAACCAATGACTAACGACGATAACCGATGATTACCGACAGTGCTTTTAACACCGATGGGAGAACCCTGAACTGTTGTGGATGCTTAAAAATGGTAATGTGTCTGTTCATGTGGACCGACGAACATGATAGATTAGAAGAGAGGTTACACTTAAAACGACTATAAGGTTAAGCAGTAACCTAACCATTGTCGGATACCCCAGTGTGATTTGTTCCGTTAAGGTGGAGAGTAACAGAACAAATCTCACGGGGTATCTGTTGATGTAACCTAACTGAACATTTCACTACCTAAACAGTATTTATATGTGACAGTGCTGCACATTGATAGGAGGAGGACTCATAAAACACAAATAACTAGAAACATAGCACCCGGGTCACTTCTATCAGGGGATTGCAATACAGTATTTCTCATTTTAGGAAAGATATAAGATTTTTTCAGTTAAGTAAATATGACAATACTATGCTTTATTTATATTTTCATCCATTATTTATTATAATTGCTGATTTAGTCAAAACTGACTTAACAGACAAAAACACATTGCAGAATTAATGCTTTTCCTCCAATTGTGAGAGACTGCTACTTTTTCTGATTGGGAAAAACAGCCAAGTTTTCAATTAGGAAGAGTCCTTTTACAGGTCTCTGTTACATAAGGTAAACAAATCCTGAACTATCATTCCCTCCAGGCAAGGCCTAAATTAAAATATTGTTTGTTTGCAGTTTGCGACTGACCCACGGCAAATCCGCCGACCTAAACAATTTTTTAAAATATTTTTTTTTATGTTTTTTTTTCTTGCATGTTCTGTTAATATTTAACTAAACCTTTTTTAAAAAAAAAATCTATGGATAATACTAGTGAAGCACACGATATTAGCATGCCGTCGATGGGATTGCGTTAATAATAAAAATGTTTTTAAAAAAAAAATCCCTACCTACCGACCCACCCCTAAAAGCCATGGGTCGGAAACTGCAAACAAACAATTTTTTAATGGTGGCCCAGTTAAATGCCTCCAATGGTAACTTGAAACTGAGTTACGAAACTGGAGTTGAATGCGTGGATGGAGAACATGATCATTATTGTTTCCAGTTACCATCCTTGTCTACATTCTTGCCATTTTTTACTCATCTCCATTCCAACCAGATATGACATAAGGTGTTAATGGAGTCATAAAACACCATTTGTCACTCATAAAACACCATTGGTAATGTTCCTTCATTCCATCTGTTTCATAATTGTTATATGTCACGTGTTTTAGCCAATTGTTTTCGAAATGATCAGTTATTGCTTGACAGGAAACTATTTGACAAAGATCAATTTTGTTTGACAGGCTGGCCTAGTTATTATACCCACGTTTTTGAAAAAAACAGGGTATATTAAAATTACCTCCGTTTGTCCGTCCGTCTCTGTCCGTTACCGCATCTCCTCCTAAAACGCTGAACAGAATTCAGCCAAAGTTAGGGTATGACTTCACCATGTGATGACGGCGTCCAAGAGCAACATTATATTTGACTCCGAGGCCAGGGGCACAAGGGTGGGGAATTTGGGGTCTTTTTTTTTTTGTAATTATGTCTCGAATGAAACATTATGATGATGGGTTTACACTGTATAAATTTGTTTCCTATGTCGCCGGTAGGGCCTTGAGGAAGGGGCATCAAATACACTAATAATTCAATTATTGTGTAATTTTTTAATACTTTTGCACATTAATTGGTGTAATAGTCGTCTATGAAAGAGATACACAGCCTGTCAAATGATCTATTATTTAAAACTCGGAGTGTAATTTTAGTGTGGGTTACGAGTTCAACCCCACAAAGCGGTACTTCTTTTTTGTACCACTATTGAATTCCGTCAAGCAATCTTAATTTTATTTAGTTAATATTCAATAATGGTTGGTGTGTTATGTTTGTCAACGTAATTAATTTGTGTTTTATAGGCTAAACGTTACGGATATTGTCCCTTCAAAGGGAATTGAGCTGTGTGAAGAAAACATGGGTATTCTGTGATGGCGCCGTCAGATTCATTCTAGTTGGTTTATATTAATTGTATAATGCAATATAATGGATGTTTATGTCATAACAGCCTGAATGATTTGTTTAGTTACATTATTAGAAAAGATAATGTTGAAGTCTATCTGACCCCTCTGCTCAATTTCTGCTCATTGTTAGTCAGTCCAAAACTATTATTTTGTGTTTTCACGAGATTTCCAAGATGGCCACCAGTGGACATTTTTGTTTGCCTAATTATGTATTTCCTTTGAATTGAAAAATTTAATGTCCACCAGGTCTGAAAAAGACTGAAATTGGAAAGTCATCTATGACTATGATGCGTTGTTGGTCCCAATGTCTGGTAAAATCAACTTTGTGAAAAATTCAAGATGGTCAACAAAATTAATGTTGGAGATTTTTGATTGCTATTCCTTCAGAACCGAATTAATTAGAGATCCTGATATGAAACTGATTGGCATGACAATTGTTAACGTAGCAATTTAGGAAAAGTGTGTGATTCCTATGTGACCATAAAGCTACTTTTGGGATACTCGCCAGAAACGTTACTGGTGAAGTATATTTGCTATTGAAAGTGTTTCAACTCCTGCGGAATAGAAGCTGGTCCCTGCGTCTAGCTAAAAATACATTAAAAATAGAAACAACCCTGCCTACTTATTGAATTGCTAGTGATATTGAAATACAAGTCTGAAGACCAGTCCTTTAACTTAGTGATGGATTGGTATGAAACGTCAAAGACGAAACTAATTTTGACTTCTAAGATGGCTGCCAGGGGCCCTCATCATTGTTTACATATACTTAAATAAGTAAAACGGCGGACAGCTACTTTCTTAAAGGGACTGTAGGGCCACCATTAAAAAATTGTTTGTTTGCAGTTTCCAACCCATGGCTTTTAGGGGTGGGTCGGTAGGTAGGGATATATATATTTTTTTAAAACATTTTTCTTATTAACGCATGCCCATCGACGGCATGCAAATATCGTGTGCTTCACTAGTATTATCCATAGTTTTTTTTTTAAAAAGGGTTTAGTTAAATATTAACAGTACATGCAAGAAAAAATAAACCAAAAAACTTGAGAAAAAATAATAATAAAATAAATAAAAATATATATATATATTTAAAAATATTGTTTGGGTCGGCGGATTTGCCGTGGGTCGGTCGCAAACTGCAAACAAACAATATTTTAATTTAGGCCTAGGCGATCTTGAAGATTGATTGGTGTCCATCCACGTACAAATAAAAAACTTCATATTGTGCTTCAGTTTCATATGAAATGTCCTTATGCTTAATTTGAGCCACATGTTACCTGCCGTTTAATTATTGTTAATGAAAACCTGCTGTCTAAAAGGGCTGTGTTTTGTTGCTAAAGTCATGTGGGGATTATATTGCTAACAGTTGTGCATGTAATTCAAATACAGTTTACTTCTATCACAAAACAAGAATTTATAAGAGCTTTAAAGCACCGTATGAGTTAGAGGTTTATATACGGCCGTGGTGTGCCTTTTGTCGATAATGGCACACCTAGTGCCGTAATGGCCCGAGGGCTTTAGGTGTGCCATTTTATTTGCCTTTTTATTACATACCTTACTATAAATGGAGAAGAATAAGAACAAACAGTGCAACTTTATGACAAAATATGTCGACATATTTACAAAATGGTGTACAGTAGCATAAGATGCAAACACTTATTTGGCAAATAAATACATTACATTAAATTAATAATTTACGTTAGTTAGTTTTCTCCCTTGTCTTTCGCTTTAATGATATGTTTCAAAGCTTCAAACGTTTATTTACTAGGCGTGATTATTGAAATTGCAGTTGAGATTTCAACGTCCGTTCCTCAGCCATACTGGCCAATATGACGTCTTTGTATTGGTTGACGACGTTGACGTCTTCGCGTGCGGACAGTCTGTTGCTACTGTGCCGATTTTCCATAATCCATAATGGCACAGTGTGCCGATTATGAATTTAGAAACTGGACTGATAATCATTGTTTTTCTACTGAAATGTGTTACTATTTATAGTAAGGTATGTAATAATTACTATTAATGATTAATACAACAAAACTAGACCAAAATAGAGGAGTCATCTAGTTTTCAAAACCAATCTAAGGGCGTCCGTGGCCGAGTGGTTAGAGTCTCTGACTTGCAATCACTTACCCCTCACCACTGTAGGTTCGATCCCTCAGGGGCCTAGGAATCTTTATGTGAGGAAGCTATCCAGCTGGGTTGCGGAACGTCGGTGGTTCTACCCAGGTGCCCGCCCGTGCACGAAAATTGACCGGAGGGGCACCTGGGGTCTTCCTCCACCAGTGGAAGCTGGAAAGTCGCCATATGACCTTAGCTGTTGGTGCGACTATAAAATTCAATTCAATTCAATTCAAAACCAATCTAGTTTTCAAAACCAATCTATTTCATTAACAATAGTTCAATAGTAGGGGTGATATGGGCAGAGTTGTAGATAATTTTTGACTGCAATGAGTATTTTACTCATCAGATTCAAAATGAATGAGTAACATAAATAGTTCATGCCTCAGTGTTTTTTTATGCCGAATTTTGGGCCCATTCACAATTCCAGAAAGTATCCTTTTTTCACAATTATATCCAAAAAAATCTGAAAAAATAAATAAATTCTTTTGGTTAAATACAGACCAGTAAGGATACTAGTCTTAATATAAGCTGGTGTCAAAACTAGTCTGTATTCACCAAAAACAAAACTTAAAACCAAGGGATATTAAACTGTGAAAATAAAAGTGAAAAAAGTTTATTTCTCTTTTGTTATAATATTTCACAATTTTCACAATTTCTAGAAAAATGCCGCTATTTTTCACAATGGCATGGGCACAGGCTGCATTCACAAAACACATAAAAAAAAACACTGTGCCTTTAAAATGGATTTAAATTAATACAGTTTAAAAAATCAACTATTCTGATTAAATGGAAGTTAAGTAAAAACAAAAGAAAAGCTGTATGACATTAAACACGTTGCCTGGAAAAAAATTTCGTCATGTAAATTTAGAATAAACTGTTCCACAGGACAATATATACATGCATAATACTCATGATTTTAAAAGTTATGAGTAGATGAGTTATGATACTCACAAGTTTAAAAAGCTGTGGTTTTTTTGTAAAAAAGTATTGAGTAAAATACAAAAAACTCAGCTTATCATACAGCTCTGTATAGGTCCTAGTTTACTGCTCAGGCACATTGAATATGAAACAGATTATGATGACTGTATTCGTATTTGGATTGACACCCATGATGGTTGTATTCGTATTTGGGTTGACACCCATGATGGTTGTATTCGTATTTGGATTGACACCCATGATGGTTGTATTCGTATTTGGATTGACACCCATGATGGTTGTATTCGTATGTGGATTGACACCCATGATGGTTGTATTCGTATTTGGATTGACACCCATGATGGTTGTATTCGTATTTGGATTGACACCCATGATGGTTGTATCGTATTTGGATTGACACCCATGATGGTTGTATTGTATTTGGATTGACACCCATGATGGTTGTATTCATATTTGGATTGACACCCATGATGGTTGTATTGTATTTGGATTGACACCCATGATGGTTGTATGCGTATTTGAATTGACACCCATGATGGTTGTATTGTATTTGGATTGACACCCATGATGGTTGTTTTCGTATTTGGATTGACACCCATGATGGTTGTATTCGTATTTGGATTGACACCCATGATGGTTGTATTGTATTTGGATTGACAACCATGATGGTTGTATTCGTATTTTGATTGACACCCATGATGGTGTATTCGTATTTGGATTGACACCCATGATGGCTGTATTGTATTTGGATTGACACCCATGATGGTTGTATTCGTATTTGGATTGACACCCATGATGGTTGTATCATATTTGGATTGACACCCATGATGGTTGTTTTCGTATTTGGATTGACACCCATGATGGTTGTATTTGTATTTGGATTGACACCCATGATGGTTGTATTTGTATTTGGATTGACACCCATGATGGTTGTATCGTATTTGGATTGACACCCATGATGGTTGTATTGTATTTGGATTGACACCCATGATGGTTGTATCGTATTTGGATTGACATCCTTAATGCCTCCAGTCTCTTTAAACCTCCAGATTCCAAGATGGTCATTAAGGCTAAAAATAGGAGTTGGATAAAACTACAAAAGTAATGTAAGATTTGGTTTAAACCCAAATAGCTGGGGTTGCTAAAAAGTGCTCTCGATCCACTCTAAATAGGTTTTTTTATGTAATGTTTATGAAAAAGGTGAGAAAAACATTTTAACAAATTTGTAGAATTTAGAAAAGTAACTACTATTTAAAAAGCCTATGTGCCATCTATTTTAGCATTAATATATTCCTACTGTTAAAGTAGCTATAATAATCCCGCCAACAACAGCCAAAATTTACATAATATTAACACCTTTTGTAAACCTACTGACGACGAGGTATAAATATCTTACATATTTTGAAAATCCAAACCTTATAGACACAATATAAACGGCTGTAACCAGCCGGACCAAACCCCGAATCTGGAGTTTTGAATTGAGAGTTGTCAACTTGGAACTCATTTTACGCATATTCAATCTCGGGTATTTTTGCAATCCGCAAATAAAGCTTCACTTTTAATTGACACAAATACATTATTATATGAGTGAACACCTGGACGGAGTTTTGATAAACGGTTTTGTTAGCATAGTTATCAAATTCTTTATTACATATTATATTGTGTAATTTTGTCTGGGTTGTGTAATTTTGTCTGGGTTGTGTAATTTTGTCTGGCAGATTAGTTTCTTTAATGTGATCTATTTTTTGTCCGGACTAATCCGTTAGTGTCTGCTTTCTAGTTCAACTACCAGCAATGACATACTGGCATTAGCCAGTTTATATTGTTGTCATTCTAGTCATATATTGGCACAATGTTACATGAGGGTATTTGGTAGTTCATCCATACTTAATATTGCAGACGTAGATTAAGGGTTGGGGTGGGGGTTCTTTGGCATACTGAATTCTGATATGGAGTTGTGCATTGACAAATTTGTCCTACCGCACTTAAAATCGGCTGTGCATGCACCATACCCTGTAATAGCAGTCTGCGAAATTAGCGGTAGTCCGGTTGTCCGGGACAACTAATTTCCGAACAGGACAACCACGAGTTCCCAGTTTGGTTGTCCGATCGGACAACCAAACTTTCTGAAAGTGCAATGATCAAAACAAGTATAAAAGTCGAACAGGAAACACGATTTCTGCTTTATCATATTGACATTCAGAAAAATACTGTGACACCGGTATAAATGCAAGAGGAATTGATCAATTAATTGTATCCCTCTTAGGGAAGGTCACAAGACGTCACAACCTCGTTTTTGATCGGATTTTGCCGAATTCTTTATTTTGTATAGAGCAACCAATCGGAGCGGATTCATCGGATTCCGTCATTCGGAAATCCATATTTTATAGAGTACGTGATTGGCGAATAGTTCCGATCGATAGAGCAACGGAAAACTACAATTATTCACGAACGGTTCGTGAATTATTCCACCCAATTAAAATAAACATCAACAATATGCTAATTAGCGCATGCGTCGGTAAAAACGTGTTTCCGGTTTTGACAAAATGCCAATGTTGCGCTATGTAACAGATGATGGCGTTGATGATGACTCTGATGATGACTCAAACTGTGACTTTTCGCAGAATGACATAGAAAATCTTCTTATAAAATATACGAAAGAATAAATTCTGAATAAATTCTGAATAAATATTATAGAGACATCAAGTTTTGCTTTGTTTACATATATCTTCAGAGTAATAATTTATAAAGCCTTCCGTTTTTAAAAGAAATATTTCGGGCAACCATTTCTCCTTTCGGGCAACCAAATTTTGATGAAATGGTTGCCCGAAGGACAACCAAGTCCAAAAGTTAATTTCGCAGACTGTAATAGGATATTTAGATCCGCTCCTGGGTATTTAAGTATTTATTTATTTTGAATACCTTTTAAGTTTGAAAGAAAATAATTGGAGCATGTTATTGTTTCTCACTGCATAACACTGTGGGGAAGTATGAAAACCATGTTGTATGATATACAGGGCGTTTTGAATTACAGTTTTGGTTTACAAAAATTAACTCTTTTTTTTTACAAATGCCTCGTAAGTGTTGTTGTCTCAGATAGGACTGACACTGACTTTATTTAAAAAGGATTAAACTTTCAAACAGTAGTTTCGAGGAGTTTTTGTTCCGTTCTCCACTGAAAAAGTTATGTTGTTAATTTTATATTAATTGGTAAGTTCTTTATTACATTTTATATTAAATGACAAGTTATTTATTACATGAAAAGTTATTTATTATGTGACAAGTTATTTATTACAAGTTATTAATTACATATTTTACTGAGTGACAAGTTATTTATTACATGACAAGCTATTAATAACATATTTAATGACAATTTATTTATTACATATTATATTGAATGACAATTTATTTATTATATTGAATGACAATTTATTTATTACATATATATATTACATTGAATGACTAGTTATTTATTACATATTATATTGAATGACTAGTTATTTATTATATTGAATGACTAGTTATTTATAACATATTATATTGAATGACAATTTATTTATTATATTGAATGACTAGTTATTTATTACATATTATATTGAATGACTAGTTATTTATTACAAATTATATTGAATGACTAGTTGTTTATAACATATGTCATATTGAATCATGACAAGTTATTTATTGCATGACAAGTTATTTATTACATATTATATTGAATATATTATATATTGAATGACATTCATTACATGTCAAGTTTCTATGACATGACATGTTATTATTACATGACAAGTAATTTATTAATATTATATAACAATACCAAATTATGTATTAATGTTATATAAAATGTCAAGTTATTTATTAATATTATACTAAATGATACACTTATTTAAATGTATTTGTAATAGATTTCCTGTAACCTCTAGATAATAGTAATTTATGGGATAGCGAGTTGTCCGTGGTCCATCCGTCGTCCGTTAACCTTTGCCTTGTGAACACTCTAGGGCCTTCATTATTAATCGGATCTTAACGAAACTTTGCCAGTGTCTTTATATCAATGAAAGCTCGGACAAGTTCGAAAACCAGCCAGATCGGATTAATTTCACTGGAGTTATGGCCCTTGTTTTGCTGAAAAATGCCATATTAAGCCTTGTCAAATTTCAAACGACATCTCCTGCGAAACCACTTATTCCATTATTGTGAAATACCATACATATGTTGCTTGGGTTGGCCTCTATCAAGTTTGTGTTTTTCGTTATCATCAAATAATCTAATTAGCCGCCACGGCGACTCAAAGTTTACATAGAGTTATATAGGAAAAGGCTAAAAACTACATTTTTTAAACCGCTTGAAGGATTTTCATTACAATGATCCTTGAGATAGTTCCTCTCAGATTTGTGTTTTTTGCGGCTGCCAGTCATCCAAGATGGCCACCATGGCTAAAACTAGGTCAAATTTAAGGAAATTTCAAACAACATCTCCAAAACCACTTATTCCATTCTTGTGAAATATCATAAACATGTTCCTTGGGTTGGCCTCTATCAAGTTTGTGTTTTTCTTTATCGTCGAATAATCAAAATGGCCACCACGGCGTTCCAAAGTTTACAGTTGTGCAAATCATTGTCGTGTTCCGGTTGAATGATTTTTGGCAGAATTATGGCCCTTTAAAGGTTTTAATACACAAACTTGTCTGATCTACTTCTCCTGAACCCCTCGCCAGATTTCAATGAAACTTTGCAGGGATGATCAGCACCAAGCCTAGTTGTGCATGTCATTGTCGCGTTCCGGTTTACAGATATTTGGCAGAGTTATGGCCCTTTAAAGGATTTTGATACCACACATTTTTTTCCGGGCTAGTTCTCCAGAACCCCTGGCTGGATATAGATGAAACTTGACAAGGATGATCAGTAACATGCCTAGTTGTGCATATCATTGCCATATTTTGGTTTAATTATTTTTCTGGCAGAGTCATGGCCCTTTAAATGTTTTAATACACTAACTTTGTCCAGATTAGTCTCTTCTGAACTCTTTGCCAGATTTTAGCGAATCTTGGCAGGGATGATCAGTACTAAGCCTAGTTGCACGTGTCATTGCCATGTTCTGGTTGAATAAATTTTGGCAGAGTTATGAGCCCTTAAAGGTTTTAATACACTAACTTTGTCTAGACTAGTTCTCCTGAACCTCTGGCTGGATATCAACGAAACTTTGCAGAGATGATCAGTACCAAGCCTAGTTGAGTGTATCATCATCATGTTTCGGTTGAATGATTTTTGAAAGACTTGTGGCCCCTTACACATAAACTTTATCTTGAGCCAGTAGAGCGTCCACAGGCCCTCTTGGGCCTCTTGTTTAAATTTTTAAAAAATAAAAAAAAGTTTCTTTTTTCTTTTTCTTTCCTTTTTTTTTACCTTTTCTCTACTGGCCAAGTTTGGAAACCAGTCAGATCGGACCAGTAACGGCGGAGTTATGGCTCTTGATTTAGTTAAAAATGCTATATTTTGCCTCTTTAAGACCATAGTCACTCACTTCAGCCTCTTGCTTATCTGATCTTTACCAAACTTTACCAGATTTTTTTACTTTTGTATCGTTAAGACGATAGGGCCTCTATTTTTCATCCGATCTTTACCAAACTTTAATAGGTTGTTAATATCAATAAAAGCTCGGAAAAGTTCGAAAACCAGCCAAATCAGACCAGTAACAGCGAAGTTATGGCCCTTGATTTAGTTAAAAATGCTATATGGCTATATTTTGCCTCGTTAAGACGATAGGGCCTTCATTTTTCAGCCTATCTTTACCAAACTTTACCACATTGTCAATATCAATGAAAGATCGGACAAGTTCGAAAACCAGCCAGATCGGATTAATTTCACTGGAGTTATGGCCCTTGTTTTGCTGAAAAATGCCATATTAAGCCTTGTGAACACTCTAGCACCTTTATTTATTATTTGATCTTAACCAAACTTGCACAGATTGTTAATATCAATGAAAGCTCGGACAAGTTAGAAAACCATCCAAATCAGATCTGTGACACCAGAGTTATGGCCCTTTTTAGCTCGGCTATTCGGAGAATAAGAAAGCTTATGTAATCACCCCGGCTTCGGCGTCCCACGTCAAGGTTTGTGTGTAAGCTGTGTTTACAAGTCTATGTCTCTTACATTTCTTATCCTAGCACAAGCAAATTTGGCCATGAGCTTCCTTATAGCATTATCTTAAAGCTGCATAAGTAATTTTGGTTCCTGTAACCCCTGGTCTCCCATGGAACCCAAATTCTGATGTGTCTATTTCACACATTAAATTTTGCATGTACATGTAAGCTGTGTTTATAGGTCTGTATCTCTTACATTTCTTGTCCTAGCACCTACATTTGGAAATTGGGCCTTATAGTACATGTATGTTGTAAAGGGTTGCGTAAGCAATTTTGTCTTCTGCAAATTCTGGGCTCCCATGCAACCCAAATTGTGATGGCCCATAAAATGTGCAATAAAGGCAGATCAAGGTTTGCGTGTAAGCTGTTGTATATATCTGTAATTTTGGTGGGATTTCTTATAGCATTATGCATCTTATTCATCACTCACCCATATTGGGGCATGGGCTCCCTCTTCCCCACCTGCCCCCACTCCCATTTTTTTTTTTTTTTTTTTACATATTTCTGTGTTGTTTTGGTCAATTCTTGCGCATATAACTACGTTACCTCCCTCCCCCAGCCTTCACCCCCCAGTGAAAGCTCGGACAAGTTTGAAAAACTGCCAGATCGGATTATTTTCACCGGAGTTATGGCCCTTGTTTTTCTGTTAAATGCCATTTTCTGTCTTGTGAACACTCTAGCACCTTCATTTATTATTTGATCTTTACCAAACTTGCACATATTGTTAATATCGATAAAAGCTTGAACAAGTTCGAAAACCAGCCAAATCGGATCAGTAATACTGGAGTAATGACCTTTGTTTGTTTTCCTGAAAAATGCCATTTTCTTTCTTGTGAACACTCTAGAACCTACATTTATTATTTGATCTTTACCAAACTTACACTGATTGTTATTATCAATGAAAACTCGGACAAGTTCGAAAACTAGCCAAATTGAATGAGTAACAGCTGAGTTATGGCCCTTGATTTGCTGAAAAATGCCATATATTCAGTCTTGTGAACATTCTAGCACCTTCATTTTGTATTCGATCTTTCCCAAACTTGGCCAGATTGTTGATATTAATGAAAGCTCTAACGAGTTTGAGAACGAGGCAGATCGAACAAGTAACACCGAAGTTATGGCCCTTTTTCAATATTTGGTAATACACACTCCAAACTCAAAGGGTCGTGGCTTCAAATTTCACTGGAGGCATATTTTTTTTCCATAGGAAACCTAGGTTTATGGGTTCAATTTTTGAAATAATTATTTTTTTTTTTTTTTTTTTTTTTTTTTATAATTTTTTTTTTTTTTTTTTTTTTTTTTTTAATTCACCTCCCCCCCACCCTTGTTGGATCAGTTTACATAGAGTTATAGGGAAGATCTTCAAAAATCTCTGAAACTACAAGAGATAATGGTTAAATATTTTTTATTTAATATCAGCTTTTGGATCCTCTAACAAAGTTTGTTCAAATGGTGAACCTGGGGTCATATTTGGGCCCCACCCCGGGGGTAGCCAGTAGAGCGATACAGGCCCTCTTGGGGCTCTTGTTTTCCAATACCATAATATAAACTACAGAGTTTATTCTGCTGGTGTTTTGTATATATAATGACCGGATAGGTATTGACAGGTGCTTGTTTTTCAACTCAATTTGGTACAGGAGGAACCGGATTGGTCTCGTTAGATAGTGTGGTAGCTTGGTGGACGGATTGTCTCATTAGATAGCGTGGTAGCTTGGTGCACTTGGAATCCGGAGATCTCTGGTTCAAGTCTATAGGTGCCACTGGGTTTCCTTGGTGTGTGCTTTGAAGCTTGATTCCTTAGCCCAATCTCCAATCAGAGTTATCGTTCCTTGCACTCACATATATCTCTGCTAACTACTGAATTACAAGATTTTGGTAAAACCTGTTAAATTGGAATATGTTCGCCTGAAACTTATTTATTTCTTGTGTAAATATAATTTTCAGAATATCTGCAAATTAGATGTTGCAAGATTTGAAATAGAGCATGAAAACAATTTAGTTTTAATCGGGACTATTTTACTACAAAAATAATACGTACTAACTACTTAGGTCTCCTCAATCGAAACGCATATGTAAACATTTCAAACCGAAGCTCGATAGCATAAAATTACTAAAAAAAATAACTCATAGAAATAAAAATTGAAATTATTTAATATAGCAGGGGTCGAATTTCACTCTAACGGACTCGCAAAATGCGAGTTGATTTTTCAGATTGCTACTGAAAATTTCGAGCACTTGCTTTATTCTGCAAGTAGAAATAAATAGCACACACTTGATTAAATATCACCCATGACAGACTGACAGAACCAACAAATGGTCCGACGACATAATATGTAGTCAAACCTCTCTCCAATTCCACATGATTATTTGCGTAACTTAAGTGTCAAACGAAAATAAGTAAATGCAGTCTGTATCAGATCGACGCTCATCCAGTAAACAAGACTAGTGCAAGCGTCTATACGCGTAATGAATCAGTATCAACTTCCGGTAAGATAACTCCGGACTTTGGTGCCTTAAAAATAATAATTTTCAACCGAACTTGATAAACGGCAAAGTTGTTTGCATTTGTGTTTGGTAATGACTATAGAGGGAGAAGTATTCCATTTTACAACTTCTAACAAGAAAATATGTTATTGTTCATGTTTATAAACAGCTGACATGTAAGTAGAAAAGGTACACACACATATATATATACAGCCTTATACACACGCATAAACACATCGAACATCAGCAAATGGATATAGTTGCACAGTTACATGTATGTTTCATTACCACATCAACACTTTTTTTTTAAAGTTTTCACTGTCGTCAGTCACTTGTATTTATGTACTGCAACAAGGAGAAAGCGTCTCCAAATGATGTGTTGGTCTGCAAATTTTCAAAAGTGTAGACATATTCAACTGCAAGTTACATGTAAAAATATTCAGGCTTATTTCAGTTTTACTTTCGTCAAATTTGTGAATAAGGGAATTTCTAGGGCGATGTCTTTAGACCTATTTAATTACTTTTGGAATATGTTGCTTGGTACGTATAACTTAATGGACGCAGTATCCAACTCGTTTGATAAATTCAATATTAATCAGGCACTCGTGTAAGATCATTATTAAACAGCGATATTAAAGAAAGAAAAAAACAATAGATGCAGGTAGACACAATTGTAAAAAAGAAAATCACCCTTCCACTAAAACTACGATTTAATTTGTGAATAGAGGAATTCGCCAGGGCGATGTCTTTAGACCAATTTAATTTCTTTTGTAAATCGCGTAAGATGCTGCATGGTATAACAATAGGGGATACATTTTGTGCAGAAAGTCGATTTAAAAAAATGCTTTGATATGAAAAAGACATCTTCTCAGTTTAATGACTTCAAACATATACTTAATATTTCATAACAAGCTGCGTACAGGCAATTTAATAAAAATCTTAACATGTCATTGAAAAAGACAACGTGTTTTTTCTCACCTTCATGATCATTGTCTCTAAGAAATAAGAAGAAAATACGGATTAATAGGTCATAATTGTGCAGGAAGTCGATTTAAAAAAATGCTCTGATATATCAAACACATCTTCTCACTTTAATAACTTCAAACGTATACACTTAATATTTCATAATAGGCCTCATACAGTCAATTTAATAATGATCTAGCATGTCATTGAAAAATAGAATACGTTTTATTCTCACCTTCATGATATTCACCTGCGAAGAAATTAGAAAAAAATGTACGGGGTTGGGGTCGTTGTTTTTCAGTTTCAATTAATAATTAAAAAGAAAACCCACTTTGCAAAATATGTCGGTACTAAAGATATGTAGTAGTGGGTCGTCGTCGTAACAATACCACATATACTTGCCTGAAAACTAAACATCAAACAACTTTTCCATGTTTTTATTAAATTATAAACGTACAGTCATACAATGATGGGTTCGGGCACGCGGGTATACAATCGGAAATGAAATTAATCTGATTGCACTTCGTTATCTCCGGTACTATTCTGCACAAAATCAACAGATACATGTACGAACGTGTGCACCGATATAAATCTATTTGCTGATCAAACTTCTACCTGAAAAGAAAGTTGTAACATATTTTTAGAGCGCAATATTGCACTGAATTGCCAATTCCGATAACTACGTTAATTTCAAGGCTTTTGGTGAAATACAAATGGTTGGGCAATTTAAGTGTAAAACAGTTTACATTATCTAAATTACGTATTTTAATTGAATTAAACTGGAATATATATATATATATAGTCGGTGTGACTATAAATTCCAATTTAATTCAGTTAAACAGCAAGGTCATTTTAAAGGTTTACACATCTTGTGCATGTAATTTGTAGACCTACTTGTTTTTATCAATATAATGTTGCTTCATAATTTGATTAAAACTCCTAGTCACAATCAAGCATTTGTTGTGTGTGCGTGCCTATATTTATTACATTACATACATGTACTTGGTGACCCGTGATTGGAAATATTCTATTCGATTCTATAAAAAAAATGGCCGACGTCGAAGGAAACTTAGTTAATTAAATTTTACTCCGAGATACGCGGCATCCTTCACGCCGAGGTACGCGGAGTTCACAGGTGTGCACTTTTGCTTAATTGGATTCTACGCGGAGTAACTCGGAGTGGCTTTCACTCGGCAATAGCGTACTTTCGCCGCGTGAATTCGCCGAGGACAAACACTGACTCCGCGTACTTTCGCGCGAAACTCGATACGACCAAACTCGGCGAATCGAGTGAAGTGTGTGTTTCGCGTGAGCTGTACTGTATCTAGATTTCATGATTGACCCTAAAACAGCCAAACGGTGAGATACAACCTTTAATACAGTTTTAAATGTCCTTTTATATCATATCTTCATAAAGTTAGACAAATTGGTTAATTTTTAGGAAGAAATTCGTGTTAAATATTATTCAGAATGGGAAACACCCACTTAAATAGCACAAAACGCTTTCAAATGTCTCTGTTAACCTTTATATACTGTAAATAGTATTAAAGATACTAGTATACTGATATAACAAGTCAAGCCTTTATAAACAAGTATCAGCCTTCAATTTTGTCTATTAAAAACACACTTATAAAAAAAATAAATGTTTTACTTCCCCCCCCCCCCCCCCCCCCCCCCCCCCCCCCCCACCACCACAATTTTATGAAAAATCGTCCTAAAATTCCCTTGTGATGGTATGGGTTATGTTCCAACAAAAGAAAAGAAAAAAAATGCACTGCATTTTGGCATGTTCCTCTCTTTCCACGTTCTCTCTCTCTGGGCTCTGAATAACTTACGTACATGTTGACGAGCAGTTAAACAACATTAAATTTACTTCCTATAGAATATGCATGAGTAATTCCCTTTTCAATATAAATTGGACATGCGTGTGTGCGGTATTGCTTAATACTTGTTTGCTGTCTTGTTTAAATAAACATAGAGGTGCCTACATGACCATGTCCATGCATTTATTATAAAACATTTCTCTTAACAAATTCTAGTTTAGTCCAAAGTAATATGGGCGGCTGCCAAAAAATTTGGCAAAGAGACATTGGAGCAGTCCAAAACTATTATCAAATATTTATTATTGTTTAAAGTTGGAAAACAAAATTGATTAATTTGAAATATTTATCAATTTAGTGGTGTGTTTTCAATCAATTTAGTGGTGTGTTTTCAGGATGTATTGAAATGTTGAAACTGACATCACATGGTCGGATGACATATAATACTGTGGTTTTCCTAATTGAGTCATTTTCTTCATTTTCTTTTGGTGTCCATCTAGAAGTATTTAACAAGCGTTTAAATGTGTGTGTAATTCTATGGATTGTAATCCCTCCGTCATTCATCAAGTGGAAAGTACCTGAGGTATGACATTTAAATAAATGCAGTTATCTTGCAGTTTTTATAAAGCACTAAAGTTATCATGTTGATTTATAAATCCGTATACTTTTGACTTTAAACCTGCTTGCATATTTAATTAAATAAAATGTTAAGCTCTATCAAATGTTTCAATCTATCATTGGTGCAATAGTATATAAAGGTTACTAATATGTAAACATACTTTGTTTTAAACTTTTCTAATAGTTTCTATTTAATAAGATTGAACAAGTGAAATGTCATTTAAGTAGAAAAGTTAACGAGATGCCGTGAGTTTTTAAAAAATCAAGATTGCAATGTGTCCCTTTAAATATACAGTTTTCTTTTTCTAAGCAATAGATGCATTATACTCTATCAGCTTATAATAATATATTATAATTTTTTTATTTTTTTTTAAAGTTAAAAATCATTATCTATGATTTAAAACACTCAGATTGTGTAGAAACACTAGCCTAAATATACCGCGTACATTTATTTTTAACCTTTAAACTGCTAAGCATGGCTATAATAGCCTTTGCGATGTCCGGCTGCTGATCAGTCAAATCACCCCTTTGTCACATAAATGGAATGGTCTTAATTCAGAGAAAGAACTGTCCATTATATATATGTAGAGGGGTTAAGAATTCAGTTTAACATTACGATTGATTGATCAGATGTGGGTGTGGATTTGAACTTTTGATATTTGATTAATCATGGGGATAACATGTGTTTCCTGACCACTAACGTTAAGGAAGTGTTGTTTTGGTTTGGTTTCTTAGGTAATAAAACTTCAGTGCTAACAATTTATGTTTTATATATCATGCATTGGAAATTTCATAAAAAAATTGCTTTTCTAAAATTATTTGTCAATTGTCCAGTTTAGTAGAGTATCTTCCTGTGCTGTACAACATCCAGAAATTTGTTTGGTGTTTTTCGTGTATGACGGTCAAATTTTAGTGGGGGTGGGAGATCACCAACTTGTATTTCTGGGTAGATCCAGTACTGCATACCTCCCGCCATCAGTAACATCAGTAACAATCGACACTTTCTCACAAGACGAGCTCCCAGTGGATTTCGAACCCGCAGCGATGAAAGGCGAGAAGGTTTCAAACACAGCTTCTTTGCCAGAAATCTAGTCAAAAATAAGGAAAGGGTGATCCCCGATTCCTCTGTAATCTTTTACTTCCATTGGGAGCAGCTCTAAATAAATAAATGAGACGTTGTCAACATTTCTAGTCAGTTTTGAAAATATATAGTTCTTATTTAAAGTAACAATATGAGTAGGGCAGGGGTCCCTGATTCTAGTGTATCATTCCCCTCTGAGGGGCAGCTCGAAATAACCCAAACAATGTGTTGATGAGCTGTTAAACAATAATGATCAATAATTCTGCTAAATTCACAACATGTATAGTGTTTATTTAATTATTTGAAATATTGTTTATCAGGACAAATGTCACAAAACATAAATCTTTTGCCAGGTTATCATGACTTTGGCCTAGTGGTAGATTGTCAGCCTCGCCTGCAGGAGGTAGTGGTTTCAATTCTAGGCCGGGTCACACCAAAGATTTCATTAAAATGGTACTGTTAGCTTCCTTGCTTGATGTTCAGCGACTGTTAGCTTCCTTGTTTGATGTTCAGCAACTGTTAGCTTCCTTGCTTGATGTTCAGCGACTGTTAGCTTCCTTGTTTGATGTTCAGCAACTGTTAGCTTCCTTGCTTGATGTTCAGTGACTGTTATCTTCCTTGTTTGATGTTCAGTGACTGTTAGCTTCCTTATTTGATGTTCAGCAACTGTTAGCTTCCTTGCTTGATGTTCAGCAACTATTAGCTTCCTTGCTTGATGTTCAGTGACTGTTAGCTTCCTTATTTGATGTTCAGCGACTGTTAGCTTCCTTGTTTGATGTTCAGCAATTGTTAGCTTCCTTGTTTGATGTTCAGCAACTGTCATCTTTCTTGCTTGACGTTCAGTGACTCGTAGCTTCCTTACTTGATGTTCAGCGACTCTAAGCTTCCTTGCTTGATGTTCAGCGACCGTTATCTTCCTTGTTTGATATTCAGCAACTATTAGCTTCCTTGCTTGATGTTCAGTGACTGTTAGCTTGCTTGTTTGATGTTCAGTGACTGTTAGCTTGCTTTTTTGATGTTCAGCGACTGTGAGCTTCCTCGCTTGGTGTTTAGCGACTCTTAGCTTCCTTGCTTGATGTTCAGCGACTGTTATCTTCCTGGTTTGAATTTCAGCAACTATTAGCTTCCTTGCTTGATGTTCAGTGACTGTTAGCTTCCTTGTTTGATGTTCAGTGACTGTTAGCTTCCTTGCTTGATGTACAGTGACTGTTAGCTTCCTTGCTTGATGTGTAAACTGTTAGCTTCCTTGCTTGATGTTCAGTGACTGTTAGGTTCCTTGCTTGATGTACAGCGACTATTAGTTTCCTTGCTTGATGTTCAGCAACTATTGGCTTCCTTGCTTGATATGTAGCGACTATTAGTTTCCTTGCTTGATGTTTAGTGACTATTAGCTTCCTTGCTGGATGTTCAGTAATTTTTAGCTTCCTTGCTTGATGTTCAGTGACTGTTAGCTTCCTTGCCAGATTTTCAGCGACTATTAGCTTCCTTTCTTGATGTACAGTGACTGTTAGCTTCCTTGCGTAAACTATTAGTTTCCTTGCTTGATGTTCAGGGGTATTAGCTTCCGTGCTTCATATTCAGCGACTGTTAGCTTCCTTGCTTGATGTTCAGTGACTGCTAGCTTCCTTGCTTGATGTACAGCGACTATTAGTTTCCTTGCTTGATGTTCAGCAACTATTGGCTTCCTTGCTTGATATGTAGCGACTATTAGTTTCCTTGCTTGATGTTTAGTGACTATTAGCTTCCTTGCTGGATGTTCAGTAACTATTAGCTTTCTTGCTTGATGTTCAGCAACTGTTAGCTTCCTTGCCGGATGTTCAGCGACTATTAGCTTCCTTGCTTGATGTTCAGTGACTGTTAGCTTCCTTGCTTGATGTGTAAACTATTAGCTTCCTTGCTTGATATATTAGTTTCCGTGCTTCATATTCAGCGACTATTAGCTTCCTTGCTTGATGTTCAGTGACTGTTAGCTTCCTTATTTGATGTTCAGCGACTGTTAGCTTCCTTGTTTGATGTTCAGCGATTGTTATTTTCCTTGTTTGATGTTCAGCAACTGTTAGCTTTCTTGCTTGATGTTCAGCGACTCTTAGCTTCCTTGCTTGATGTCAGCAACCGTTATCTTCTTTGTTTGATATTCAGCAACTATTAGCGTCCTTGCTTGATGTTCAGTGACTGTTAGCTTGTGTGTTTGATGATCAGCGACTGTTAGCTTCCTTGCCTATTAGTTTCCTTGCTTGATGTTCAGCAACTATTGGCTTCCTTGCTTGATTTGTAGCGACTATTAGTTTCCTTGCTTGATGTTTAGTGACTATTAGCTTCCTTGCTGGATGTTCAGTAATTTTTAGCTTCCTTGCTTGATGTTCAGTGACTGTTAGCTTCCTTGCCAGATTTTCAGCGACTATTAGCTTCCTTTCTTGATGTACAGTGACTGTTAGCTTCCTTGCGTAAACTATTAGTTTCCTTGCTTGATGTTCAGGGGTATTAGCTTCCGTGCTTCATATTCAGCGACTGTTAGCTTCCTTGCTTGATGTTCAGTGACTGTTAGCTTCCTTGCTTGATGTACAGCGACTATTAGTTTCCTTGCTTGATGTTCAGCAACTATTGGCTTCCTTGCTTGATATGTAGCGACTATTAGTTTCCTTGCTTGATGTTTAGTGACTATTAGCTTTCTTGCTTGATGTTCAGCAACTGTTAGCTTCCTTGCCGGATGTTCAGCGACTATTAGCTTCCTTGCTTGATGTTCAGTGACTGTTAGCTTCCTTGCTTGATGTGTAAACTATTAGCTTCCTTGCTTGATATATTAGTTTCCGTGCTTCATATTCAGCGACTATTAGCTTCCTTGCTTGATGTTCAGTGACTGTTAGCTTCCTTATTTGATGTTCAGCGACTGTTAGCTTCCTTGTTTGATGTTCAGCGATTGTTATTTTCCTTGTTTGATGTTCAGCAACTGTTAGCTTTCTTGCTTGATGTTCAGCGACTCTTAGCTTCCTTGCTTGATGTCAGCAACCGTTATCTTCTTTGTTTGATATTCAGCAACTATTAGCGTCCTTGCTTGATGTTCAGTGACTGTTAGCTTGTGTGTTTGATGATCAGTGACTGTTAGCTTGCTTGTTTGATGTTCAGCGACTGTTAGCTTCCTCGCTTGGTGTTCAGCGACTCTAAGCTTCCTTGCTTGATGTTCAGCGACTGTTATCTTCCTTGTTTGAATTTCAGCAACTATTAGCTTCCTTGCTTGATGTTCAGTGACTGTTAGCTTCATTGTTTGATGTACAGTGACTGTTAGCTTCCTTGCTTGATGTACAGTGACTGTTAGCTTCCTTGCTTGATGTGTAAATTATAAGCTTCCTTGCTTGATGTTCAGGGGTATTAGCTTCCGTGCTTCATATTCAGCGACTATTAGCTTCCTTGATTGATGTTCAGCGACTGTTAGCTTCCTTGCCTATTAGTTTCCTTGCTTGATGTTCACCAACTATTGGCTTCCTTGCTTGATTTGTAGCGACTATTAGTTTCCTTACTTGATGTTTAGTGACTATTAGCTTCCTTGCTGGATGTTCAGTACCTATTAGCTTCCTTGCTTGATGTTTAGCGACTGTTAGCTTCTTTGCTTGATGTTCAGTGACTGTTAGCTTCCTTGATTGATGTGTAAACTATTAGCTTCCTTGCTTGATGTTCAGGGGTATTAGCTTCCGTGCTTCATATTCAGCGACTGTTAGCTTCCTTGCCGGATGTTCAGCGACTATTAGCTTCCTTGCTGGATTTTCAGTGACTGTTAGCTTCCTTGCTTGATGTTCAGTGACTGTTAGCTTCCTTGCCGGATATTCAGCGACTCGTAGCTTCCTTGCTGGATGTTCAGTGACTGTTAGCTTCATTGCTTGATGTTCAGTGACTGTTAGCTTCCTTGCTGGATGTTCAGTGACTGTTAGCTTCCTTGCTTGATGTTCAGCGAGTAGTATATTCCCTGCTGGATGTTGAACCGATAATATTCTAGCATGGCAGCACTTGAAAGTGGAAGATTAAGCTTACTGCTTATATAGGAAAGTTAAATTCAATAGAGGTTCTGTTAGCTGTTAGTATTGGTAAGCTTTTTGTAATTTCCTTTGATGAATGCAAATTCAAAATAGCTAATGGGGAAGAGCTATGATGTAACCATGCTATTATATAACCAATAAATGGAGGTTAGAGAATGGTAGTTATTTTGACATGGTCACTAAGTACACCATTCTATTAAAACAGTTAGAGAGTTGGTCGTTTCAACACCGAAATGGGCGTATTTGTTTTGATGCATGAAAATGTGTAAAACAGACCAAAAGATTGTCATGTGGCCTTTTAAGGTGAACTTACATGTACGTGAAATCATTAATGACGAATAATAGCTTTTAGTAACTCCTTTGTTTGTTGATGAATTGACTTTACTTGCGTACATCAGTATTGATATATCTTTATTTTTGTGCTAGTTATTTGTCATGGACCTGTGTTTGACTTAATTACATCATTGTGAGTCAGTTACGCTTATACGGATGCTAGACAAATGGGCTGTAAAAGGATGTAATAAAATTAGTACTGTTCCTGCATATTCTCACACCTTGCTTTCACATATTGCATTAATTTTGTGCCATTTATAGTTTCTTACCGTATAGTGGATGAGGTTTCTTGAATGAAAATGTGTTTCTATTATGATTAGATTGTATCGTGTCATTGCATGCGTATAGGACTTCAGTTGATGAGAGTTGAATTCCTTTTAGTTTGGAATTAATGTTTGGATTTTAGTAAGACATTATAAATTTTGTGGCTATAAATTATCTCCATGTTCATTTGATTTTTGGTGATCAAGTATTTTAACTACTTTGTGGTGAACTTAGACAGCAATTTGGCCTTCTATCTTTTTCAGGTAAGCGTAACATTCAATTTCGATTATAACTCATGCGATTAGAGTGTGGATATTTTGTTGCAAATAAAGTGAGTTTAATTTGTTTTCTTCTTATAATAAACAAAATTTGTTTAAACTTGTTCAACACTCTCTGAAAAAATATGTGAGATTCTACATGTATTTATCTCATGAACCCCATAAAGTTGATGATACAACTAAAAGTTTCTCTGTGATGTCAGTTTACCTCGATATATTGTGTTAAATCATTGTTCAGAACAAATAAAAATTTTTTTTTTTTTTTTTTTTTCATAAAAAGTTTTAGGGTCGCCCCTTAAAAATAGGGTCGGTCGGGCCACCGGAAACACAGGTATTTTTTTTTGGCCTTATACAGATGTTTGGATTTATCGAATTGGATGATAACAGACATTCTCGTTTTGCCAGAGAATCAAAGCGGTAACTTTTGTCAATTCTCTGGCACGAAGTGGGAATCAGATGCATCTGTTACAAGTTAGAGCGGAAATATTAACAGACAAATAATCAATTGATAATTGATGTGAAGGTAGTGCCATTGTTTGTCAATGTAAATCTAATCAAGATAACCCATCAGTATAATTGTGAGATATTAATCATTTAAAGTTGATATATTTTAAATATCAATTTAAAAAAAAAACGGAATGGTTTAACCCCTATTTTAAGGCCTGCGCTTAAGTATCTGATGCGCTTGCCCACACGTATTAAGCATATCCGTGGCCGAGGGGTTAACAACGTTGCGTTGTAAACTTTCTTGCCTCACCTCTACGGGTTCGAATCCCACTGGGAGCTCGCCTTGTAAGTGAGGAAGTGTCGATTCTTACGGATGGCGGGAGGTGAACAGTACTGGTTCTACCCAGGAAAAATGGGTGGTCTGCCTCCACCACAAAAAAAATGACCGTCATATGTAACCTTACATGTGTTGAAAATGACGTAAAACACCATACAAACAAAGAAACAAAAGCCCACACCTTTTGACTGGGGGATTATTGTAACTGAAAAATATTGAAATCAGGATTTTGAGGTTGATGTCTAAAGTGAATTTTTACATGTATAAATCTTTATTGATATATCTTTATTTTTGTACAACGGTAAGAATCGATACTTCCTCACAAGCATAGAATTGTGTTATTACACTACCAGGCTGTAAGTTAGGTCAAATTGAATTATATGTGTGGTTCCGGTTTCCCACCAACCAGTTTTTAGGGGCTGACCCTAAACATTTTATGCCAAAAAAAAAAGAAGTATTGAGTGGAAAAAAAAGACAAAATATAAAATATATTTAGAAAATAACATATTTTCCCACATGTACAGTACAGCCACACACTTTACTTGATTCGCCCAGTTTGGGGGTATCGAGTGCCGCATGAATGTATGCGAAGTCGGTGTTCAAACACTCCGAGTTACTCCGTCGTGCAGAATCCAATTAACCATAATCACGATCGGTTTTCACAATCGACACATAATGTTAAGTCGGGCGAGTTACCCATGAGACAATCAAATACAGATCTTTTAAGAAATTCGATGAACATATATTCTGTAATGATTTAGCAAAATCACCATTCGAAATAGTTGAATATTTTGTTGATCCAAATGAGTCATTAAATGTATGCTATACAATATTAAACACTATTCTAGAAAAGCATGCACCTTGGGACCAATATAACTTATTACACAATAAAATTTCATCTATGATAAAGAAAATAAGAACAACGCTATTAAAGAAAATAAAAGCCCAAAGTATATGTGGAAAAACTTAAAAAACTTAAAAAACATTTCCAAAATGGGAAAAGAAAACAATGGAGCTATTTCAATACCTGATAGTCTAATCAAAAATGATCATATCATTGAAGGACAATTAAATATTATTAATGCATTAAATGAGCATTTTATAAATATTTCAAACATTGCTAAAAATGGGAGGTTTGTAAAAGGAGATTTCTCTGAATTACGGCAACAATTTGATATTAAATTGAAATATGCTTCATTTAGTATAAAGAATTTATTATTATTATTATTATTTTTATAAGTGCACACGTGCAGTGATTTATTATTGGGAATAAAAAAAACCTGAATTTTTCCAACAACTTTTCAAATTGTCCAACAGTGCGCTGGAAAAGGCAATCAGCCGCCAGAAAAAGTACAAGGTCTTCGTGGCGACATCCATTTAACTATCGTGACCCAGTATCCATAATCCCGACATTCTAATTTTTTTTGCTTTTCAATTTGGCATCCACATGCGATTTTCCAAAAATAAAAAAATAAAATTCTGATTGTCTTCTGCTTCCATTTATTTTCTAAAGTTATTGAATAATTATGCATAAAAACGACTGCAATCAGAAAAAATCTTTGCCTGTGCAGTTTTGACTCGGCGAACTTCGAGTTTGTCTACGCGAAGTATCATGGCGTAATTTAGTACGCCGAGAGCTTTTCGTGTAGCTGATTGCCACTCCAAGTAGTTTTATCATCAAACTCCGCGTAAGTACGCAATAGTTTTATCATCAAAACTCCGCGTAAGTACGCGATTTGTAAATTCCTCACTCAGCGTAAAAGTGTAAAAAGTGTGGGGTTCGCGTGAGTTGTACTGTACCTATCCTTTTTAGCTCTACTGATCAGAGATCAGCAGAGCTTATGCCATGGTGCGGCGTCCGTCGTCCGTCTGTCCGTCTGTCTGTCCGTAAACTTTTATTTGTAGCGACAACTCCTCTGAAACTACTGGATGGATATTCATGAAACTTTACAGAAATGTTGCCCATAAAGTCTAGTTGATCCTAGCAAAAATTCATGTTGATTTGAAATCCAAGGTGGCCGCCAAAGCTAAAAATAGAGTTTTAAAAATACAAGTTTGTAGCGACTACTTCTTGAAAACTATAAGTGATATTGATATGGGACTTTTTCTAAAATGATCAGCATGACATGATGTTAATCATTTTGATTCAAGGTTAAACATGGCTGCCAGCGGCCATCTTTGCTTACATAGAGTTATATAGTAAAAACTTGTAGCGACTACTCCTCTGAAACTACTTGACGGATTGTCATGAAACTTTACAGGAATGTTGCTCTTGATGTCTAGTTGATCCTAGAAAAATTTCAGGTCGGCCGGAAATTCAAGATGGCCGCCACAGCTAAAAATAGATTTAATAGAAATAAGTTTGTAGCGACTACTTCTTCAAAACTATAAGTGATATTGATATGGGACTTTTTCTAAAATGATCAGTATGACATGATGTTGGTCCTTGTCGAAAATCGTTTTGATTTGACGTTAAACATGGCTACCAGCGGCCATCTTTGTTTACATAGAGTTATATAATGAAAACTTGTAGCGACTACTCCTCTGAAACTACTTGACGGATTTTCATGAAACTTCACAGAAATGTTGCTCTTAATGTCTAATTGATCCTAGCAAAATTTCAGGTGGGCCGTAAATTCAAGATGGCCGCCACGGTTAAAAATAGATTTTCAAAAAACAAGTCTGTAGCGACTACTTCCTGAAATCATATCAATCAGTAGAGCTTCAAGGTCATTGACCTCTTGTTTTAGCTTGTAATAGGAACCACACATATGATTTTATTTGGCCTTATGTAAAAGAATGGTTAAATAAATCCATGTGTTTTTTCAAATACATTTAAATAGAAAAACAATTTGAATTATCGTTATTCAACAACAATTAAAAGAGAAGAACATCGATACATAACTTAGAAAAGAGCATATTTAAAGGTTGGTTCTTACATTGATCGTTTATCTTTATTAATGCTTTTAAGCAGAGTCGTTTCAACTTTAAATGCTTGCTTAAATATCATTAATTTAAATTATGTTTGCACTAAAAACATTCCACAAACCACTTGATTACTTAATTACATTTCCTAAAAAACCAATTTGTAAATAAAAATTCATACAAACGCAGTTAATTTCCCAATCAATTACAAAACAAACCATGTGATGACGCAGTTTTGTTAAATAATTTATTTGGCAGTATGTACATTCCACAGTCGCACATGTTAAAACAAACAATTAAAACCAGTCAATTAGAGGTTGAGAAGGTGTTTTTGAAGTACTTTGAAAACATTTGAACTGGGGAAAATGTACTGTACTCAATTAAGGATGCTGTTTGAGTTTTACAGTTACATGTATATATATAGACATCCGGTTGGGACAGACTGACACATGTATATATATAGACATCCGATTGGGACAGACTGACGCGGTATGGCTGGTATAATGTTGAGGACCTTTCTTTTTCTTTTCAATTTGGTATACGGGTATATTCCTGTGTTTAATTACAATGACCCTGGGGAAGTTGACGTATAATTGTGTTACACTGACCCTGGGGAAGTTGACGTATGATTGTGTTGCATTGACCCTGGGGAAGTTGACGTATAATTGTGTTACAATGACCCTGGGGAAGTTGACGTATAATTGTGTTACAATGACCCTGGGGAAGTTGACGTATAATTGTGTTACATTGACCCTGGGGAAGTTGACGTATAATTGTGTTACAATGACCCTGGGGAAGTTGACGTATAATTGTGTTACAATGACCCTGGGGAAGTTGACGTAGGATTGTGTTACATTGACCCTGTGGAAGTTGACGTATGATTGTGTTACACTGACCCTGGGGAAGTTGACGTATGATTGTGTTACACTGATCCTGGGGAAGTTGACGTATGATTGTGTTACACTGACCCAGGGGAAGTTGACGTATGATTGTGTTACACTGACCCTGGGGAAGTTGACGTATGATTGTGTTACACTGATCCTGGGGAAGTTGACGTATAATTGTGTTACACTGACCCTGGGGAAGTTTAAGTATGATTGTGTTACACTGACCCAGGGGAAGTTGATGTATGAATGTGTTACACTGACCCTAGAGAAGTTGACGTATGATTGTGTTACATTGACCCTGGGGAAGTTTGAATTATTGTTCAACATCTCAACACATTGTTTAGGTTATTTCCAGCCGCCCCAGAGAGGCGGGAAGGATACAAATGAATCAAGAAACCCTGCCCTATTTTACTATCAAATATATTCCTATGGTTCCTTAACATTTGTTTGTATAGTGTTTTACATCATTTTCAACACATGTAAGGTTATATATGACGGTCGATTTTTAGATCACTCGAGCCGAAGGCTCAATGTGATCTATTGGGATCACTCTTCGTCCGTCGTCGTCGTCGTTAACTTTTCTTTAAACGACATCCTCAGAAACCGCTTGGCTAATTTTGACCAAACTTCACGTGGGTGGTCCTTATGAATGCTTTTTAGATTTGTTAAAATAAGGTCAGCGCGACATCCAAGATGGCTGCAAGATGGCTGCCATTACCATATATGGTCAAAACCTTAAACATTTCTAAAGAACCGCTGGACAGATTTCAACAGTTTTTCTTTTAAAATGATCGCCAACGCGTAGACTATCAATTAAGTTTGTTCAAATGAAGTCCCCGGATCAAAAGGGGATCCAAAGTTTATATATTGAGATTTTGCATGTTTTTCATATAGACATGTAGGGAAAACTTTAAAAAATCTTCTTCTCTGAAAACACAAGGCACAGAGCTCTCATGTATTACATGTAGCATCAGCTTATGGTCCTCTACTAAGTTTGTTCAAATTTGTCCCCGCCCTGGGTGTCACAGATTTACATAGACTTATATATATATATATTATATTTAAAAATCTTCTTCTCGGAAACTAGAAGAGCCAGAGGTTTGATATTTTTGCATTTACTATAAGCTTATGGTCCTTTACCAAGTTTGTTCAAATGGTGACCCTCGGGTCACATTTGGCCCCACCCCAAGGGTCACATGTTTTACATAGACATGTATCGGGGGGAAAGCTTAAAAAATCTTCTTCCTTGAAACTGCAAGAGCCAGAGGTTTAATATTTTGCATTTACTATACTCTTATGGTCCTTTACCAAGTTTGTTCAAATGGTGACTGTGGGGTCACATTTGACCCCGACCCAGGGGTCATGTTTTACATAGACTTGTATAGGGAAAAACTTAAAAAATCTTTTTCTCTGAAACCACAAAGCTCTCATATATTACATGTAGCCCTGGGGTCACATTTGGCCCTGACCCAGGTGTTACACTCTAGCACCTTCATTTTGTATTTGATATTTACCAAACTTTGTCAGTGTCTTTATATCAACGTTATTATACACAACAGAGCCCACATTTCTTGTACAATCTTAACCAAACTTGCACAGATTGTATATGACCATAAGATTTCGAAGAAGTTTGTTAATGTGCCAGTACTAAGGTGATCGATTTAGGGCCATTTTGGCCCTCTTGTTTTGTGATGGAGGCAGACCACCCACTTTTCCTGGGTAGAACCAGTACTGTACACCTCCCACCGTCCATAAGAATGGACACTTCCTCACAAGTCGGAACTCACAAGTCGGAACTCACAGTGGGATTTGAACCCACAGTGGTCAGAGGCCAAGGTTTACAATGCAACATCGTTAACCATTTGGCCACGGAGACGTCAACATGCGCAGAGGAGAGGCTGGCATTACACTGAACCGCTCTGTTAACTCCCCATCGGACGGCAGTGCTCCAGATAGCTTCCAGCACAATGCGTGGTGTATGCATAAAAAACAAAAGCATTACGTATTTACATTTACAAATGCGTTTTCTTAAAAAAAAAAAGTTTTGGACAAAGCATTAATGTAAAATGTTTACTCTTCAGTCATTACCATACAAAAATATTGTGTATTTTATCTTCCTCTTATTTATACTTTTTTTCTTTTCTTTTTTTTTGCAAGCATAAATTTTGCTGGAGGCACTTGATTGTCATTCAGTATGTCAAACTTCAATAAGCATCTTTTGAGTAGCAGTGTTTCCGCGAGAGCGCGTTTCTTGCGTTTTTGACGCACTTAAATGATCGGCGACGCAACATAAATCAGCTTGTGCGTTTTTCATGACGCAATGAAATTGACTAGGCTAGCAATGAAATACCCGTCAAATTATCATCGTAATACTTTCTTGAAAAGCTTCAAGGAAGGAATCACGACTGAACTTATTTCTATATAATTTACATCTTGGTCTATTATTTAGAACACGGTAGCGCGGCGGATTTGTAACCGGAGGCCCCGGGTTCAATCCTCCGTGGTGCCACTGTGTTCCGTCGGTGTGTTCTTGGGCAAGACACTTTTCCTCAGCCTCGTCCGTCGGATGGGGACGTAAACCGGGCGGTCCCGTGTATCGGTCTATCCTCCGAGCACGTTAAAGAACCATAGGAATCTATTCGGTAATAAGAGTAGGGCAGGTTCCCGGATTCCTATGTATCCTTCCCCTCTCTCTGGGGCGGCTCTAAATAACCTGTACTGTGTTGATGAGCCGTTAAACAACATTCAATTCAATTATTTAGAACAGGAAAACTAATACCTGTACTTTCATGTTGTCATCGTCATATCGATCATATTACATCTTATAATTTCATTTATTATGCTAATCAGAATTAGGCTTTTGTTATGTTTCATTATGTTGTTCATTTTACAGTGCTTATAATGACATCTTTGTGGCCCATGATTAGAAAATGAAGTTATTCATTCTTGGTCTATTTTTAGAACAGGTAAAACTAATGTCTGTACTTTCCGCATTATTGTCGTCGTCATATCGATCGCGTGTATGTGGGTCTGAGTAGGTAGACGCTTATATAAAAACACTAGCAAATAAAAGTGCGTAGATGATCATGATACGGTCGCTAAAATGGCAGACAAACCCAAAATGAAACATTACGCCGGTTAACTTCCTTTTTTTGCTGACCAATCCACCGAAGATGTCTAATCAAATAATAATGCATGTCTATCTGACATCACATGGTCTATTCATCAAAATGCATGTCCAAAAAATATGACCCCTATATTTACAAAATGACCCCCAGTTTATTTCATAGGGGGTCAAGGATGACCCCTAAAAAATTGAGACCTGCAGAAACACTGGAGTAGTACTGGGTGCAGTGTATTGTATTAAGTCTGTTCATGGAAATTTGGGTCTCAATATTTATCGACAATTTTTAGCTCTACTGATCAGAGATCAGTAGAGCTTATGCCGTGGTGCAGTGTCCGTCGTCCGTCCGTCCGTCTGTCTGTCCGTAAACTTTTTTTTGTAGCGACTACTCCTCTGAAACTACTGAATGGATTTTCATGAAACTTTACAGAAATGTTGCCCATGAAGTCTAGTTGATCCTAGCAAAAATTCATGTAGATGTGAAATCCAAGATGGCCGCCAAATCTAAAAATAGGTTTTTTAAAAATAAGTTTGTAGCGACTACTTTTTGAAAACTCTAAGGGATATTGATATGGGACTTTTTTCTAAAATGATCAGCATGACATGATGTTGGTCGTTGTCGAAAATTGTTTTGATTCGAAGTTAAACATGGCTGCCAGCAGCCATCTTTGTATACATAAGAGTTATATAATGAAAACTTGTAGCGATTACTCCTCTGAAACTACTTGACGGATTTTCATGAAACTTCACAGGAATGTTGCTCTTGATGTCTTATTGATCCTAGCAAAATGTCAGGTCGGCCGGAAATTCAAGATGGCCGCCACCGCTAAAAATAGATTTTTAAAAAAATAAGTTTGTAGCGACTACTTCTTGAAAACTATAAGAGATATTGATAAGGGACTTTTTCTAAAATGATCAGCATGACATGATGTTGTTCCTTGTCAAAAATCGTTTTGATTCAACGTTAAACATGGCTGCCAGTGGCCAGCTTTGTTTATATAGAGTTATATAATGAAAGATTGTAGCGACTACTCCTCTGAAACTACTTGACGGATTTTCATGAAACTTCACAGGAATGTTGCACTTGATGGCTAATTGATCCTAACAAAATTTCAGATTGGCCAGAAATTCAAGATGGCCGCCACGGCTAAAAATAGATTTAAAAAAAATAAGTTTGTAGCGACTACTTCTTGAAAACTATAAGTGATATTGATAGGGGACTTTTTCTAAAATGATCAGCATGACATGGTGGTTATTCAAGTCGAACATTATTTTGATTCGACGTTAAACATGGCTGCCAGTGGCCATCTTTGTTTACATAGAGTTATATAATGAACACTTGTAGCGACTACTTCTCTGAAACTACTTGACGGATTTTCATGAAACTTTACACGAATGTTGCTCTTGATGTCTAATTGATCTTAGCAAAATTTCAGGTCGACCGAAAATTTAACATGGCCACCATGGCTAAAAATAGATTTTTAAAAAATAAGTTTGTAACGACTACTTCTTGAAAACTATAAGAGATATTGATATGGGACTTTTTCTAAAATGATCAGCATGACATGATGGTTATCTGAGTCGAACATTATTTTGATTCAATGTTAAACATGGCTGTCAGCGGCCATCTTTGTTTACATAGTGTTATATAATGAAAACTTGTAGCGACTACTCCTCTGAAACTACTTGATGGATTTTCATGAAACTTCACAGGAATGTTGCTCTTGATGTCTAATTGATCCTAGCAAAATTTCAGGTCGGCCGAAATTCAAGATGGCCGCCACGGCTAAAAATAGATTTTCAAAAAATAAGTTTGTAGCGATTACTTCCTGTAATCAAAAACAATCAGTAGAGCTTCAAGGTCATTGACCTCTTGTTTAATGTGTTTTTTTATGCATTAATTTTAGTTTTTAAAGTGTTTTTTTGTGAAAAAATATGCGTCTTACCTGGAGCACTGCGAGGGACGCGGCTATGCAAAGGGTCTTGCCTAAGCATACAATGAAGTAACACAGTGGTGCCAGTGACACTCAAACATGTCAGTCAAGTTTGTAATACCTGTATAATAATACATAATTATGATACCAGTTATTAACTAGCAGCAACTTCTTAATTGTTGGAGATGCTGGAAGTGTGATTAGATCTTGTTACATTTTTATCAGTGAAAGATTGGAATTTCTCAGTGGAAGAATATTCATAATCGCCGAACACAAAAACATATTCCTGCGACATTGAGTTATGACGTCAATAAAGTGTTGCTGACGTCAACGTCATCCGCCGATAACGTTCGATAAAGTGAAGAATTTTGGTTAAAATCATGCATAAACTGATTTAAAATGTAATAAAAAAGCTCGGTCGTGAAAAGAACCACACGTCTACCATCTCGTGAAGGATTTCCCTATAATCGATCCCAGCAGCTAAAATAATCTCTATATTTCACACAGCATAATCTCCTATAAATATGAAGATGCTTCTTTTTAAACGGCTTGCCTGGGCAGGAATGGAAACAGATATATACCGGTACTGCTCAAAGTTTGCTAAGCACCAGGATTCCAATTGGACATTTTATGGTGGCTGCATGGTTTTACCAACAGCATAGAACTCGGTGGATGCATGGTTTTACCAACAGCATAGAACTCAACAATAGCCTATATTTAAATGATATTGAATTGGGGTTTTAAGGCGCACCAACACATGAAAAGGTTATATGGTGCCTAAAGGCATGAACATGCCAGGCTCATCTTCCATGTACATCGAGATAAAATATGGAAAATGGGCCTAGAACCTTCTCACCCTGAATTGCAGAGTTTCTGCAAATTCTATCGTAGAAACTCCATTTACGCTGGAGCCACGTTATTGTTTTTCTGCCACTGCTCTTTTGATGCGAGCGAGATAGCACCTGAAACAATGCAGGGATCATGATGAAGACCTTTAATGAACATGAACAAAAAATGATAAAATGAACATGAATTTGGGGGGGATTCTACCCCTCTGCCTATCCTCCAAAGATATCTGCAATGGCCCTATTCTTTGCCCCATGACCAAACGGGGGATCCGGAAACCACACGGGGCTTTAAATGATGATATAAAAGAAGGTTAAATATCCTTTATCTGGGTTAAAAAAATAAGCCTTTAAGGCGAAAAATGTTTGATGCTTAGCATGAGTAGTATATTATCAAGTACACAAAACCTGGCACTACACTCAAGTGATATGAAAACGCAACTCGGGAAGTTCCGCTATATATTGTATGTACAATATGCTGCTTTTAATCGAATGGTACATGGCTACGTAAGACCTTTCCTTTTGGAAAAAATACTAAAACAACAAATAATACAGCAAATAGTATTCCTGCAATGTTTCATTATTCACAGAGTACGCGTTTGGCTCAATCATGTGAGCAAACTTAGGATGCAAAATTTTGCAAACTATTTACGTTAAAAACAATACTGAACTAGCTCAATTTTTCGAAGAGCAACTTCAACATTGATGAAGTTCTTGTTACAACGTGTAGTGTGATTAAAACGTCTACAACATCACAGTTGTGTCCTTTCTCTAGTTAACTGCAACTTTTTTTTAAAAAACATCTTGGGATTTCTTTGGAATATAATGTGCAATTAAGTGTGCAGTATATACAATATATAGCGGAAATTCCCGTGTTGCGTTTTCATATCACTTGAGTGTATATATGACCTACAGTTGTGATTTGTGCATACAGAATTGTGATGTCTTGTCCGTGTGCATACGGTGTTATGGTCGTAATGTTATTAGAACACAACTGACGGGAGTGTACTTGAGCATACTCCTATACGCCCTAGTATAATTCATAGTTGGTTGTCGGGGGAAAATGAAAAGGCTAAAAATGTGAAAATATAATAAAAAGTGAAGCCGAAGGGGGTTTACCGTAAAAGCTAGACTAACCCATCCAACCCCGGTAAATATTCAATAGATCAAGGAAAAAAGACTGACTCCGGAGAATTAGAATAGCCTTAAAATATGTTTCAAAGTCGCTCAAAACTACTTATTCTGGTTCAGTTTTTCAAAATGTTGACTTCCAGCGGGAGGGGGACACCACAATCCCACACCCTTCCCCATGCATAGTGTAACCCAAAAACACCCCAGGTATGCCACTGACTTGTATCCATGCTTATAACAGATTGATGAACGATCATCAAAATCATTTATTTAATGTAAGAATATGTTGGTTGAATGCCAGACTATACCCAGGAATAATGGCTAAAATATATATATATTTATAAACATTGCGAACACCTGTTGTTGGTTCCAGCACTGTTAAACGTTCATTTGAGCAGACAAAAAGTTACTTCTGTGTTGGTCCCCTTGCTGTTGTACATACTTGTTATTAATTTGGGAAGCAGTTACTTTTGCAGGGCGCGGAAGTTCCACTTGTCCGCTCGCTAGCAATTCAGATGAATTCTTTAAAAAATTATCAATTTGAACATGGGATGAGTAACTCAGAAACACATGCTTTTGCCCCGCTTTTTTGTAAAAAATTGAAGTCAGTATACAGGGCTTTTTTACCTTATATAACAGAGGCCTGTAAAGGGCCTCTTCCCAACAGAAAATTGGACTGTTTTTTCCCAACTGTGGCAGAAATATTTCCCAATCGGAAAACAGCAGTCTGTCAGAATTTGATAAAAAGCATGAATTCTGCAGTGTGTTTTTGGCTGCCAAGTAAATTCCGACTTCCGAAGTTAATAATTATGGTAAATAATGGATGACAATATAAATAAAGTATATTAAGGTCATATTTACTTAATTTATGAAACCTTGTATTTTTCCCAAAATGAGAAATAAGAGCGTTCTTTTTTCCCAAAATGGACAGGCCTGGGCCTCTTCCCAATTTTGTTGAAAAAAGCCCTGGTATATAGGCTTGCATGTTCAAGCCAAAAAAACATAAATTGTATGTTCCATTTGAATAAAGGCAGATATTTCAATTTATCATTTAAGTATGTTATCTTTTTTTGCAAATAATTAAGATTGACATACTGATGGGTTTATTGTATTGCACTGAAAAGCCATTCAATGTTTGTCTACTGAGAAAAGGTTATTTAATTAGCATATACATGTAGATTATTGACCTAATTATTGTTCGTATTGATGCCTTGATGGTATTTTGTCGGCTGCTTGCACTTTCAAAAATCTCCTCTGAAACAGTTTCGATAAGTTTTGATATGGTACCCTTTTTCATCACTGCACATTATCCAATTCTGTTACTAAAAATTGTTGAAAATTTAGAACATAAATTATATAACTTTTTGTGTTATTTTCAGAAATTATGCCCCTTTTCTGTATTTAATTTGGAAGTCTCCTACAATTTAATCCCCCCCACCCCCCATCCCTCCTTATTATAATATGTGAAAAAAGAAGGAAAAAACCCCAGCTTGAAGCTTTTTCAAATAAATGCCCTCGTTTTGTAAATGCAAAGCCACCGGGGGGTGAGTATATACAGGCGGTATACAGTATACCGTATTATATGCCATATGCGGTGCTCTTGTTATCATCTTGGGGAATAGTTTGATAACTATAGAAAGGTAAACATACACTTTAAAACACTCTGTTTGGCCTCTATGTGGGTGTTAATATAAGCAAGCAAGCACACTTCAAAAAATCAAAGTGCTGCAGGCACTGATGGGCGGTGCTTTTTGTAAGTGTTGGAATGGATGGGAAATGGAAGTGCTGTAAATGTAACTTCCATGGTTTGTTTTTTACATTCAGTGATGTTTCAGATGATTGATATTCATTACCAATTTCATATTTAAACATATTTTAGCTAACTCATATGGCCCGAATTAGCTTCCGTAGATTTTTTTCTGAGCAAGCTCTTCAGCGAGCACCGACTGTTCTATTTTTAGTAACATGATACACTTTCTATACACAGACCGTCTGCTTGTAGCACAATTATAACTCGATTTATAACCTTTGAAACAGATTATAAAAAGTTGACTTAGTGAAATTTTGATAAAATAGGTATGTATGACCTAAATAAATAATAAATTGCCTTTATTCTGAACAATGTTTCTTATTTAGGGCATTAAATGAATAAGCGGCCTTTTGTTTACAAACACCGACTGATCGTCTGTCAAAATGCGTCATAATTTCGGAGAAGCGCTCTTTTCTTGCGTATTAATACATAAACTATCTAAGGAATATTTGTTAATTACACAGTAAGCGAACACACAAGGACAATATTTGTTAATTAGGCCAAATAAAATTATACCTGTGTTTACTGTAACATTGCTGAAAAAATTGGGTAGGTAGGTAGGCATTTTATTTTATTTTATTTTTTTATTTTATTTTTTGGCGAAGTTAATTTAAGGTGGCCATGAGCTTTGATGAATGGGAAAATGTGGTATTTTAAAAACTACAATAGATAACAATATGAAATTGTGTATGTGTTATTGTTTCCCAAAAGGCATGGCAACAACTGGCTCTTTTCCCAATCACTTGCAATGATTGCAAAGGGTAAAACAGTTTAATTTATTTTTCGCAAGTCTGGAAGTGGGTCAGTTCCAACAGCAGGACAATGAGCACATGAGTCGGCCGTGATAGCGTGAACATAATTATTAAAAAAAAAAAAAAAAAATTATATTTTTTTAATATTTTTAAAATATTTTTTTTTCAATAAAAAAAAAGGAGTTGGGGGTGTTTTCAGCGGGTCGGTCGGGATACAGTAAACTCAGGTATAATTTTATTTGGCCTTACACAGTAAGCGGACACACATCATCATGTTCTATCAGTGATCACATACTATCGAATTTATTAAAGGCATGCATGAGAGACTACTTCTTCTAGCATAGTGTTGCATTGTGCTGTTAGGTTTGTCACATTCCTAGCATTCCATTGAAAAACCCCATTATACCTCTGATGGTGCTAAAGCACCGCCAAAAAGAAAAAAAAGAAATACTGAAAAAATGAAGGTTGTAGTATATTCGGACCGGAAAAATCACACTTTTTAGGCACTCAGCGTATGTGAAGAGGACGCTCGATCTACTGATATCGCCATAAAGGCTAGCTCTGCGGCGAGACAGTAGTAACGTGCTTATAAACCTGTTTACATACACCCCCAACTGAGTTCTGCTACATTACCTCCCTCCTTTATATTTTTGACATTTGAAACCCACAAATATCACACAACACATATACATTATGATCTAGGCATCTTGACATAACGTCATACAATGCCTACCCGGATTCTCCACCAGTGTAATCGAATCGGAAAAATTACACATACATATTTAGACAATCATGCAGCGGGTTTGAACTCGGAGGGACCTCTTGCATGTGAAGCGGACGCTCTAGACGATATTGTCATAAAAGCTAGCTTTGCGGCGAGACAGTAGTAACGTGCTTATAAACCTATATATTTACATATCCCCCCAACTGAGTCGTACTACAGTGCCTAACAGTTTGAAGGTGAAACTCGCACTGTTAAAACTGGAACAACGGTTCATTATAAGTCAGGGTGATGTTCCATATTATGTTTTATTAGCTCTACTGATCAGAGATCAGCAGAGCTTATGCCGTGGTGCGGCGTCCGTCGTCCGTCTGTCCGTCTGTCCGTCCGTCTGTCTGTCCGTAAACTTTTATTTGTAGCGACAACTCCTCTGAAACTACTGAATGGATATTCATGAAACTTTACAGAAATGTTGCCCATAAAGTCTAGTTGATCCTAGCAAAAATTCATGTTGATGTGAAATCCAAGACGGCCGCCAAAGCTAAAAATAGAGTTTTAAAATACAAGTTTGTAGCGACTACTTCTTGAAAACTGTAAGTGATATTGATATGGGACTTTTTCTAAAATGATCCGCATGACATGATGTTGATCCTTGTCAAAAATCGTTTTGATTCAACGTTAAACATGGCTGCCAGTGGCCATCTTTGTTTACATAGAGTTATATAGTAAAAACTTGTAGCAACTACTCCTCTGAAACTACTTGACGGATTGTCATGAAACTTTACAGGAATGTTGCTCTTGATGTCTAATTGATCCTAGCAAAAGTTCAGATCTGCCAGAAATTCAAGAGGGCCGTCACAGCTAAAAATAGATTTTTAAAAAATCTATTTTGTAGCGACTACTTCTTGAAAACTATAAGTGATATTGATATGGGACTTTTTGTAAAATGATCAGCATGACATGATGTTGATCCTTATGGAAAATTATTTTGATTCGACGTTAAACATGGCTGCCAGTGGCCATCTTTGGTTACATAGAGTTATATAGTAAAAACTTGTAGCGACTACTCCTCTGAAACTACTTTACGGATGTTCATGAAACTTCACAGGAATGTTGCTCTTGATGTATAGTTGATCCTAGAAAAATTTCAGGTCGGCCGGAAATTCAAGATGGCCGCCACAGCTAAAAATAGATTTAAAATAAATAAGTTTGTAGCGACTACTTCTTCAAAACTATAAGAGATATTGATATGGGACTTTTTCTAAAATGATCAGTATGACATGATGTTGGTCCTTGTCGAAAATTATTTTGATTTGACGTTAAACATGGCTACCAGCGGCCATCTTTGTTTACATAAGAGTTATATAATGAAGACTTGTAGCGACTACTCCTCTGAAACAACTTGACGAATTTTCATGAAACTTCACAGGAATGTTGCTCTTAATGTCTAATTGATCCTAGCAAAATTTCAGGTCAGCCGGAAATTCAAGATGGCCGCCACGGTTAAAAATAGATTTTCAAAAAACAAGTCTGTAGCGACTACTTCCTGAAATCAAAATCAATCAGTAGAGCTTCAAGGTCATTGACCTCTTGTTATATACATGTACCTATCAATAATATATACATAGTACCTTCATTTTCTTACAATGGAATACAACAACCCGTATCACACTACAGGTTATCACTATGCTACTGAAAATAGAATTAGTATCACTATCTTACTAAAATTAAAACAGCGTTTTTCCAATGATTCAAGCAAGTTTTACGCCACTATGCGCGAGAACGTCAAGACGACGTTACGTCATACAAACAAAACAAGTAGGTCAGACCAATGAACACCAACACCTTAAAGCTACATACATTTTCCCGCTGCACTTTATCGAGAAATAATATGCTTTACTGAATGTGCATGCAATATCAATGCAAATGTTTCTATGTTAATGATGTGTAAGAGGTATATAATAGGATTATTACTAGAGTAACGTGTTTTGGAAGTTTATATCACCTCTCGTAGGTAACTGCCAGATCAGGATCACACTCCAGGCTCCGCCTCTCGTGTGATCCTTGATCTGGCATTTACCTACTCGAGGTGATACAAACTTCCAGAACACGTTACTCTAGTAATAATCCTATTGTACCAGTATTGATTGTATTGGTTTTGCTTCTAAGCCTGATATTTTTAAAGGTATCCATTATCTTTGGCGTGCCTTTGAAATGCAGGTGCCACTTGGGAACACCTCTCGTAGGTAACTGCCAGATCAGGATCACACTCCAGGCTCCGCCTCTCGTGTGATCCTTGATCTGGCATTTACCTACTCGAGGTGATACAAACTTCCAGAACACGTTACTCTAGTAATAATCCTATTGTACCAGTATTGATTGTATTGGTTTTGCTTCTAAGCCTGATATTTTTAAAGGTATCCATTATCTTTGGCGTGCCTTTGAAATGCAGGTGCCACTTGGGAACACTTTATTATGTCCTTGACAGCATGAGGTGCTGATACTTGAAATGCACAAACTTGTTTTAGTCTAGAAAATCGGTCACTTCGGGCTGTATACCATATTATCCCGAATAAACGCTCCAGGGGCGCAATATTTTTGAAAAATGGTGTGTTTATTTGATACCAAAATACATAATTTAACTTTTAAATCGGATATGATTTTCTTTAGTATAATAATACTAAGAAAACCAAAGTCTGCATGTCAGTCTATCAATTAATGCATCGATTTTAAGTTTTCTAATGAGTTTTTTGTTCCATTGTGAATGAAACAAATAAATTTGCATCTTTTGGTAAGTTTTGAAAAAAATATTTCTAAAAAAATGGTGGGTGGAGGCATATATATTTTTTTAAGAATTGTTAAGGCTCCCTCACATTTTGTGAAAAAAAAAGCGTGATAACTGTCTGATTTGTGAAAAAAGTATTGAAAGATTAATTGTTAAAAGCAATATTACTCAATACATCCAAACATTGTTTTTGTGGGAGGAGGACACTATAAAACAAATGTACAATTATTCAGCATAGTATGTTATATTTTAGATAAACTTTCTAATGTAATTGTATCCACAACAAAACCATATTGAGAAAAGTTAGATAGGGAAATGTTGTTTACCAAAAAAAAATAAATTGTGAAAAAATGACCAATTTTTGTATTGTGAAGTAGCGGAATTTCGGCCCGTTTTAGAAGGTAAAAAAGCCCTGGAAAGGGGATTTGGGTAGGGGTGGGGGCGTGTTTTTATTCGTGGAGGGACGTTTATTAGGGTTTATACGGTATGCATAAAAATTGATGACATTTTTGAAGTTTTGAACATCCGTATTTGTAAAGTTGCGAGTGTGAAAATCCACCCATCTTTACACCTGACAAATTCTGACCTGGCAAACATGTCTACCACTAAGGAACAGCATGTTGTTTGTCTTCAAGCTTAATTTGTGTACAAAACAAACATAATAAATGTGTGTTTAAATTTATGCTTGAAGCCTTCAGTCACCGACTTTCCTGTCTGTTTGTCCCCCTTCGTTGTAGTCCTCTCTATGAATTTTGAATCAGTTTAAAGGGACACACGGCAATCTTGAGTTTATTCAAACATTAAAATATTCTCCTCAATTTACTTATCCTGCGTCATTTTGACTTTAAAACTGCTTGCATATAATTAAATAAAAAAATTGAGATTTCAACTTTCTTCACTATTTTACCAAATTTTTAGATATATTACTGGTGCAATATTATAAAAAGTTAGTAATATGCAAAAAATAATTTGCTTTGAACTATTCTAACAATTAATATTAATGATTGAACAAATGCAAGTTAAGAGAAAAACTAACGGGACGCCGTGAGTTTTTAAAAAATCAAGATTGCCGTGTGTCCCTTTAAACTAATTTACAGAAAGTTAAAATCAATACATTGCATATGTTCGCTCATAACTCACAGTGGTCAAAAGTGGGTACCGTATACCCCCATTTTCCAAAAAGGGGGCCTTTATTTGAGACATTTTTTTTTTACACCCCCCTGCCCCATCCTTTTGTGAAAAAAGGTAGGAAAGAGGGTGTGGGGAGCATTTATTAGTGGGTGAGCGTTTATATGTATACAGTATTTTCATGTCTTCTGTAACTTTTGACATTTAAAATTGTTTCTGCAAAATAAATGACCAATGTTTATATTCAAACCTTTGTAAGTTTGTTCCATTTGACTTGTGTCAAATTTTGGGTCAGTAGGTTATAGTTCAAGGTCGTTATAGTGATGCTGGCAATCCAAATGTAAATAAAACGATTACTGTACTTCAGTTTCGTATATAATGTCCACTAAATCAGTCGTTACATGTTCTGTCTGGTTTAATCAGTGTTTAGCTGTCTTGAATACTCTTTTTAAAAAAAGGTCAAATATAACAATATGTATTATAGGTGTGATATGTGAGGGTAAAAATTCAAAGGGATATAAACATATTGGGATCACCGTCTGACAGTTAACTCAGTTATCTTTGTCACACTTGTTAAGGATTGACTATTTTTTGGCAAACATTTGTTGTAGATTTTTATCTGCTTATTTTTACAGTAGGTAGATCTTGTCAGATTTGTTATTTGTACTATTGTTTATTCTTAGCAGGTTTTAGATATTCAATCAGACAGAATATATACACACAAGCAGACATTTATTATCCCCCGCTACCGCAGGTGGAAGTGGGAAATTGTAGTGCCTGGTTGCAATTCTGATTAATTTTCTCCCATTATGTGTTTATTAACGGCATAAAATCAATGACTTTGCTGATTTAAGGCGACGTCGACTTAACGTCATGACGTCATAAGTCACATGTCATGTAAGATATGTCTCTGTCCATTCGGCCGGCCATCCGTCTGTCCGTCCGTCCGTCCCATTTCGTGTCTGCTACAACTAATGGCTCTGCAATCAAATTTCACGCAACGATAGAGGGCCATGAGAGGATGTGCTGAGCACAAGAACCATAACTCTTCATTCATTTAAATTAAGAGTTATTGCCCTTTATAATTTTATACTTAAAATTGGTGTCTGCTCCATAACTCGAAAGCTACTAACAACGATAGAGGGCCATAAGAGGATGTGCATTTGACCTGTATTGACAAGGTCATGTGACATGTATTGGCAGGCTCATTTGACCTGTATTGACAAGGTCATGTGACATGTATTGGCAGGCTCATTTGACCTGTATTGACAAGGTCATGTGATGTGAATTGGCATGGCAATGTGACCTGTATTGGCAGGATCGTGTGACCTGTATTGGCAGGGTCATGTGGCCTGTATTGGCAGGCTCATTTGACCTGTATTGACAAGGTCATGTGATGTGAATTGGCATGGCAATGTGACCTGTATTGGCAGGGTTGTGTGACCTGTATTGGCAGGGTCATGTGGCCTGTATTAACAAGGTTATGTGACCTGTATTGACAGGTTCATGCAACCCGTATTAAGGTCATACAACCTGTATTGACAGAGTCATGCGACCCATATTGAGAAGGTCATGTGACCTGTATTGGCAGGGTCTTGTGATGTGTATTGGCAGGGTCATGTGACCTGTATTGATAAGGTCATGTGATCTGTATTTGCATGATTATGTGACCTGTATTGGCATGACCATGTGACCTGTATTGGCACATTCATATGACCTGTATTGGCATGGCTCAAGTGATCATTGGCATTCATGCAGTCATTTCAGAGCAGTTACATGACACAATTTAAATATATCAGACAGGCAATTTAGATTCAGCCATTTTCTCTGCCGCAATGCCTCAACTTTATTAAGGGTTATTGCATACAATGGTACCATATGTAACTAGGTATTGCAAAATATCCCCATTTGTCCTGTCTGTAGAGGGAATTCCACCTAATCTGTAACATCATCCAATAATTTAAATTGTGTAGAAAGGAGACAGTAACAGAGGACTTAATTTACATGCATTTCCGATGTTCCTCCGAGGAATTGTGCTTCAGATATTAAGCACCATACAATATGGTATATCTCATTCTTCATTATACCGTTATCAAATGACATCTCTTGTATGTGGGTTTACAGTGACTCTTTATATGTTTTGACAATGCACAAGTCATGTTAACTCTCATCGGATGATGCCATGTAATATTCAGTGATAATATAGGAGGTGCCCGATTATAATTATATTCCGTTAAATGAGAATATGGCTGGTTTTACTCCTTATTGTAGAAAAGAACATGAAGAAATGACGTAGTATGATAAAATGAATCTTACATTCATGTTCATTTCATATACCATAATGATAGAATATTTTTTTAAAAAGTTCAATACATTTGAGATCTTTTGTATCCAAAAATCACACACAAAAACAAAACAAATCACAATTTCATCTCGCCTTTTCAAAGAAAAAAAAGAGACAAAGGTGTTGCATTTCCGGCGGCGGCGAAGGCGTTAACATTTAAGTTTTGAGTTTAGGTAATTTTCTCAAACTATGTGCACTAGACCTTTCAAACTTTGCTTATAGTTGTATCTTGGGTGGTACATCGCAAAGTGACAATGCAAATGTGGAAGTGACCTTGACCCTCCAAGCAAAGGGCAGATAACTTAATAATTTTTACCTTCAACTTTTACATTTAGGCACTTTTTCCCAAACTGTATGCACTAGACCTTTCAGACTTTGCTTATAGTTGTATCTTGGGTAGTACATTGCAACGTGACAAAGCAAATGTGGAAGTGACCTTGACCCGCCAAGCAAAGGGCAGATAACTTAATAATTTTTACCTTCAATGTTTTCGTTTAGTTCACTTTTTCACAAACTGTATGCACTAGACATTTCAAACTTTGCCTATAGTTGTATCACAAATGTAAGCATGGATGTGACCTTCACCCTCCAAGCAAAGGGCAGATAACTTTAATTGTTACATTTACATCACTTTCTCATGGACTATAATTATGAACTAGATGCTTTAAACCTAGTTTAGAGCTTAATCTTTGGAAGACAAACATTCCTTTTGACAGTTGGGTCTTGGGTAGTGCATCTTTTTGAATGCTTGGATTTCATCTATGACATTGACCTACTTTTTGGAGCTGTTGATTTTTTTTCATATTTTTTTTATAGAATGGCATTTTGTTTTTAAACAAATGCACTTAAATGTCATCTCAGCAAACTCTAAACTCCATTGGTTTTAGTTATTAAAATGTTTACAAACTTTCATTTAAGCAACATTTATCTTTTATTTGTAAGTCCCACCCACATTAGGCGAGACATGTGAATCCGAGGACTTCTTGTTTTTTTTAAATATTTATATTTTTATAAGAGCCCGGGCGCCTACTATTAGGGAAATATGGTTAGAAATGTAACACATATTAAATAAGGTATTTGAAGTTTTACTTGAAACTATATAAAAATGATTCAAATTGTTACATAATTGTTTTTTCGTACAAAACAATCTCATATTTATGGCTTATTTATGGTTTACAGAAAAAACCACCAGCCTAAGTGCTTTTAAAATGAAATTATTCCTTGATTGTGGGTGAACATGGTGCGGTGCTTGCCTGGTAGCAGAAAGGTTGCCGTTTTCGAGGCACAGCTGGAAGAATTGCGCTTGTGACCTAATTACCTGCTTTGTCTGTTAGTGTTCATTGAATTTTTGTTATAGTCCATTATACATTCATAGCGGGCTAAGGGTTAATGCTGATAAACTGGAATCAGCTGTGGATTAAATGAGAATTTGTTTATTATTTCACTTACCTTTGTAATTGCTGATTGCTGCGAGTCGTTATACCTTTCTTAAGTATTTGCTAATTAACATTTTTATTATAATGTTGATTTGCTTAAGTGGTTTGATCACTGCTGCAGATTTGGTAAGTGTTTTATGGCAAATTAATAAATTAATATTGGGAGGAGCTGGCTTAGGTGCAGAATGTTTAACCTCTTAACCCGCTACATATATATAATGGACGGTTCTTTCTCCCATTTCTGCTCATGTGAGATAGGCATTTTCCTCATGTGAGATAACTCTATCTTACATGACATGTGACTTATGACGTCATGACGTCAAGTCGACGTCGCCTTAAATCAGCAAAGTCATTGATTTTATGCCGTTAATAAACACATAATGGGAGAAAAATAATCAGAATTGCAACCAGGCACTCGGCAGAGCCTCGTCCCTAGTTACAATTCTGACCCTCGGGTGAGATTTCTCTATCTCACATGGATACTCATGATGGATTCTTATATTCTTTGTATTAAGACCATTCCACTTATGTAACGAAGGGGTGTTTTGTGGAAAATGACACGCAAAGGCTATTATAGTCGTGCTTAGCAGGTTAAGGGTAAATATCGAAAAAAGGAACGAGTTAACACTTTATAACATTAGCCAATCAGCGGATGTCAAACACTAGAAAAAATTTCACTCTATTTCGGTTGGATGGTTGGTTGGTATAGCGTATTTCATACCAAAATGAATGCTGAGATATTTAAAAAGTTGTTTTTCACTGTTCTGATGATCACTGTGCTCAACCTGGAAATGTTTTTTTTGTGCCAAGACTTTTATCTATGGCCATAATAAATTAATTGCTAGATTCTCATCCCCACCCGCCCCTGTTTTTTTATGCCGCCCCAGTAATTTTTATTTCTTCAAATAAAGAGGCCATTTTCCATTTGTCATAAAAATAAAAAAAATAAAAAATGTTTTCACCCCCCGCCTCTATTTTGAAATAAATTTGGATGAGAAACTAGCAATTAATTTATTATGGCCTATTGGAACATTTTTAGCTTAAATATTTTTTTTATGTTGGTAATTACATCGTAGATGTGCAATATTTATTTGTTTGTTTTACTTATTACTTATTAAGCTTCTCCCCGTCCTGACCCTATCCTGACCGCTTGAACATATTGGGTTAAGTAGTTCTTACTATTGGATCCTTGTCATGAAACTTGCCATTCTTCTTAAAGCCATTGTTACACGTTGAATTAACTGTTAATACATTTTGGAAATGTCTATTAACTCTTATTTTGTAATTCTTGGTTTCAAAAATCTCATTACTCGGTGTAGAGTAGAAACTCAGTCAGTTCTAAGAATGGATTGAATCTCTCCTCTTTTGTTGAATTAAAGTTTTCATTGGTCCAATTTTCATCACTGCAACCAATCAGAACACTTCATTCATATTTAAAGTTACCGGTAATTGCTTCTATCATGCTCTTTCTGGTATTATGACATCACTTCCTGGTATTATGACATCTCTTCCTGGTATTATGACATCACTTCCTGGTATTATGACATCACTTTGTAGTTTGTACTATTGTGATGCCATATCTTTACACAATGTCATATCTTTACACTCCGTCTTTTCTGAGAACTGATTGAGTGTATGAACTGTATGGAAAAAAAAAAAACAGATTAAAGACTGTTTGTATCTCTTTTTTGAGAAATCATATAGTTTGTTTCTTGAAACCAAGAATCAGAACATCTTAATATAAACTAATTCTAAAATGAGTTAATAGACTTTCTTTAGAATATTTTTCTTTAATTTCATAAAGTTTTTACTGTCTCCCACATTCCTGCCCACTGATGAAATTCTGATTGCGTCAGACAACAGCAAAAACAAATATTATTTAATACAGGATTGTTATATCCACTATTGTCAGTAGTAACTGTTCTTCTATACAGGGTTTGTCTATGGCCAAGAGGTTAGAGTCTCTGACTTGAAATCGCTGGCCCCTCACCGCTGTAGGTTCCAGCCCTCATGGAACAAGGAATCTTAGTGTGAGGAAGCTATCCAGCTGGCTTGTGAAAAGACGGTGGTTCTACCAAGGTGCCCGTCATTGCACGAAATTGCCCGCAGGTGCAACTGGGGTCTTCCTCCACCAATGGAAGCTGGAAATTCACCATATGACCTTAGCTGTTGGTGCGACTCATAATAAAATCCAATTTAATTTCTGTTCTTCTATTCAGTGGGCAGGATAGGTTGAAAACAGTTTTGGTAAATTGGATCAAGATAGTGAACACATGCTGCACTTAGTTTTTGCAAACATTCCAGTAATTAAAGTTAGCTCTTGCAACGCCTTGTTAAAAAAATTGACTTAAAGGTAACGTTGATGATCATTCGTGGAAGGTATACTTGAAGCTCTCAATCATCAGGGACTCACCACTGCCGGTTTGAATCCCACGGGGGGCTCGACTTGTAAGGGGCTCACCACTGCCGGTTTGAATCCCACGGGGAGCTCGACTTGTAAGGGACTCACCACTGCCGGTTTGAATCCCACGGGGAGCTCGACTTGTAAGGGACTCACCACTGCCGGTTTGAATCCCACGGGGAGCTCGACTTGTAAGGGACTCACCACTGCCGGTTTGAATCCCACGGGGAGCTCGACTTGTAAGGGACTCACCACTGCCGGTTTGAATCCCACAGGGAGCTCGACTTGTAAGGGACTCACCACTGCCGGTTTGAATCCCACGGGGAGCTCGACTTGTAAGGGACTCACCACTGCCGGTTTGAATCCCACGGGGAGCTCGACTTGTAAGGGACTCATCACTGCCGGTTTGAATATCCCAGGAGGAGCTCGACTTGTAAGGGACTCACCACTGCCGGTTTGAATCCCACGGGGAGCTCGACTTGTAAGGGACTCACCACTGCTGGTTTGAATCTCACGGAGAGCTCGACTTGTAAGGGACTCACCACTGCCGGTTTGAATCCCACGGGGAGCTCGACTTGTAAGTGAGAAAGTGTAGAGTCTTACAGATGGCGGGAGGTGTACAGTACTGGTTCTACCAAGGAATAAGAGGGTGGTCCTTCCAGCACTAAAAATTGACTGTCATGCATCCCCTGAAATATGCTGAAAAGTGACGTTAAAACACCAAACAAACATCAGAATATATAGAAACCAAAGCTTCTTCTAGATGGTCTTAACGAGAAACACTTCAAATAGCATTTATAATATGAATATAACCTGGTAACACAGGTACCGGTTTAAAAAAAAAGAAAAAAAAAAGTTATATTCTATTAAATACAGTATTTAATAGAATATAACTTTTTTTTTTTTTTTTCTTTTTTTTTTAAACCGGTACCTGTGCCTGGTAACAAGCTCAGCACAATCACAGATTCAAGGGAGAATTTACTGATAGGTCTTTGAAAGTAAAGAGCACTTGCTGCGAAATATTAACAGTGCCTTTAATTTTCTTCATTTTACTTTACCACTTAACACTTCTACTTCTGATACGTAATTTCAACCAGTTAATTTTCTTGAAAAAGTTATTTGGCAAAATATTGGTGACGTGCGTAATGATCGATTGTCTATAATGATTATTTTTAATTTAAATCTTCACCTTGTTGTTTTTGACCCCAGTTTGTTGGCAGAAATTTTAACAATCTCTTTGGGCGATGACCTTGAAAGTAATGGATGACGTTATAAACAGTAGTTAAGTTTTATATGAGAAACTTAAGACAGTTGATGACTCATTTGCAATTTAATCATAATTGCTCAAGATGTGAAATATTATTTTGTGCTTTAATTGTTAAATACACTTTGTCTGGTAGTGTCTGTATAGTCTCCGTCAGAGTTCTCAAAACATGAGTTTGTTGTCGAGTGCTTACCTGGGTTTCTTGAGGTTTAACTCGGGATTCTTTGATTGCAAATGGTCAAATATATTTAGGATTATTTACAGTGATCTGAAGGTTTGTGTATATGGTAACATTTGTTTGTATGCAGTTATATGCATATATGGAAAGCAGGAGATTTTTCTTTTAAATTTTAACACACTGATTTGATAATGTCAGTTATTGTTAGTGGTGCAAATTATGCTATAGAGGGAGAAGACATAAAATAATTTTAATAAACCAGCTGCTTTCCAGGAAAATATATACTGAACAAAAAAGTTTAGCACATTCTTTTAAGGACATGCATTAAACATACGAACATTGATATAATTGTTTGAAGATATTAGAAATGCTAGGTAAGGATGTGTTTTTCCAAAAAAAATGTGTTATTTTATTATTGTTAAGCGAAGTATCAGAATTACCTCCCATTGATTAAAAACACCTTATTTCAATGGACAAAGGTATTGCTTTGATCAAATTTAATGTTTACTGTTGAAAACAATTGCCCATTCTGTTATTGTTTAAAAACTGCTGAAATGTTTTCACATGGCGATTGTTATTCTCAAACAAAAACATTCTAAATTTCGTAATTTTAAAATTACCTCCCTTTTATTTGAAATTAGAAAGATTTTTGACAACCTGTTCCCATCATATTTGCTTTATTTTTTTATCCCGACTTGTTAACAATGACTTCGTAGCATTATTATTGCTTATATCTAAGTCACTTTATAATTGACCCCGAACCTACATGGCTCTGTATTTCGTCTTTGGAAATGGCATGCATTTTATGTGCTTAATTTATTTTGCTCAGTATATGTATTATATTTGTATACAAATTTGACTGTTGTACATAGTTAATGGTTACTTTCCTGAGATGTTACAGTTATATTGCAGCGTTTTTTTCCCTTCTTTGGACAGGTCCGGTAAACGGACCCGTTCCCAATCGCCAAAAAATAGCATTTTTCCCAATTTTGAGTAAAAAAAATTCCCAATTCCAGATTTTTCTTCCCAAAATTGTAAAATGTTTTAGAATAATCTTCTTAATAAAGTTTTTTACCAGGGTTTTCGACGTTTCTTCTGCTTTTCTGTGTAAATTGAAACGCAAAAAAAGCCTTGTCACCCGAGGACGACGCCATGTTGTTTATGCGTTGCAGAAACGCTTTACCGCTTGTATGTTATCGAAACGCTTTACCGCTAGTATATTCTACTATGTAACAAGCGCCTCAGTAAGCGATGGGTTAATACTAAATAAAGGACGAATAACATAAATCGTCTGGGCCAGGAAACTCTTTCCTCGGTCATGAGAATATGCAGAGAATCTGGTGCAATGAACTTAACAGCATTGTTAACATTTTCAGGGACAACAAAAACAGGGAAATTATTCTGTAACAACACAGTGAAGTACAATAAAAACTTGAAACATTACAGTTGTGAAAATATTTTATTATGTAAATCATCAATAAATTTGTAATATTTCTCAAAATACAAAAACAATTTTTTTTCCCAATTCTGAGAAAAAACGCGCGTTTTTTCCAATTTTGAGAAAAATCACGTGTTTTTTCCCAGTTTGACCGGTCACAGACCCATTCCCAAAATGGTGAAAAAAAACGCTGTATTGGTACGTGAAGGGACTTATTTTCAGATGTTTTTATTCATTGTTGGTTTTGAACATTGATCGATATTTCATTAACTATTTAATTTGATTAGTTGGTGCTGCAGAATACGATGCAGACAATATGCCATTACCATTTGCCTCTTTTTTGTCTCTTTAACCCTTAGCCCGCTATGAATGTATAATGGACTGTCCTTTCTTTAAATTTAGACCATTTCATTTATGTTACAAGGGGTGTTTTGGTTAAATGACTGATGAGCAGCCAGACAGTGTAAACCCTGATCAGCCTGCAAGTTACTCACAGGCGGATCTGAGTTTACACTGGCTGCAAAGGCTGTTGTAGTCGCCCTTAGCAGGCTAAGAGTTAATTTCTTCTCAAATGCGTAATAAGAAGAGGGAATTTTACAGTTCAAAGAACTCTGCAAAATCACAATCCCCAGGGAGAAAAAAAAGACAGCCTTATGCCAAATGAAAATAGACATGCAAATTCTCCCATACAATGTTCATAATTGCCTTTGTCTCAAGGGATAAAGTACAAAATTAATACTCCCACACAGTGTTCAGAGTTGTGTCAATGCCCTAGGTCATCACCTGCAGGACTTTGATATGGTAAACAATTAAATGGTTCAAGATTGTTTCAATTATGAGAAAAACAGATCTTTTTTATTACTAATGTCGAGTTTTTCCATGTTGAATACATATTAAGGACTATCGGTCAGCCATCTTTGATCCAAATAATCCAAAATCGATGAGATATGGTCAAGTGTTTTTTTCAATGATGTACGCAATGTCAACCATATAGTACATGACAGTAATTCAACACTATTGATGTGAACATAATATTAGAAAGAATACTTATATGGCAGAAATTGTGCGCTTTATATTCGAAAAGTTTAGTGCAGTTTTACTCGAAAGTGTTTTGTTTTTTATGTGAAATAAACTGGTCCATAAAATAGTCCATTTATGGTGTACTTAGAATTTTGGATGATGTGATAACATGGCTTATTTATTCAGAATTGATGTCTCATCTGCACTCGCTGGATAAATGGACTATTTTATGGACCAGTTTATTTCACATAAAAAATAAAACAACTTTGAGTAGAACTGCACTAAACTTTTCGAATATAAAGCGCACAATTTCTGCCATATAAGTCAAAAGTTCCCCGTGTGGTTGCCGGGGTAGAATACAACCACTGCAAACACACCGTCACATGCAGAGGGGTAGGACCCCACCATTCATATTCATTTTGTCATTTTTTGTTCATGCTCATTAAAGGTCTTCATCATGACCCCTGTATTGTTTCAGGTGCCATCTCGCTCACATCACTAAGAGCAGTGGCAGAAAAACAATAAACGTGGCTCCAGCGTAAATGGAGTTTTTACGATAGAATTTGCAGCAACTCTGCAGTTCAGGGTGAGAAGGTTCTAGGCCCATTTTCCATATTTTATCTCGATGTACATGGAAGATGAGCCTGGCATGTTCATGCCTGTTAGGCGCCATATAACCTGTAATGTGTTGGTGCGCCTTAAAACACCAATTCAATTCAAATCAAAAGTGTTGAATTACTGTCATGTACTATATGGTTGACATTGCTCGTGCCTAAAATGCGTACATCGTTGAAAAATTCACTTCACCCTATCTCATCGATTTTGGATTTTTTGGATCAAAGATGGCTGACCGATAGTCCTTAATGCTGATATAAAGTAAAAAACATCATTCTGTCAAAGTATAGTAAGATAGTCATACTCGTAAAGGTTGTTTATTAAGATACTCTTGTTATTATCACTTATTTTTAAAAGCCTACAACAACATTGCAAAGTTTAATGCACATTTTTGTTTTAGAATCAGCATAGCAATTATAAACAACAGGATAACATCAGCATAGCAATTACAAACAACAGGATAACAAATCAGCATAGCAATTACAAACAACAGGATAACAAATCAGCATAGCAGTTATAAACAACAGGATAACAAATCAGCATAGCAATTACAAACAACAGGATAACAAATCAGCATAGCAATTACAAACAACAGGATAACAAATCAGCAAAGCAGTTATAAACAACAGGATAACAAATCAGCATAGCAATTACAAACAACAGGATAACAAATCGGCATAGCAATTACAAACAACAGGATAACAAATCTGCAATTATAAACAATAACACTTTCATACAATGTTCTCCCAAAGCCATTATATAAGAAATAAGTGGCACATTGCTTTTAGATTTAATTGAGGGTAAGTTCATTTATTTTTTATGCACTTTATACAATCGTTGTGGAAGGTGCTTAGAGTTTTCGACTGTTTTAGGTCATTCGGCAGATTATTCCATACAATTGGTCCTGAATATGCAATACTTAGTTTAAACAGTTCTTTATGCGGTTTAGGAATAATAAAGTTGTGAGATGATAGAGACCGCAACTGAGGTAAATCATCATTTACAAGTCTTCTCTTGAATATTTCATTGATATAAAAAGGTAATGTTGTCAGGATTGGGATACTTTGTACATAAGATTTGATGTTCTTAAAGTAATGTGTTCGAAAACAGATAGAATTTTTAAATCATTCATACTTTGTAATACATCACTAACATCATAGTCAAGGATTATTCTACAAGCACGCTTTTGAAAACATAAAATTCTATCAAGATTTGTTTGGGATGTACCACCCCATACAACATTACAAAAGTCTAAATGAGGCTGAATAAAAGTTTTATAAAATTGTACTCTGTGAGCTAGCGTTAAGAATTCTTTAACCCTCGAAAGCAGCCATAGATTTCTTGATACTTTCTTAGAGATGTAATCTGTATGGGCAGATCAAGTCAGATTGTTGTCTACCAGAACTCCAAGAATCTTATCTTGCTTTATATTATTAAGAAGATCATAATTTGACGTTAAATAGAATTTTTCACTTTTAAGAGATTATCTCTTTTGATGACTTGTTATAAGCATGACTTTTGTTTTATCCGTATTTATTACACCACATTGAAAGCTCTTGAAGAGCCTCTTGTAACTTATGCTCAATAGAGGCTAGATCCTTATCTGTTGAGAACAATGTTGTATCGTCTGCATAAAGATCCGTATTTACCATATTTGAATAAAGTGGTAAATCATTTATGAACATAATAAATAAAAGAGGCTCTAAAATAGAACCTTGTGGAACACCATTAATTATGGTTTTCAACATCTGAATATTGGTTACTTACAGATACCTTTTGTTTGCGCTTTAGAAGATGTGAACTAGTTAATTGAGGTTTTGGATAATTTGTACAATGCCAACTTTTTTAGAAGTAAGCATGCTAAGCAAAAGCCTTTTTTAAATCAACCATGACAACTCTAATTAACGATCCATTGTTTATAGCATCAAGCCACTTATCTATCATAGACAACAATGCAGATTCACATGGATAATTTGGTCTAAAACAACTAGTATTTTAATGAAAATTAATTTCTGTTCTTAATTTAATTATTTTATTTTAATAAATGTTATGAAAAATTCATGTTTATATAACTAGGAGAAAGTAAACTTAAAGCCTAATTTCTTGATAAGGCCAAACGAGTTGTTTTCTCTCCCTGTATTAAATGCGCTAATATATAAATATCACATTCATGAGAGGGTGATAGTAAGAATGTTCACCCTGATAATCAATTTCCGAAGGGTTAACATTCTTACTATCATCCTCTCATGAATGTGATATTTATTTTATTATACCGAAATCCGCTCGTGCCAAAAAAAAAGGTTTATTTTCAGTACAGATTTCAATTTGCCGTATTTTTTCTTATTTTCTTTTCTTCCAAAAACAACTTTTTTCAAAATATGTCCATGAAAGTTATAGCGTTGGCTTGTAAATAACATCACTAAGAAAATGAGTGGTAGTTTATTAAATTCGGTAAAGCACTTTTGAAGTTATGATGAATTAAAAATAGCATTTCACCATACTGAGCCGATGACGTCACTGAAACAGTTCGCACTCCAACGCTCATCAAAGCTGCGCATGCGATCATTTTTTACTATCGCCCAGCGATTTATTATCACCCTGTACTATCACCCTTGCGTGAGATAGTAAGAAATTACACATTGTTGTCTATGGGCGTTTTATATGAGGTATAATAATAAGAATTACTTTCTCTGTATTAATTTTAACTTTTTAAACAAGTGTTTTGTTGTTGCTACACTTTCAATTTTGTTGGTGAGTAACAAAAGGTATTTGGTTGTGGTAAAAGCTGGTTACGGGAAACAAATATTTATTTTGTTTGGCCTAAGTGAGTGGTACACTATCTGACAATGATATTGTATGAATATTAATGATACCCTATATGTCTTTCGAGTCTGATACAGGTTGGCAGACATGCATTTCTTATGCGTGCCAGATCTGGAGATTAGACCTTCTTGATTAGACCCGACTTGGAAATGCAGTCTAATTTGAAAGCTTTTCATGTTTTATGTAGTATTGCGTGTAAATAATGCCATAAGTGAAAGATGCACTACAGTGTATTGATTACGCAGTGAAGTCATTGATGATGCTTTCATCTTGGTAATGTGCTCACAAAACTGCCTTAAAGGGACATGAACGGCAATCTTGATTTATTTAAAGCATGGGGCGTCCCGTTATTCCTAAATAACTTGCTTTTTTGCCATCATTAATTATTAGAATAGTTCAAAGCAATTGTTATTACATACTGTCGATCATATTGCAACCATATAATACATTTTTTGTTCATGCTCATTAAAGGTCTTCATCATGACCCCTGCATTGTTTCAGATGCCATCTCGCTCAAATCACTAGAACATTGACAGAAAAACAATAAACGTGGCTCCAGCGTAAATGGAGTGTCTACAATAGAATTTGCAGCAACTCTGCAGTTTTGCAGGTGGGAAGGTTCTTGGCCCATTCTCCATATTTTATCTCTATGTAACTGAAGGATGAGCCTGGCATGTTCATTCCTGTTAGGCGCCATATAATCTTTCATGTGCTGGTGTGCCTTAAAACCCAATTCAATTCAAGTCAATTCCATAATATATTGTATTAAAAAAACACAAAAAAAAACATTAAAAAAACCCATTAAAAAATACCCCTCAAAATTGTATCTAATTTTATTCAATGAGGTTTAATTAAAGTCAAAATAATACTAGATTAATAAATCGATGCTTAATAATTTCAATGCTTGATACAATCTGCATTAACAGTTACCAAACATTTGTGAAATAGGACAAGAAAATCATAAATGTCAGGGAAGGTTCAACCCTGGGACCACTTGCGTACCCATTCATACAAGGCAAGCAACAACTTGTTTTCCACAAGAACTTTGCTGATGGCAAAACAACAGTTAAATGCACTTTATTAAACCTATTTACATAATGCCCACAATCCCACATTGAGGCTCTAAGCTTCCTATGTATAGGATAGAGGCTATGAAGAGGGATCTTCACCATTAAGAAACCGAAAGGGAGGGAGCGTAGCATCTGGTGTATGTAACTAGAGAAATCGGCTTAGTGTTTGCCATAGGTTTTATCGATAGTCTCTATTTAGGTCATGCTCTAAACCATGAAGAGTGATGGTAGTAAATTCTTTATGAATAAATGTAGCCAGTATTTGAAATTCTGATTGGTTTAAAAAGTAGGGTAATCACTAAAAAGTATTTTGTCATTCATTTGTGCGTTACAGGAAACTCGTTTGTTTTTCAGGAATTCAGGCCCGAAGCATATTAACATAATACAAGACAGAGTATCCTGTGACACAACATATACCAGGTAAATGTTATATTTCAGTCTTTCACAGATTTCAGTCTTTCACTTTTCAACATTGTTTCAAATTCTCGTCATTACCTGCTGCTCTTAAACTTCTCGCCTCTCACCGTTGTGGATTAGTATCTCACTGGGGTCTCGACTTGTGAGAATGTGTCGATTCTTACAGATGGCGGCGGGAAGTATACAGTACTGGTTCTACCCAGGAATGGGTCACTCCATTGTTTCATTTGTCAAGTTTCCTAACTGCTCAATGAAATAGCTCAACCACATAAAAAAAACAAAAAAAAGGCAAATTAGGAGAACCTTATATTTAACAATATTTTTCAGGTTCTACAAGAGTTTAATATCTATGTATAACTTATCTCGATTCTTGATCGTCATTCATTCATATATTAAAAACCAAATTAAATTTACTTCAATATAAGCAGTACATTAGATTGTGATTGATGGGGTTGTTACTAGCTATAGTGATGTATTGTGAGCACCAAATAAGTGACCGAGTAATGTATTAGACAGGGAGCATAGAGTTCGCTTTCACTTATTTGATCCCTTTGATATTCTCAAATGACGTATTCAGGGTATTGGTTCTCTGGTATTGGTTCTCTGGTATTACCTGGCAACTTAGAAATTAGCATACATGACAATGTTTATTGGGGAAAAAAAACCACCGATTTCTCTAGTTACATACACCAGATGCAAACCGTTTAAAGATTTTAGATTTGAAAAGGCTTGCTGCTTCAAATAATTAAAATGTATTGGAAATGCTAAAAATGGCAGCAGAACAAATCTAGTTCCTCTCCTACGCAGCAGGAGCGATTACCTAAGCTTATGAACAAACTGGTAATACCAATAAAGTAGGTGGTGAGAATAAATAGGTCACCGATCGCGACAGTCCTAGTAATATTGTGGACTCAGATGTTATTAATATAGCATTGTGGTCTCTCATTATGATTGGTTTGATGAATAACATCTGGTCTCACCATACCTTGATTTTATTATTATTTATGGTCTATTGCTGCCTTTATGGTTTAAATTTGTATGAATGTATGAGTTTCCATGTTATTAGGTAATCTGTGGTTGATAGGGTAAGGATGCTGAGTTTGAAACCTTCTTGCTTGTCACGGCGGCGGGTTCGAACCCCACTGGGTGCTCGACTTGCAAGTGAGAAAGTGTTGTTTCTTATGGATGGCCGGAGGTATACAGCACTGGTTCTACCCAGGAATAAGTGGGTAGTCTATCTCCACCACCGACCGGCATACATAGCCTAAATACTGAGCCTAAAATTTAATGTACTGAAAAATTGCGTTTAGCACTAAACAGTTGTATCTAAATCCTTTACAGCCATGTTTAACCTTTACAAAGATGGTACCGACTTTGAGTGGAGTATTAGTGTATAATATTACTTCTAAATTTGCGTTAAAAACACCTGATTTTTTTTGCCATTGTTGGCTTTCGCAATACCTGTGCTGTAAATAAACTGTGTGACCCTGCATGCTACTCATTTTATGCATAAGTGCAGTGTTCATGGAACACAATGTAATAGTGCATATTTGAGCTCGCATGTGAGGTATGGAAACTATCTGACATAGTTTGAAAAGTTTAATTGTATTCTATTAATTAGATTGTATAATTCCCTTTAAAAGGCTTCTGAACACTTTGTCACTATTTCGTTTACGTGTAGAGTACTGGTTCTACCCAGGAAAAGGGTGGTCTGCCTCCACCTCAAAAAATCGACCTTACATATGTTGAAAATGACGTAAAACACCATACAAACAAACAAACAAAACAAACATTTTAAAGGGACACGTTGCAATCCAAAACATTATTATATAGAGAAAAAAGTACTTTTTGAGTGCTAACCTTTTTTCCCCTTCAAATTATTGGGTTTGGGGTGGGGTACAAAGGGTACAAAGCATACTCTGTCCCACCCACACACACCCAACCCTGAACATTGGTTGGGGTCATTATCATTCAAACTGGCTGTTATCGATTGAAGAAGTATGTCTGTTGAGTAATATTGCTTTTAACAATTAATCTTTTTTCACAAATCAGTTATCAAGCTTTTTATTCACAAACTTACCAGGCTAGGGAGTCTTCACAATTCTTAGAAAAAAAGCCCTGATATCGTTCTTACAAACCACTATTGATGGTTCTATAGCAATGGGAATAATGTAATTCACTTGGCATTTGTGCCCTTTTAAATGCTGGTAGTAAATGGCAAATTTCATGAAGCACGTTATCTTAATTACTGTACATCAGACAAATTGTCATTAATTTTGTCAGTGTCACTATTATATACCGGTAATGTCTAAAACTGCTTCAAGTGTTCTGCATCTTGTACATGTTCTGAGGATCCCTGTACTTCATGCAGACAACCTGAAAGTTTATGTGATTGCCTCACTTTATGTCTTTGATACTTGGTCATGTGTATTGTTGGCATTGGTGGACATCGCTGAATGACAAAAAATACCAAGATGAAAGTCATGTTTTGTGTGTTAACTTTTTCTGATAACTTTAATTTCTTTGTTTGATACTTGGTCATTTGTATTGATGGCAATGGTGGACATCACTGAACAACAAAAATTGCCAAGGTCAAGGTCATATTTTGCGTTATTTTCCCCAAACTTAAAGGGGTTGATGCACTATTTTCAAACACTATTTATTTAATAGCTCTGAAAAACTTGAAAATAGCTGAAAGAATTATCAATATGCCATGAAAAACAAAGGAGATATGACCTATTGAAAATTTACAAAGAACGTAAATGGAGTCGGCCAGCTTTGAACGATGACGTCATCGCGCCATTTTACCATATATGTCATATTGACAAAATACATATTAAAGCAAAGAAAAACACTGCAAACTGATTAAAAATAAATATACATATGTACAATGTAAAAATTGTATGGTTAGTTTTCATTTGCAGGGATTTTCTTTGCTTTAAAATACGTTTTGTCAATATGCCATATATGGTAAAAAGGCGCGATGACGTCATCGTTCCAAGATGGCAGCCTCCATTTATGTTTTCTTGCAAATTTTCAATAGGTCATATCTCCTTTATTTTTCATGGCATTTTGATAATTCTTTCAGCGTTTTTCAAGTTGTTCCGAGCCCTTTAAAATAAACCTTGTTAGAAAATAGTGCATCAACCCCTTTAATCTTGGTTGGGTAACTTAACCTCAGTTAACTTTATTTGATTGTCTCACATTATGTCTTTGATACTTGGTCATATGTATTTTTGGCATTGGTGGACATCGCTGGATGACAAAAAATACCAAGGTCAATGTCATATTTTGTGTTATTTTCCCCAAACTTAACCTTAGTTAGGTAACTTAATCTTGGTTAGGTAACTTAACCTCAGTTAACTTTATGTGATTGCCTCACTTTATGTCTTTGATACTTGGTCATATGTATTGTTGGCATTGGTGGACATCGCTGAAGGACAAAAAATACCAATGTTAAGGTCATGTTTTGCAATATTTAACCAAAGCATCAGTTTGGTTAGGTAAGTTAACCTCAGTTCAACTTTTTCTGATAACTTTAATTCCCTGTATGCCCTTTTTCTCAGTATGTCAGTTTGTCCTCATCCCAATACGACCTATATGCCCTTATCTCAGTATGACCTGTATGACCTTATCTCAATATGACCTCAATATAACCTGTGTGACTTCATCTCAATATGACCTGTGTGCCCTTATCTCAATATGACCTGTATGCCCTTATCTCAGTATGATCTGAATGCCCTTATCTCAATATGACCAGTATGCCCTTATCACAATATGGCCTGTATGCCCTTATCTCAATATGACCTTTATGCCCTTATCTCAATATCACCTTTATGCCCTCATCTCAATATGACCTGTATGCCCTTATCTGAATATGACCTGTATGCCCTTATCTCAGTATGACCAGTATGCCTTTATCTCAATATGGCCTGTATGCCCTTATCTCAATATGAACTTTATGTCCTATCTCAATATGACCTATATGCCCTTATCTCAAAATATCTAGAGTTTCCTTATCTCGGTATGGTCTGTGTTTTCATCTTAATATGGTCTGAGTTTTCTTCACTCTTTCTGGAAATAGTTTTCTCATCTCAATGACCTATGTTTCCCTTATCTCATTATGACCTGCGTACTCATAACTCAATATTACCTGTGTGCCTTAATCTCATAATGACCTATGTTCCCCTTATCTCATTATGGTCTGTGTTCCCATAACTCAATGTAACCTTTGTCCTGATTTCAATATGTCCTCTGTTCGCTCACTTGAATATGGCCTTTATGCAAATATATTGCAAATATCAAAAAATCAATGTTTGATATGGTAATGCAATCACACTTTGGTGTTTGTTAAATATGTTACCTGCCGAAGAAATATTAAGTATCCACACTAATGCCAAGTTAAATTCCGATAATGCCAAGTTAAATTCCGATAATGCCAAGTTAAATACTGTCTACGCTGACAATTTGAATTGCTAAGTATGGTAGATCACAGGATAGCAGAGCTGCTGTAAAAGATTATTGCTGTTAGATTATATATTCTGTATGTGATTATTGCTGTTCGAGTATATATTCTGTATGTGATTATTGATATATTCTGTATGTGATTATTGCTGTTCAAGTATATTGTGATTATTGCTGTTTGAGTATATATTCTGTATGTGATTATTGCTGTTTGAGTATATATTCTGTATATGATTATTGCTGTTTGAGTATATATTCTGTATAAATGTGATTATTGCTGTTAGAGTATATATTCTGTATGTGATTATTGCTGTTTGAGTATATATTCTGTATGTGATTATTGCTGTTTGAGTATATATTCTGTATGTGATTATTGCTGTTCGAGTATATATTCTGTATGTGATTATTGCTGTTTGAGTATATATTCTGTATGTGATTATTGCTGTTTGAGTATATATTCTGTATGTGATTATTGCTGTTTGAGTATATATTCTGTATATGATTATTGCTGTTTGAGTATATATTCTGTATGTGATTATTGCTGTTTGAGTATATATTCTGTATGTGATTATTGCTGTTTGAGTATATATTCTGTATGTGATTATTGCTGTTTGAGTATATATTCTGTATGTGATTATTGCTGTTTGAGTATATATTCTGTATGTGATTATTGCTGTTTGAGTATATATTCTTTATGTGATTATTGCTGTTTGAGTATATATTCTGTATGTGATTATTGCTGTTTGAGTATATATTCTGTATGTGATTATTGCTGTTTGAGTATATATTCTGTATGTGATTATTGCTGTTTGAGTATATATTCGTTATGTGATTATTGCTGTTAGAGTATATATTCTGTATGTGATTATTGCTGTTTGAGTATATATTCTGTATGTGATTATTGCTGTTAGAGTATATATTCTGTATGTGATTATTGCTGTTTGAGTATATATTCTGTATGTGATTATTGCTGTTTGAGTATATATTCTGTATGTGATTATTGCTGTTTGAGTATATATTCTTTATGTGATTATTGCTGTTAGAGTATATATTCTGTATGTGATTATTGCTGTTTGAGTATATATTCTGTATGTGATTATTGCTGTTAGAGTATATATTCTGTATGTGATTATTGCTGTTTGAGTATATATTCTGTATGTGATTATTGCTGTTTGAGTATATATTCTGTATGTGATTATTGCTGTTAGAGTATATATTCTGTATGTGATTATTGCTGTTAGAGTATATATTCTGTACGTGATTATTGCTGTTTGAGTATATATTCTGTATGTGATTATTGCTGTTTGAGTATATATTCTGTATGTGATTATTGCTGTTTGAGTATATATTCTGTATGTTTGTTCAAATTTGCTGAATATTTGAATTGCTGAGAGTTGGAGAAAATTCTAGAGACTTTTGTATGCATATATACATATTTTTGTGCACAAACTTCTTTGTTTTGCGAGTTTTTTTGAAGGAATTCCAATATTAAAGAAAATGTCTGAGAACTTTACAAAGACTGATGACATTGTATCTTTGTAAATTCCATTTTGTGAGTCCGTTATTTGAATAATTTTCCTTTATAATAGAAAAATTCTAAAGAGAATTTGTTTATAACCATATATACTGTGGCGTTGATATAATAGTAGAGCAGTCACTTTGCCTACGGGTGGTTGTGGGTTCAATCCCCATCCGGGTCATACCAAAGACTTTATATAAATAAATGGAACTAATAGCTCCAGTGTACTGTGGCTGGGTGGGGTATCATGTCATGTTATATATATAAATGGAACTAATAGCTCCAGTGTACTGTGGCTTGGTGGGGTATTGTGTCATGTTATATATATAAATGGAACTAATAGCTCCAGTATACTGTGGCTGGGTGGGGTATCGTGTCATGTGTCTATGGCGTGGTATTATTATAAACTTGATTTATTTTACATCGATTATGCAGCTAATGCAAATCATTCTCGATGAATCATTCATGACAGGGTTACGTGGTCTTGGTGTGGGAGCAAACCAGAGAACCCGGGGGAAACCTACGTATCCGTGCGGTCAGCTATACCATCTCATTACCATCTCATTTTTAATGCTGAGATGAGAAAAGGAACATGGGTTGCATTGGTGAAAAGAGAGTACCGTATTTCCTCTATTAATACTAACCAACCCATGTTGTAATCGTCAAGTTCGACGGAAATGTGTATCATACAGATACAGAGTGATGACAGTGATATACTCAGTATACAGTTGGGTTTAGGTTTAGTCAATACCGGTGTCGTACAGTAATTCTATAGCCCCGTGTGGTTCTCGGGGGCTCCGTTTGGTCACGGGGCCAAGAATAGGGCCACTGCAGATCCCTTTGGAGGGATAGGCAGAGGGGTAGAATCCCCCCAAATTCATGTTCATTTTATTATTTTTTGTTCATGTTCATTAAAGGTCTTCATCATGATCCCTGCATTGTTTCAGGTGCTATCTCGCTCGCATCAAAAGAGCAGTGGCAGAAAAACAATAACGTGGCTCCAGCGTATATGGAGTTTCTACGATAGAATATGCAGCAACTCTGCAGTTCAGGGTGAGAAGGTTCTAGGCCCATTTTCCATATTTTATCTCGATGTACATGGAAGATGAGCCTGGCATGTTCATGCCTGTTAGGCGCCATATAACCTTTTCATGTGTTGGTGCGCCTTAAAACCCCAATTCAATTCAATTCAGTAATTCTATAAGGAAACAGTCAGGAAAGGAGGTGAAATATATAGAAAATTTGAACGATAATATTAGCGTCCCCTTTGCACTTTGCATAGCGCCTGGGCGCTACTATTAGGGGAAATACGTTATGCTATCAATTGCACTACTGGGACACCCGGTGGGGTATTCCAGTGTGGCTTCACCATAAAGTTGAGTGTAGAACTTGATCACTGCTACAAGTCATCGCCGTCGTGATATGACAGAAAGATTGTTAAAAGAGCTGTTAACCACCATACATGCATACCAATATCCATATACCTATATCCATATACCTATATCCATATACCAGTATGCAATTTTTTCAACAATATGCGACACTTGAATTCACTAATTATACTTCGATGTCATAAAAAAGAGTATGATAATGGACCTTTGGAAACGGCCGAAAACGACACATACGAAATATTGCAGTCTCGGTTTGATTGAGACTGTTCATGAGCGGTAGTGAAATATGCTAGCTACCGCTCACGCCCTCTAGCCCCGGGTTGAGCAGAACTCAATATTAATAAAATCAATAGTACAAAATTTTAACATCCCGAAGATGGCATGCATATGGCGGTGGACATGGAGTTTATTGCTTCCTCATGTCGTACGGCGTATGGTCCCAGTATCTAATAAAATTAAATGCCCCGAAGAGCAAAATAAACATAATGGAATTTAGTTGGGAGCAGCGGTTATGAAGTCTGCATATCACAAGTAACAGTCAAAAGACTAAATTAAAAAGCAGACAACATATCCTATAAGTGGTTAAACAATACCCAGAGCCTTTAATCGGCCGGAGTAGTGGAACCACTGAATCGAAAATTAAGTAAGAAAACAAAAAGAAATGAAAAAGTACCACCGATAATTAAATATAAGTTACGACACATGCTTATAGTTTCATTCACAAAGGAATTTGATTATTGATGAATATTGAGAGAAAATGAACAAAAAAGTGTTTAAGGAAAATGTAATTCAAAAAAACTTAAGGAATTGTGGAGACGTGCAAATCTGATAAACAAACTTTGACTCAGCACTTTATGGAAATAAATTTAGTTCAAAATAAAAATTTGTTTATTTTAAAGTATAGAATTTAGACACCTCTGAGCTATGTCAATGTTTGATGACATCCTTAAAAAAGTATGTTTGCCTTTTCCCCTCGACACAGGATTTCATAAGTGGGTAGGTTGTTAAGGTAGGTAGGTAAGAGAATTTTGTTTCTTCTGAAGACAGTAAAAAAACGTATTCTGAAATTTGAAGAAATTATCCTTAAGTTTAATTGTACAGTAAATATACATTGATATAGAATTGTTATAAAAAGCATTGTATAGAACCCTTTATCTTGGGTAGTAACAAACCAACAACATTTTATGCTGGCCTTACTGTCTTTTGATTAAACGTCTTCTAGAATGGGTCATCTTCAGAATACCTTAATCTCTAAGTAAGTGTAAGTCAACCTTTTCTGAAATTTAGGGTGATTATGAAAAGACGTAGTATATATACTTAAGGCCAAAAGATTTGCACGGTTCTTTATAATATCATATTTTTCAAATGGTTTCAATCTTTACATTCATCATTAGCTGTCGTAATCCAAAGCAATTGCCTTAAACATTGTCACTCGGTTTTCAATACAGTTGATCACTTCACAGTTCGATATGTACGATTGAAAATATTAAATTTGGATACGTTTAATTAGATTGATTGATTGAATTGGATTTTATAGTCGCACCAACAGCTAAGGTCATATGGCGACTTTCCAGCTTCCACTGGTGGAGGAAGACCCCAGGTGCCACGTTTAATTAGAAGGAATTTTGTTATATTTTATGAACCGTGCAAATCTTTTGGCCTTAAGTATATATATTGCGGGCATTTTCTTAGAACATTTTAGTCATATCTTTATGATCATTTGTACATTTTTTTTTCTAGATTTGTTTTCATTGCAATCGTTGTTTAGAGGATTTTCTTGTAAATGTTACATGTCTTTGTACTCCTGAAGAAGGCGTAAATCCGAAAGCGCTCGAGTATCTATTTAGCTAGTATAAACGCTAGCTAAGAGTTTGTTTTTATTTGTTGACAGCACTGTAAATGATAATTTTCCACATTGTATTTTAACAAATTACTCTATCATTTAGTATCCTTTCTGGATCCAGTGTTTGTGAAAGGTGTTCTGTTACAATACCTCATTTGTATATTTCCTTCTTTGCGCAACGTGACAGCGTCCAGATAGTGGGCGGCCCCAGTCTGAGAGCTATAATTTCGGATGAGTGAAAAAAATGACGTCAAAAAATAAACCATAAAACATATTGTTTTAATTTTTGGTAAGTTTCGGTATAATATAACAAATAATGTATGGTGCTTCAATCCATATGCAAGTTTATGGACTTAGGGCTGTCAGACTAATGTTATATTGACCTCAGCCTGAGCTTTGCTTCGCTTCGGTCCATATAACATTCTAGGACTGACTGCCCAGTCCATAAACTTGCATATGGACCTTGGGAATCCTTTATCTCTAAGAAAGTATATGTTTTAGGGTGATTGTAAAAAAAGTAATTATATTTACAGGGATTTGTCAACATACACTGTAAAAAGTTGTTTTTATGAAACTCATCAATCTGTTTTCTAATTCCTGAATTGCTAAGAAACTTCAGTGTTTTTAGTATATATTTTGCACAAAACTGTTGCTTTCAAAAACGTTATATTCCCAAAACTTAACCTTGGTTAGATAAGTTAACCTCAGTAAACTGTATGTGATTGCCTCATTTCCTTTGTTTGATATACTTGGTCATTTGTATTACAAAACAATCAACCGTCATATATAACCTTACATGTGTTAAAAATGACGTTAACACCATATGATGATACATTGGTGGACATCACTGAACAACAAAAATTACCAAGATCAAGGTCATATTTTGCTTCTTTTCCCCAAACTTAACCTTGGTTAGGTAACTTAACCTTGGTAAGGTAACTTTACCTCAGTTAACTTATGTGATTGCTTCACTTTGTGTCTGATACTTGGTCGTATGTTTTGTTGGCATTGGTGGACATCGCTGAACGACAAAAAATACCAAGGTCAAGGTTATGTTCTGCGATTTACCCTAAACATCACTTTGGTTAGGTAAGTTAACCTCAGTTAACTTTTTCTGATAACTTTAATTTCTTTGTTTGATACTTGGTCACATGTATTGTTGGCATTGGTGGACATCACTGAACGACTAAAAATACCAAGGTCAAGGTCATATGTTGCGTTATTTTCCCCGAACTTAACCTTGGTTAGGCAACTTCACCTTGGTTAGGCAACTTCACCTCGGTTAACTTTATGTGATGGACTCATTTTATGTCTTTGATACTTGGTCATATGTATTGTTGGCATTGGTGGACATCGCTGAACGACAAAATTACCAAGGTCAAGGTCATATTTTGTGTCATTTTCTCTAAACTTAACCTTGGTTAGGTTACCTAACCTCTTTGATACTTGGTTATATAAAATTATATGTATTGTTGGCATTGATGGATATTGCTGAACGACAAAACCCCCCAAAAAACTCACTTTTTTTTTTCCTCAAGATTTTGCTACCAACCCACTGAACTCATTCCCCTACTTTTCATGTTTCATTGACTTTGTTGTTTTTGTCTCGCCCACAATAGTGGGTAGCGAGACATAGGAGTCACTTTTCCGGAGGCTGCGGTCACACTTTAAATCAACAATATCTCAACAACTACTGCTGGAATTTTTCTGAAACTTTCTCAGATGCTTTATTATTTATTTTTCTCAGATGCTTTATTGGGTCAAGGGACATCACATAATGCCAAAATTACCAAGGTCAAGTTCATATTTCGCGTTATTTTCCCAAAACTTTACATTGGTTATGTAACAACCTTGGTTAGGTAACTTGACCTCAGTTAACTGTATGTGATTGCCTCATTTTCTTTGTTTGATACTTGGTCATATGTATGGTTGGCATTGGTGGACATCACTGAACGACAAAAAATACCAAGGTCAAGGTCATATTTTGCTTATTTTCTCCAAACTTAACCTTGGTTAGGTAAGTTAACTTTATGTGACCAAGGTCAAGGTCATGTTTTGCGTTATTTATGCTTTGGTTAGGTAAGTTAACCTCAGTTAACTATTTCTGATAACTTTAATTTCTTTGTGTGATACTTGGTCAAATGTATTGTTGGCATTCCCCAGTGAAAATGTACACTGAAAGAATTGGGAAAAATAACAGTGAAATATTTCACTGAAATTTCACTGAAAGAATTTGGCAAAATAACAGTGAAATATCGTTGAAATTTCACTGAAATTTTGGTGAGATTCCACCGAAATTTTGGTGAAATTTCACTAAAATTTCGGTGAAATTTCACTGAAAGAATTGGGCAAAATATAAGTGAGTTTGAGTGAAATTTTGGTGAAATTTCACCTGAATTGGTCAAAATAACAGTAAATTTCACTGAAAGAATTGGGCAAAATAACAGTGAAATATCAATGAAATTTTGGTGAGATTTCACTAAATTTCGGTGAAATTTCACTGAAAGAATTGGGTAAAATATAAGTGAATTTTGGTGAAATTTCACCTGAATTGGTCAGTGAAATCTCGGTGAAATTTCACCAAAATTTCAGTGACATGTCAACGAAAATACAACAGTTCAAGAACAATTCGTAAATTTATAATGTTCCATCTACATCACTAGTCTTAGAAGACCTACATGATCTTACTTGGTGAAATCTTGCATATGATACTGAATCAAATAATATCTGCAGTGCTGAAAACCATTTTTCTAGCAACAAAAAAACCAAGGTCAAATCCGCGAAAACATATGGCAATAGGGATTTGGCTTTAAAATACTGTTTCCACTGTCTACATTTAGAAATTTCCTCTTTCAAATACAACTATTACCTGTATAAGATGCTTTGATACAATAAGTAATGTAAGTATAGTCACAAAACACTTACTTTTAATCATTAAATGGTGCAAGGAAAAACTATAGTTGTTACAATTTCCAGCCAGAAATTCAAAAGAGTGTGCATTTTATTTGCACTTTTGTCAGAATCACTGCATTTTATTTGCACTTTTGTCACAATCACACTCCTAAACCAATCAATTTATCTTCATATAAAACTTCCTACACATATCAAGGTAGCGGTCCTGTGATATATTTTGATATAAAACAACACTATTGGCCCATTATACATACGAAAAATCTTTAAAATTGAGTGTCTTTTTTCCAGGTTTTAATCATCTATATATGTCATTTCCCCCCGGGATCCCAGCTGCATTTTCAGTAGGGTGAGTTATATGATGTACTGTGTGAGCATATATCTGTCTCTCCGTCTGTGTCTAAATGAATAAATATGTAGAGAGAGAGAGAGAGAGAGAGAGAGAGAATTTAGTGAAAATTTCACTGAAATTTAATTTGTAACATTTGGTGTTTTTACTGAGATTTGTCAATATTTTCAGATTTCACTTATTTTCCCCCAAACTTAACCTTGGTTAAGTAAGTTAACCTCAATTAACTTAATTAACTTTACGTGATTATCTCACTTTATGTCTTTAATACTTGGTCGTATGTATTGTTGATGGACATCGCTGATGACAAAAAATATCGAGGTTAAGGTCATATTTTGCATTATTTTCTCAAAAATTAACCTTAGGTCACTTAACCTTGGTTAGGTAACTTAACCTCAGTTAACTTCATATGATTTCCTTATTTTATGTCTTTGATACTTGGTCATATGTATTGTTGGCATTGGTGGACATCGCTGAAAGACAAAAAACATATTTTGCATTATTTTTCGAAAACTACACCCTGGTTAAACCACTTAACTTCAGTAACAACTTCTTATGATTACCTCGCTTTTATTTGTTTGATACTTGGTCATATGAAGTGTTGTCTTTGGTGGACATCATTTAAGCACACATTTAATGAAATATTTCATATGCCGTTTGCGCGATGGGCGAGACACCCTCAGACTGATACCTTGTTACATATTCCTATACCATTTCATATACGGTTTTCCAAAGTGGGCGAGACACCCTCAGACCGAGATCTTTTATGTTTTCCCAAAAAAACGTATTTCCTGTATTTCCACTAAGAAGAGCGCCTCCCCGGTAACAACAGATTGTTGATATCAATGAAAGTTCAGATGAGTTCGAAAACTAGCCTGTTTGGACCAGTAACACCGGAGTTATGACCATTGATTTAGTTAAAACTGCTGTATTTTGCCTCGTTAACACGATAGGACCTTCGATTTTCACCCGATATTTACCAAACTGTACCAGATTGTTGGTATTAATGAAAGCTCGGATGAGTTCGAAAACTAGCCAGATCAAACATGTAACACCAGAGTTATGGTCCTTGCTTTAGTTAATCAAAGTACTGAAAGTACTGAGAATGCAAGGTTTGATAGGAAACTTAAAGACTGTTACAATGAATATTTGCATGATTGCTGGACATTTAAAACTTCCATAGTTTTAGCCAAATTGGCGATCTTGGGCGACCTACAAAAATCTTAGAGGGTCGATCCATTCCAAATATATACTATTGTGATCAGTTGTCAAATCTAGACTAGAATATTATTTTATGAAATTGCCGATGGATAGACAGATTTGTGTTGTATGGCCAAGCTGTCACTCAAGGTGACCTCCATGTCATTTTCAGGGTGGCGTCAGTGCTCCAAGAATAGATAGCCCGACGACCGGGGCTATAGTACAATCTGAATCCGGGCTAGTCTCTCTTTCAAAAATGGTTGCCCGTCGGGCTAGTCAAAAAAATCTCGGGACAATCAAACTTTGCAAACTGAAATTCATCAGAAATCATCTTAAATCGCGTGTAATTTGAAGCCACAATATTATTTGTTAAACAATAAAGAGTTCTCTCCCTTGATTAAAGTTCATCAATTTGAAAGCGTGCATTTCATTGGTTGATTACACAATTTGAACCAATCACATTACAGCTTTCATATTAACATCGATTGGTCATACGAATTTGTCACGTTGGATATGTAGAAGAAGTATGATCACTCGAATATTAACTGCTTGAACGGTGATTTTGATTTTATATTCTAGTTTTTCAATGAATAGCTGTATTTTCTATTTTTAGCAAGTCTGTAAAAACGCTTTATAACGAACGCTTATTCACAAATGCAAGCTGCTAAATAACACCGGGAACGCGCACCTGTTTTTGGCTGGTTTAATTTGCGGGACCCAGTACGGGTTTTTATGTGATTTTCGGTGCGATCCTAAAAATGTAAAAGAAAATGGTATTGTTTTTGTTATATGATGCAGTGGATAAATAAACGGAAAATAAAGGAAATTTGAACCTTATTGTTTGATTCTAATCACAGGTGTATTATTAATTAATTATAAATAAAACAAAGTAAAAAAGCGAAGTATTCAATATCGACAAAAGCTATGTACCGGCAACTATTCATTGGTATAACAATTTCTGGGCAACTAAAAAATAAATCGGGGCAAGTGACTTTTCAGTCAGGGCAAGTGGACTTTTGAAATCTACTTGCCCTGGGCTAGTCCCCAATTTTAATTTTCTTGGAGCACTGGGCGTGTATTAAGTAGTCTTCTGGGAACAAGATGCACAAGTGCGCCTGCCTGTATCACTACTGGCTTGTTCTGGGAACAAGATGCACAAGTGCGCCTGCCTGTATCACTACTGGCTTGAATAGTCTAAGGCCTACTGGAATATTTTTTTAAAAATTCAAAGTATAGATAACTCTGATGTGTCTAGTCTGATGCAACTGGTTTTGAACTTGTCCAAGCTCAGTGGCGTAACCTAGAAAACGCCTTCTGCTGCAGGGACAAATAACTTAACAAGAGGCGCTACCCGTTGATTCAACTTCCCTATGTCTGTCCCACACATTGAAAATAAACTTTACTGTAGTATTTACTAAAAAATAAAAATACAAATTATAGTTGGAAGAAAGAATTGAAACTGACTATAATTAAATACAAGGGTAAAAGTGGCCATAATTTTAATAAAACAACAACAACAACAAGAAACAGAACAGAACCTAGCTGGACGAAGTAGGTTAAAATGCCACAGCCATGATTTAGTCTATTTCGAAATACATGTTTACAAACAAAACATTAAATCTTTTTGTAAGTACAGTGCCCGAATTCACCAAACATTACTGAGAAAATGAATAGACTCCATAATATATTTTTGAAAATGGACATATAACATTTTTAGCTCGAGCTTATGGGATGCCGAGTTGTCCGTCATCCGTCCGTTGTCCGTCCGTCCGTCCGTCGTCCGTTGTTAACTTTTGTTATGGCTCTTGATTTAGTTAAAAATGCTATATTTTGCCTCGTTAATATGGTAGGGCCTTTATTTTTCATCTGATCTTTACCGAACTTTAACAGATTCTTTAGTTACGGCCCTTGATTTAGTTCAAAAGCTGTGTTTTGCCCGAAACTTCCAAAAAAACGTAAATGGCAGTCACTCGCTTCATTGATGTTATAAGAGCCATGTAAGCCAGTAGAGCGTCCACAGGCCCTCTTGGGCCTCTTGTTTAAAATATGCATGCAAATAAAAAATAAACATTAAAAACAAAAATGCAACTTGTCATTACGAATAAAAGCTCAGATAATCTGGAGATTGACACTTGTTATGAATGAATAGATTTTGAATCAGAACCTGGTCAAACACGGGCTTTCCAAATGAGATGACATGACGTCACAACGGTCAGTGATATGGCCATTTTTGGATGACGTCATGTTGTTAAAATTGTCAGCATGTGACTGAGGACTGATTGATTTTATAGTAAAAACAACTTAACAAATGCGATCAGTGGCAAAAAACGTCAAGACGTAGAGACACGTCTTAATGTTCTTGCACAACTAGACCCCTGAAACTATGCAATCTATGGAAGTTTTGATCAAATCGAATCTTAAATAGAGAATATATAACGATAAGATTTCTATATATACTATATTCCAACAGAAATAACAATCCAGTGGTGGTCTAATGTCTAAACATGTTTTTTTTATTTCATCTTATCATTAATAATAATTCACTTGACATCGTGAGTCACTAAAACCCTTTTGAAATAGTTTGGTGCTATATACAGTTATACATAATAAATATATTGAAACAACTCTAAATATATTGAAAACAACTCTTACCCCCAGAAATCTCGTTTAATTTGGGGCTCTTTGCGCGAATATAAACACTGTCAAGCGATGTCACATCGTGTTTTCCTCTTGATGAAAAAAACACCTTGCAAAAACTCACTTGAAAAAATATTTCGCCCACAACTCATCCATAATGAGCTTTCCGAAGAGTTTTCTCGACCTGTTTAT
>JAWPHD010001255.1:0-341183 GCA_037043455.1 Cyrtodaria siliqua | reverse complement strand
ATCGGTTCACACTTGCCATTGTTCCAGTTTACGCTACCGTGTGTACAACTAATTAGTCTTATCAGTGATCGCAAAGTTCAAAAACACCGACGGCATCTGTACCTTTTAATTCGTAAGCAAACTTTGTGTTTTGAAAAGCCACTTTAGCCGCTAGAGGGCGCCACGTTATATTGAATGTTTTACACGGCTCGATAACGCAGTTGAATATGTGGATAATATTGAGCTCGGGTCACAAACCAGTTGATTGACAGCAAGACGGGGAACAGTGGGCGGAGTCTATCGCACATCGACAATTTGATAGCGGTCTTGAATAAACTCTGCGATAATTAGTTTATCAGTCCAGATAATTGATTGTCGCTAATTAGCTAACAACACCCAGTTGGGTAGTGGCTTATAGACAGTGAAAGACTTAGTGTATTAGAATTCGGGATTTTCCGAGATTGTAGACAAAATCTGTAGAAAATTTGGATTCGCAAGACGGCCGATGTCTGGCGAATTTGATGGTATTTCTTACGATTTTCATTCGCCAGTTCAGGTTTCTTTTCGCCTATGGCGATTTGGCGAATGGTAAACGCGAGCCTAGCATCGTAAAATAATGGATACTCCTCAATCCTGCCAAATTTCATAAGACAGCCCTCAAGGGAAAGTAAAGTTAGTGAGATTTTTTTGATTTAAATTAACAGCAACCTAGAACTTTGACCAACCGACCTGAATAACAATCCAGTGCTTCCTTTCAATGAGTTTCACTTGAGTTTCACATTTTGATGAAGTTTTGATAAATTCCATTTAGGTTGTTGTGAGTGCCACCTTGTGAAACGCATCTAGCAAAGAGAAGGAAGGCTTGGATTATTGTTTATATCTCTGAAAACGGACAACAGCAAGAGGTCAATGACCCTGAAGCTCTATTGATAAAAGTTGATAAGATTAGCATTCATGTGAATTTTTATGAAAATTGGTCAAGTAGTGTCAGAGGAGTAGTCGCTACAAATGTTTACTATATAACTCTACGTAAACAAAGATGGTCGCAGGCTGCCATGTTTAATATCGAAGCAAAATAATTTTCAACATCATGTCATGCTGGTCATTTTAGATAAAGTTCCATATCTGATTAAATATCACTTATAGTTATTAAGAAGTAGTCGTTACAGATTTCTTTATGGATTAAATGTTTTTTTAATTCTATTTTTATTCGTGGTGGCCATCTTGAACTTTCAGCCGACCTAATATGTTGCTAGGATCAACTAGACATCAAGAGCAACATTCCTGTAAAGTTTCTTGAAAATCCATCCAGTACTTTCAGAGGAGTAGTCGCTACAAAACAGTTAAGGGCGGACACCGCACCACAGTAAGTCGGCTGATCTTTGATCAGTAGAGCTAAAAACAAACAAAAACTTGTGATTTAACGAGCATTTAACATTTTAAAATCAAATACGGATCTGTTTCACAATTTACTAGAACATGTAAACGCAAGAGTTAGCAAGCTTGTATACCTTTTTAAAAGAGCATACATTTTAAATCAGTTTAATGCAAAAGTGAAGGTAACATATTATACAAAAAGTCAATAGTGCTTGACAGAAAGTATATATCATCTCAGTAGGTTGGAAATAAATCGTCGGTTGTTTACAAAGGCAGATGAGGTATTTTCAAAGTTTTCCAACACTAGTAATTGCCCTCGAGTGGGACTGTTAAGGTAACTTATGAAATCTATTCACTGAATTCATACAAACCTAGAAGGATATTCCACAGAACACTTGGGTCACTTGCCGTTGCTTATTTCAGCATGTGCAAGCAAACTATAAAAAGAGGCATAACTCTGCCAAAATGAAAGTCAGTAAGTTATAGGTCATGTTTAACACCTTTCTTGAGGTAAGATGTGTGAAGTTTTATGAACATAGGCCAAATGCTTTTCAAGTTATTATGGCCAAGGTTAGGTACCGAAGACACAGCTAAGTCAAAATAGAATACGTTGTCTTCCAAAGATTAAGCTATAAAGTAGGTATAAAACATCTACTGCATAATTCTATTTCATGAGCAAGTGATGTAGATGTAACTAAGTTATCTGCCCGTTGCTTGGATGGTGAAGGTCACATCCACATTTGCTTTGTCACGTTGCAATGTACCATTGAAGATACAACTATAAGCAAAGTTTGAAAGGTCTTAGTGCATATAGTTTGTGAAAAAGTGACCTAAACGCCAAAGTTAAAGGTAAAAATTATAAGGTTATCTGCCCTTGCTTGGAGGGTCAAGGTCACTTCCACATTTGCTTTGTCACGTTTTGATGTACCACTCAAGATACAAGTATAAGCAAAGTTTTAAAGGTCTAGTGCATAAAGTTTGTGTAACAGTGACCTAAACGCAAAAGTTGACCCTAAAAATTATCAAGTTTTTTGCCCTTTGCGTGGGGGGTCAAGGTCATTTCCACATTTGCTTTGTCACGTTGCGATGTACCGCCCATGATACAAATATAAGCAAAGTTTGAGAGGTCTAGTGCAAACAGTTTGTGAGAAAATGACCCGACGCAAAACATGAATGTTGACGCCGCCTTCGCCGAAAAAGCAACATGTATGTCTCTTTTTTCTTCGAAAAGGCGAGACAAAAATGAGAAAGTTATAGGCAACGTTTAATTTTCATGAAGAAAAAAACGAGTATTTAAGCCATATAATGACCTTCAGTGTGATCTTGACTATGTTTTAGAATGGTCATGTCGAAGTTGTCATGATGAGTATATATTGAATGTTTGATGCAGAAATATCTAGAAATGAGAAAGAAATCACTAATGTTAAGTTGTCATGACGGACTGACGAAAAAGTGATCCCTATGTATCGCACCTTTCTACTAGCCCATCGGGCATATGACTTATAAATATTTACTAGCCGAACACATATCTACAGACCCGAATTTTTTAAGTGTAATTTGAGTGTTATTTTTAGACAAAATTGATACGTATATAAATTGATACGTATATTGTCACAGAAAGTTACATATTCTCTAGAATAATATCATAAATAATTAAATAAAATAAAGAACTTGATTATTTTGACACTTTATTCTCAGTCACTGGGTATAAAAATTACGCGTTCGGTTTAATAAGTGTTGTTTTTTTTAGTCACTAACGTCTGCATTATTGTTTTCAGCCAGGTTACGCACTTTCGAAATAATGAAGAAAGCTCATCGTACATGGAGGTTACAAAATAGACCGGAAATGCGGTATTGATTCATACTGAATATTGCTCATTCGTCACCAACGTCGTTCGTAAATAGCAAATAAAATTGAAAACCAGTCTGTTCTGAAACCGAGTTGTTTCCGGCGATGTATATGTATAAACAAAATAAAAATCGACTTTAAATTTAGTATACAAGCTGTCGTTAAGTTTTGTGTCTGATTTCATTCCGATTTATTTTGGCATTTTTTTCTTGTTTTTAACATGCCCGCTTGTAAAATTTACATGCCCGACATGATTTTTACTAACTGCGGGCTCCAAAAACCCAAAGAATGCATAATCGAATACACCAAAATAAACTCTACTCAAAACTGAAAACATCAAACATGTGCGTCATAATTATTATAAATGTCATCCATGCCTAACAGCACCTTTTTAAAGAGAGCACTGAAATAGCCCGTTTAACAGCTTTTTTGCAATTTTTTTCTTTCGGTCTGTTTTTTTCCATAGCATAGAAAAGGTCTGAAATGTGCGATCAGAAGTCATTTCCACTCTGAAAGGTTGCCTCCTAAAACTCAATTTATATAAAGCCGCTATATTATGCAATTTTTTTTTTAACGTGACACGACATGACGTCACGCCACATGCTATTCTAATTTTAACGTCATCTTACTATGACATCAAAATACCATAGCAACCAGTACTTAAACGGGACATTAGTGATAGCAAACTGTCAATATAAGGAAACAGTGCTAAGGCAAACTCAAGAATTACATCAATGGTTAGTTTTTAAATGGCATAAAGCCCATCTCAAACTTAGAAAATCCTACTAAAATTGCATATACCGACCGCAAGTCACATGGGATCTTGAGATATCACAAGTTACATATCTCACGATAAGTTGCGATACATCTTGAGAAATTGTAAAATATATCTCAATTTATTTTGAGATATCAATGACACAAGATTCATTGAGAGATCTGAAGATAATTATCTCAAAACAACTTAAGATATCTCAATAGTTATCTCAAGATAAATTGAGATATACATTGAGATTTATGGGGATTAATTGAGATATCTGAATACAAATATCTCAATGTAAATTGAGATATCTCACGATAAAATGTGATATCTCAACATGGAGCATCTCAAGATAAATTGGACATATATTGAGATATCTCAAGATGTGGTGCATCGTGGAGTATTACAATATACATATTATACTGAGTTGTTCATAATCTGGGTTTCGTAGCAATGCGTGTTTGCCTTATCGACAAATTACATTCTAACCGAAGCAGGGGTGTAAACATTTGGAAAAATCCACTCGCGCTGCAGGACTAGTGGAACCAAAAAGCTACTCGCCCTTACCAATTTACCTCTCGCCCTGCAGCATATAACCTGAACATTATTTTCACCACTATACAACAAGTACATTTGTGTACTCACAGACACTGTAGTAGCTGACAGGCAGTATGTGGAGATTTTATTGTTATTCAAATAAAGAAAGGGCCATATTATCTAACAACACATTTAATATTATGGTCTGCAATTATTCTTACACTTTCATTAAGATTTATTCCCTTCCACGCAGACATTCGTTTCATGAAAATCCGTCAAGTAGTTTCAGAGGAATAGTCGCTACAAGTTTTCATTATATAACTCTATGTAAACAAAGATGGCCACTGACAGCCATGTTTAACATCGAATAAAAACAATTTTTGACAAGGACCAACATCAGGTCATGCTGACCATTTTCGAAAAAGTCCCATATCAATATCACATAGTTTTCAAGAAGTAGTCGCTACAAACTTGTATTTTGAAAATCTATTTTAAGCCATGGCGCCCATCTTGAATTTCCGGCCGACCTGAAATTTTGCTAGGATCAATAAGACATCAAGAGCAACATTCCTGTGAAGTTTCATGAAAATCAGTCAAGTAGTTTCAGAGAAGTAGTCGCTACAAGCTTTCATTATATAACTCGTATGTAAACAAAGATGGCCACTGGCAGCCATGTTTAACGTCGAATCAAAACAATGTTCGACTCGGATAACCATCATGTCATGCTGATCTTTTTAGAAAAAGTCCCATATCAATATCACTTTTAGTTTTGAAGAAATAGTCGCTACAACATTTTTTAAAAATCTATTTGTAGCTGTGGCGGCCATCTTCAGTTTCTGGCTGATCTGAAGTTTTGCTAGGATCAATTAGACATTAAGAGCAACATTCCCGTAAAGTTTTATGAAAATCCGCCAAGTAGTTTCAGAGGAGTAGTCGCTAAAAGTTTTCATTATATAACTCTATGTAAACAAAGATGGTCGCTGGCAGCCATGCTTAACGTTGAATCAAAACGATTTTCGACAAGGACCAACATCATGTCATACTGATCATTTTAGAAAAAATCCCATATCAATATCACTTAGAGTTTTCAAGAAGTAATCGCTACAAACTTGTTTTTTAAAAACTTATTTTTATATTTGGTGGCCATCTTGGATTTCACATCAACATGAATTTTTGCTAGGATCAACTAGACTTCATGGGCAACATTTCTGTAAAGTTTCATGAAAATCCATTCAGTAGTTTCAGAGGAGTAGTCGCTACAATAAAAGGACAGACGGACGGACAGACGCCGCACCACGGCATAAGCTCTGCCTATCTCTGATCAGTCGAGCTAAAAAAACAATATTCTGCTGAACTTCTCTTCAGTATTTTGCCTCCATTGGACCAATAACAGACACCATAACTAATTAATAGCGGTTGGGAACTACGCTTGTTGTTCAGCCATACCCTTTCAGATTTGCCGAATCCGCTTGCAGGGTCGTGGACGCAGACTTTCCGCACAGCGACCTGATGTCTGTTCATTTACCCGCCATGTTTACGGTGTCGATATAAAAAAGACACAGTCTGACTGCTTAGAGATATATTGCATCACACTCCAATTGATTTTAGCGTGAATTGAATCACAGGGATCACTCTAGGCCGCGATTCCGCGATATTCTCGCATTAAATTCTCAAAATTCGCATGAAAAAGACAAATGGAACAAATTGTTGCACCGAAGTCGGAGAAATCCATATTCACCATTTCGGTTTGTAATGAAAACATATTTATTTACATTTTTATAATAATTCATCAACTTCTAGTCATATCTGAACATTATCCCCCAATCTGTAATGATTTGACGCGATGAACTATGTACTGGAGCGGGGCAAGCAATTATAACACTATGTTAGCATAACAAGTTGACGTAAATTCGGACACGCTTTATTTCAGATGCTTTAACAACTTCTACTTTCACTATTGGGAATGAGCCAGAATGCAGGAAATCACATCTAAATTTAAAAATGTTCTGGGGGTCATGCCCCCAAACCCACCTAGCAGCCTACAGCGATACATGCGGTCGACAAACAACCACTGGTCGTTCGGCTTCGCATCCGAAATGGATCATGATATAGTGAAAGACTCATTAAAATCAAGCAAATGTGACATTTTGTCTCATTGAAATTCACTCCTAGGGTGATCCCTGGAATCACAGTCTATATGACGCGTGGGTTACCTGGTAACAAACAAACACCTGTTAATCTGGGTCCTGCAAACGACAATATGAACAAAATTACGCGTCGGAAATGATCCTGATATGAAATCTTGCAAATATTGCAACATCGTGTTTGAACGATAGTTTAACTTAATTTTTATAGTGCAAAACGTCACTCGCCCTGTCGGACGACCATACGCCGAATGTTACTCGTCGGCAGGCAGCTTGCACTCGCCAATGCGAGCGGGCGAGTGGAATGTTACACCAAACACATCTAATCATTGAACGGTAGTTGCTCATAACTGCGATAATGTTGTCTCCGCGATAGTATACACATTGTAGAATGATAGAGAGAGAAAAATATCGTCTTAAAGGGTTTGCTATCTGAAATACCACTTGAGCTGTAAAATCAGGTTCTTCGTGCGCTTTAAAATGTGAGCATGGCCATGTAAACGCTTGTTGTTCGAAACAGGGTGAGAAAGGTCTCGAAAAGCCATGGATTGACGTGTATGATACTGGAAATATTGTCTGATCTCGTGTATGTTTATCTTCTTTGCGTTTGTGGAGAAAGCCTGTATTATACGATACTGTGTTTCTTTGTCTTTGCAGTGATCTGCTTCAGCCTGCAGGTGCCAGGCGATTGTGGATTTTGCAGCCTGTTTGCATTTTGGCGCCCTTTGCTTTTTATTAATGTATGTCCTGATGGTAGTCGCTGTGTACCTTATATGTTATAGTGCATTGCATGTGTGATAGTGTCTTGGGTAAACCGCCATGACCGAGATGGCATATTGAACGTCTTACAGCTGCGTTGTTGAAGTGGCATGACCCAGATTGCATATTGAACGGTTTGCAGCTTTGTTGGTTGAACTGGTATGACCCAGATGGGAAAGGCACAGCATGTCTAATGTTACAACTGTAGACGTGAAGTGTTTTTGGTCAAATGTTAGGTGCAACATTTAGGTTTAGTTGAGTGTTGTTTTGGTGAAAAAGTAAGTGCATGCGCAAACAATAACAACCATAAAAACAAAAACATTGCCCCACATTTATAGGGCAACTTTTTCTCACTCAACATAATCTTATAAATCCATATAGACACTCCACAATAGCCCTATCAAATAAGCCCCGTAATGGTGTATGACAAGTTCTCAACACTGCCCACAGCCATAGCCACACATTCATGAACTTGTGGACAGCCCCGTGAAGCATGACCTACTTCTCCACCACAACCATAATATGCCATATTACCTACCAAAACTTATCTACGGTACTTACCTTCGCCCAAATATATTTTCGCCCACGATTTTGCAATGATTACAATGGCTTGAAATGTCCAATGTAACGTATAACGTCGACCTACTGTACACCAGGATCCGTCTATGTACACCAAAGCAAAATGGCGTTCGTTAAACCGTAATACATAGCCTGCTGCGCATGTGCGTCGGAAATAAACCGGAACTCAACAGTCGTTTTATTATTACCAAAAATATACAGACGTTAATGGAGCTACTTATGTAATGGCCAACTATTACGTCTCGTTCATGTATCTACATCCATTACTGATTTTCCGTACTAGAAAAACGAAGTCGGTCAAATTACAGCGAAGTTTAAAGCGACTTCGCCTAATCGCGAGACCCCTGCATTGTAGTCAGTCACATGAGTATTGACATGAAATACTTTCTTTATAAATTACCTATTATTCATGTCTGACACAAACATACCGAAACTGCATCGGTTCAGAGATAATTAGCTCCCAAATACTTATTACATAATGTATTTCTAATTAGCTCCCAAATACTTATTACATAATGTATTTCGTCAGCAAGTTTCATTCCAAGGTGCTTTCAATAATGATTTAATTTATGATTTCTTCCAGAATAAATCTGAAATGTGTCATGTTTCTAAGACCAAGACAAAATATAATCCAGTCACAACATCTCGTACGCTGCTACGCAGCATTACTCAAATGTATATCAAATGTCACCATATTGGTTATGTCCTACTAGTGTGACCCTCATTCCAAAATTATGTTTCTGCTATTTTCGGCAATCTGATCATAGTGATGTACTCGAGATACTGAGACTGAACTACTTATGGCTTAATGCCGAACATAATGACGTCATTAGTTCAATGGCTATATCTCAATTGTAACCGACTGCGGCAAATGACAGATACGTAATTATGTAATGTTGACCGGATATCCAGACAAGATCAGACAAATGATGAGTATATTTAAATTGCACTTTTGTGACTTTTGACTTCGATATCTCGGCGGGTTGACAAGAGATCGTAGGAAGAGTGATATTGTCAGATGGGAAATATATTATTGCACGCGACAGTGTACGAGGTGTATGTATTTGTTACATTTGTAAACAACTACTTCACCTCAGAAAAAATATCACTAAAATGTCCCCTTACAGTCCTTCATAAATAATTATAATAACAGTTCTATAAAGGTAAAAATCAAAAGACGCAATTTCCTGTGCCACGCCTCCTCCCCACCGAAATTAATGATTTATCTCAAACATTGTTCAGTTAATATGATGGATGTAATATTGTTTTATTCCAATCATTTGTTGTTCAATAAACGGTTTAACGTCCTCAAATTCAAAACTTCATAACGTTACATTTACTTCTATGTCGGAAGTACAGGTAGATATAGTTCAATTTGTACTGGTTCCCAGTTTCGCGTTCGCTAGTAAATCAATCCTAAATTTACACACAAACGTTGGAGTCTTGTTTAAGAATAGGCTGATATTTTGATAACTTTTGCCTTCGGTTTCACGGTGGTCCGATCAATGGGAAGTTATTACAGTTAGCGCAATATAGGCCTACCTGTTCATTCCTTCTAAGGACATTTTTGGACCAACACTTGCTCAAATAAATTACTGACCACGCAGTAACGTTCGGTGTATCTATACTCCGGCGTGGGGTTACGTAGTTGGTACTGGGCAATTTACGGTACTGTGGGACAAGTCGAAGTGAGACTGAGCAGCTCAATTAATGTGAGATGGTACTCAGTGTGCCGAGCGTCTCAAAAATTATATTCAGTTGAACGCCTGTGACCTGCTTTCAACTAGCTCTATCCAATACAACTCAACACTTACAACATAAACCCGTACCCATATCTTCCGTCAAGAACTTTTCTACAACCGGTACCCACGAACATGTATGCAATAAGTTTAAAATGCTCAATGAAAATGACGTGGATATGCACACGTTGATACACTGCACACAGCCATGTTCATAATTTTTCATTGCTGAAATGTTGAGATTTTTTTTATTTTCAGTAGGTGATAAAATTTGTGTTACTCGGTTTTATCCTTAGGTTCTATAGTAAAATTAAAATCTTTGGCAGAGTAAAGAGATGATAATTTTCAAGATTTTGATTTTGAAAGGTACATATATTGAATTAATTTGCCTGAATGTGCATGAAATATGCAGGTTTTTAAAAGAATCACAATGTAAAATCATTAATTTTAACAGTAAACTTTGTTGAACATCAAGGATAAAGACCGAGTTTATCACCTACCAGAATGTATTATGTATGTCTTACTTCTGGTCACTGATTGGTCAGGTTTTTTTTGATGATGCTCTATCAAAAGAATGGATTCACACGAACTTGTGAACAGCCCCGTGAAGCGTGACCTACTTTTCTACTAAAATCATAAAATGCCATATTACCACAACACCTATAAACACTTAAATGCCGTACTTACCTTTCGCCTAAAAAAAATAGTCACCAACAGTTTTATCACGATTACAGTGGTTTCAAATGTCCAGTTTATATTATATAACGTCGACCTACTGTACACAAAAGAAAATGGTGTTCATTAAAGCGGAAATACCGAGTCTGCTCATGCGTCGGAAATAAACCGGAAGTCAATACTCTTTTTAAAAATATACAGACGTTAAAGGATATACTTATGTAATGGCCAAGTATAAGGTCCCGTTCATGTATCTACATCCATTAGTGCTTTCCGTACTAGATAACTATAAACTGGTTATTTCTTTTACTTGTATATTGTGTAATTTATGTATCTGTTTGCATACCAATTCCAGAGTCAACTCTTAATCTTTTTTTATTGTTATATCTACTAGAAATATTTTCCTGTAAACACACATATAAGAGATCTAATTAACAGAACTCCGATCGATGTAAGTATTCTTAGAAATCCTCCGTTTTATTGTTGTTGCTTACTTTTATAGGACAACAAAATTGACGCTCTTCATATTCTTTGTGATGGTGTTAATGCATTTGGAGCAAGCGGCACTACTTTTTTATCACTTGGCATTGTAACCGTTCCATTTCAAAATCATTTATCAATTCCAGTATTTGCTATTAAACTATGTGTTACTTATTGTTTGGAGCAAATTAGGCCACTGTTGGTTATTAAATAGATAAAGCTAAAGCATCCACAACTCCATTTTTAATGGATCGTTTTCATTTGCTGTTAGAATTTGTATCTACGTTAATGGAAACTGTAGCCATGATGGAGAGATTTTTAGTTATACAAAGGTTTTGAATAGTAAACTTCTCAACTCTGCATAGAAGACAAATTGAATTAACACGCACTTTAAAGAGTTTGTCTATATATTGTCTTTGAACATTCTCATTTACAGTTGCCAGCCTATTCGGACTAAAAATATTAGTAAAGCTAAAAAGAATGGAATTAGACCATAAATGTTTACACCGCCTTTTCCCCGCCATGATAGGTGCATACGTGACTGAGATCATGCGCACCCTGCTTGATAGCCGCGTCGATAGTAATACAATATATGCTGTGTATCCGTACGGCTTGATTTATCATGCATAACAACTGTAAATTATTCCAAAGCATCACAGTCTGATTCATGATCATCAATAGCATCTTCCAATAGTGCAATGCTCTTCCCTTTCCCGTTGAAGGTTGACGCGGTGTCGCAGCCTGTGAAAGCATGAAATAAAGAAAGTGTTCCGGCTTTTGCACATAACCGCAGCATGATGACATGCATTGATAGTCCTTTTAAATCCTTCCCTCTATCACAGTCGATCCAAAGTTGATATAATGTTAAGATTCCAAAACGAGGACACTGTTGTTGCAACCGCGTCTGTGTCAGTATTATAAATGTTCGACATCCGTTCTTGCATTTACGTCGGTCTGTTTCGTGGTTAGAAGGTGCACGTCTCAATAGAAACGTGAATGTCTTCGTCTACTGTTACAACAAATGTTTTGAGTAAAACCATCTTAGTTCTACTTCTAGCTACTCGTAAAATGTTGTGCCAGTTAGCTTGAACATGTAAATATGGTTCTAATACCTGAACCTCTTGTATCTTTTGTTATATTTTGCAAACTATCACTCAGGTATCTGTCAAATACGATGTCAATCTTGTTACATTTTCGGCAATACGACTCAAAATGTAGGCGTCATTTATTTTTAATATATGCATTTATACTAGTAATTGTCTTCGTAGTTTCAAAAGTTTCCTGAATTGATCGTAGTTGATTAAAATCTATAATATAACAGCTTTTCTCTTGCGCTAGGTGACATATTTTTAAAACCAAGAATAAGTTGATTTTGTTTATGCTTTCGATTGTCCATGAAACGCCAGAGCAGGTGGCATTGACAGACTATCATGCTAAACAAATTCTCCAATATTGCACTGTAGAGTTTGACATGAACTACACAAAAGAGAAGATAGATTAATTTCATTTGATAACGATACGATAGTATTGATAGATGTTAGTCAAGTTAAGTAAAGTAATATTCCAATGCAGGACCTTGTAGATGACGGGGTCGTATCTTAATATATTAAGGATGCTTTTGTTACCTATGAGTGTTTATGATGCTGAAATGTTACTTGTAGTGTGTCATCCAACGCCATTTATATAAAATTAGCAACCGTTTTATAAATTACAAACAAGAATATACAAATCGTTCAATTAGAGACGTTGAGGTCAAAATTGAAGTCATACGCCCAGACATTATGTAAGCAGTAATAATGAGTATGATTATATTTTAAAAGCAAATATGTGTCTGTGGTCTGATATAGTACCAAATATCGTAACAACCTGACTGCTGTTCGTAAGATATGACTGAAACCATGATATTTTTTTATTGATGCATTTGTAAAGCTTCAGTTTTTTAAGCAATATATTACCAATTCGAACGCTTTCCGAAAATCTACCAAAGCACATCATACATGTTTTCCTTCATTTATTACTTTCAACCATTTATCTATTAACAGTATTAAAGCTGTTTCGATCGATTGGCCTGATCTAAAACCACAAAAGTTTGACCACAACGTCTTTGTGTAGCTGTACTGGTCGAAGAAATGGCGAGTTGTTAATACGATAGGGACTTCATTTTAATGTGATATTTACCCAACTATGTCAGAGTCTATATATTAATGAAAGCTCGGATAATTGGATACCACCTAGATGGGATAAATAACATACAGTTATGGAATTTGATTTATTGTAAAAAGAAGTATATTTTGCTTCGTTTACACACCTGCTAATGTATTTTTAACCTGATCTTAAACAATCCTTAGCAGGATGTTTATGTCATGAACGGCTCCAACAAGTTATAAAATGAAAAATATATGACAAGAAACAGCAGAGTTATGGCCCTTGAATTTTCAAGAAATGCAATATTAACGATCTTGGACCTTCACTATTTGTTTGTTCTTTTGTTCCTCTTTCCGTCACAAATAATTAAACCGAGCCTAAGCATAGTTATTTAAACTAAGTGTTTTGAAACTGCCAAACGTTAATATGTGATATAGTGCACTGACCAACCGAAGTGTAACATATGCATCGACAACCGATACCACTATGGCAAACAATTGGCGCCAAGGCAATATCGCGAGTAACAATTTTCAGCATATCTACATATAAATAACCTTAGAAAAGCGTAAGAAATGAAGAAATTGTTACAAATGAAGGCAATTGTAAATCATTTAAAGGAAAAGCGACGATTCGTTGCTCAGTTGGACTACATTCCATATACTGAAGCATAATTTGATGACGTAAATTTATAGTTAGAATAAAACACTGTAATATATTTTCTCTAAAATGCATAAAATATAAATATTATTCAAAAATCGAACTTTCAAAAACGGTAAGAGTTATCTGACATTTCAATAATCAAGGCCAGTAACTCCATAACACATGCATCTGTTTGCTCGCATCCCAAGGCCAGTAACTCCATTACACATGCATCTGTTTGCTCGCATCCGTTTGTTCATTTCATTTGAAGTATAAGATTTAGTACATGTTTTTCCCACGTTTGTTTTTTCTGTATATATATATTTATGATATCGTTAACGATCATTCTGGTCTTCCGATCGTGCGCATTTTAGCAAAACTATAAATAAATATTCATCAATATTTATATTGGTCGGCATAATTTCTCTTGAAAGATAGTTATTATTAATATTAACACTTTGATGATCGAGAGAAGCGACATCATGATCATTGCAAATCATTGCAAATCATCAACCAAAAAATTACACACTAAAATAATCAAAATAATATATAGGGTCCTATAGAAACCACAGCGTCCGAACGCAATGGCATCGTAGGTCCGCAACTGTACTGCAAACAAGGACTAGAAAACTACAATGAAAGAGACAAAAAACAACAGAAAGGGTGGTGAAGACAGGGTTACCGACTTGGAACGGTCAGTAGGCAATAAGGCGTACTGGTTAGCTTGAATCGATTTTACATGCGCACAATAATCAACACTTGTAGAGTGTCTTCAATGCCCTTGTGTGTCTCTTGCAATGTGTCAACAACTTCAATGAAGCTGATATCAATGTTAATTAGAATGGAAGTAATTAGACAAGCATCATGAAATACGCCGTATACATTAACGGCAAGTAATGATAAAAACGATACTTTAAATGGAACTTTATCCTTAATTACGAGGGTGCTTCAAAAAGTTATGTCACTAGGCATATATCCTATGAACTGGATATTACACTGAGTGTAGTAGTGTATTTATAGTACTACTGGGTTCGCTCTCTTAAATTCCACAACAAAAATGAAAAATTTCCGATTATTTATACCCCTGAATTACCTCCCACTACCACACCTTTTGGATACTGGCATCTCTGAAAATGTCGTTGTAAACATTAATTGAATAATTCCATGCTTTTGCATTTTCTTGTACGCTATCTGTTGTTATTCGCCAATAATCCATGAAAATGATTATCGAGATTTCGGAAAGGTCTTGCTGCAAACCAGATATGAGTGGATGCATATAACTTAATTTTAGCTGAAATAACACTGATTTTCTACATTTTATTCACGGAAATGTTATAATATCTTTTAAAATTCGTAATTATTCTCATAGTATTAATATGTTTTCATATTTTTTTTACAAATACTAGTGCTTCAGTGTTTAAATTTCATATTCAACACATTATTGTAGAATTTTGTACAATGTTTAGTGAAAATATTGATCATCCAAAAACGCTATTTTAGAAGACTGCCCTTCCATTTAATGTCCATTTATCATTAAATTAATTTTAAATTTTAATTTCTAAGACAATGCTTTTTCATTTACCATGCTTAAATTCTGAATCTTGTAATGCACAGATATAACTGGTAATGTATGAGAAATTTCAAAGGTCTTCGGCAAGTACTTAAACAGAAACAGGCATTTAAAAAAGTAACAATTAACATACCTGAAAAAACTCAGGACGAAAATGCCTCAGTTTGTATAAGGGATGTGTATTAAATGTTCCATAACTTTCGTCATACAAATTATACAGCATTCATTTTACCATCAGTGGAATGGTATTGAAACTTTCTTTCATTTGGTATCAAACATCAACACTCACAACAATCACATAATTGTTAAAACCCGTTAGTGACAGAACTTATTGACTGAACCTCGTAAATGTTTCTGTGAAGGTATAATTCCTATGTGAATATACTTCATTTAAACGTCAATGTACTAGTTAATATTTGATGTAATGACCTGGTTTTAATTAATGAATCGCATCGTTGTCAAGTAAAATCTATTTTCATACATTTGTTTGGAAAGAAGAAACTGTCACTTGCGGACTTACCAAGGAACAGGTATGAACAATTTATATTAATTTGAAATAATTTGATACTTATTTGACGTCTTCTTTTTAAATATTTTAGTTAATAGGACATACGGAATATTCAACCAGTTTCTGTTTTAAGTTGCTTTTATGTTAGATAACTTGAATAATATGAAAAAGGCACAGCATAAACGGGGATTTATCCAGCTTCAGTAATAAACTTAAGGATGTTGGCTTGGCAAGTTTTGACATTTTCAAGTTTACGAATTTTATTTTTTAAATCATAGTTATATTTGACAACATTATTGTTTCATGTTTTACATTCTAAAAGAAATGGATATAATGTAGGATTTAAGATGGTAACATATCAAATATGTTAAGCATTTCTTTTCCTTCATATTTTTGTGATCATTTTTATTGTCAACAAGATATTTGTGTGTATCTCTGAGTAGAATTTATCTTTTTGATTTAAAAATATTGCACTCATCTTCGTTTTTACGTAAAAAAGGACAGAGTTGCAAATCACGTGTTCTGGGATGAAAATTGAAATAAAAGGTCCTGATTTCAGATAAGTTCGGAATCAGTCGAGATGCATGACCGTAGGTAATCGGATGCAAATGTCAGATAATTAGCGATGTCGCAACATACAAAGTAATGCTTATTAACAGTGTTAACATTGGTAACAGATAAAAGGAAAAGCCCAAGGTTTTATGATGTTGTTTTTCTTAAACTTAATTGTGCACTTAACAACAATTCTAATACATCCATACCTACGTCTAGTTTGTAATTTTCTCCAATAAGCCTATATGCGCATGACCTGGGAAAGATTGGTTGACGTCGTACAATGATGCATTAGATAGAATTTCTAAGAACACGCTGGGATTTTGTTATGTACTTTAGTACTTTAAATTATTGCAGTTTTTGATGTTCCTTATTCTAAAATATGCCAACTAAAATTATTACGGTATCATATTTCACCAGCACCACAAATATCACCACAAATGCTTTTGAAAACGACGTTTTCACAATATTTAATGTTAACGTTAGCGATGTACCGATTAATCCATTGTTTTAAACCCATCATCGGTTTGTTAGGCGTCCAATTATGATGATCGATTATGAAAGTCTATAATCGATCATCGGTTAAATGTAAACGTACACTTTAATTAACATTCAAAATAGAAATAAACATGATTATCCAGGAGACAACTCTTGTAAGACTGTGTATGATACACAATTAAACACATTTATATCAGTTAGAATAAGTTTGCAGAAACAAATACAGACTTTCATCGTATCAAATCTCAGATTAACATACACATGTTATACTTCGTATACGGGTAAGTAATACCGAGGTAATTCAAAAAGATCCATATATCATTTCATGCAAAAACATATATTAAAAGCATAATTCTGCATCTTGATCGCGGGAAGTAGGTAACTAGTAGATTTAAATAATCTACAAGATAAGCACACATATAGAATGTTTGCATCCTAAACTGTTCATGATTCAAACCCGTGATCCAAAGCACAAAATTATAATGTGTCATAAAAAATATGGTTTTAATTTATTGGAGATTCAAACTCGGATATCCTTCGTTACAGGCGAGCGTGCTTACCACTACGCCACATTCACAATTATGTGTCTTCATCAACTAGTATATAATTTAATGCGTTAGTCCGTTTCCACTCATCTTGATATTTACGCAAGACATGAGTAGTAGAGTAAATAGAGTTTTAAACCAAAAAATATTAAAATTGTTCTGTTTAGTCGTATTTATCGATTACTGGTATTGAATTATCCTCCAATTGCGGAAATTAACGAAGAGTTCCGACGTTTTTTATCTTACGTAGCCTGCCAATTCCGTCATTCTTCGCTTAATGCGAGATGCTGCGAATGGCAGTGGACAAGGGACATCGCCAAGGAGGCCCGAAGACAATTTGAAAAACCTATCAGCAGAAGTAGCTTCTGCTTTCCCGTTCCATATGCTTGACTCTCATATACTTGGCCGAAATCGGAAAACAAAGGGATGTTGTTGTTTTTTCAAACACATAATATATGGACAAAAGTTGATACCGTTATAAATGGTATCGATCTTCTAACCGGTTTTGCATTGTTTTACCTTGTATATGTCTCTTAATAAAATCTATAGAGAGGTATTGATTAAAAAAGTAATTAAATATTATTTAAGTTAAATGCATATGCTTTTATTTCAATATAATTATGTAAGGCAGCTTTGTTAAACTACTTACAAATTGTACGAAATAAACTACAACGCCATTCTGTATTGTTTAGCAATATATTTCATTTTGTGGACATGAAACAATTCGAAATACGTCACGATATGTTTGTAAAAGTGTCTAGCGCCTTTTACGATTTGTGTTTATAAGTAGAACTATTAAAGTTGTATACCTGTTGCCCAGGTATGTTGCCCAGGTATTGTTGTGCGCCGTTACTGCTTCATAAGTTCCGCCATGGTGAAGAATATTAAACTCGACCCGATGCTTACAAGAAGATATAGAAGTATAAAGAATGTTTATATCTGTTTCTTTGCCTAATTACAATTATATTTCCTTTACTATATACACGTCCTTAGTACATGTAATACATTCTTTGAACGTTTAAAGCTGTTCGCGGTTTTGTAAAAATACAATATTAATATATTTTTTAGTTATCGATCTTCGCCAAGTTGGAAAAATGTCAAATAATCTTATAATTTCATATGGCAAATATTATGACCCCAGGGGTGGGGATATACACCGGGCCGGTGCTGGGTGGATGGTTGTATCCGTCTGTTCATGTACAGTAAGTGTACATAAGACTATAGGTTGGTGATCTCAAAATTGTCCAACTTATGGCCCATGGATTATGTCCCAGGGGTGGGGATAGACGACGGGCCGGTGCTGGGTGGATGGTTGTATCCGTCTGTTCATGTACAGTAAGTGTACATAAGATTATAGGTTGGGGATCTAAAAATATTCCAACTTATGGCCCATGTATTATGTCCCAAGGGGTGGGGATAGACACCGTCCCGATCCTGGGTGGATGGTTGTATCCATCTGTTCATGCAGTAAGTGTTTATCTGTTATAGGTTGGGGAGCTCATTCGTTTCCAAGTTATGACACAGGAGCTACTTCCCCAGGAGTTGGGATGGACATAAAATACAACCTTGAATTGAGCAATATATCCGTGGAATAAAATAATAGAAAATCGATCAAGTTTAATTGTACTGAGTATAAACCACAAGGGAATACTCGATTTGGACGAGAAAAGCTTGCTACCGAGCATAACTATAATGACGATATTATGACTTACATGCTGTTCTGATTCGAAAATAATCTCAATGGCGATCTCAATGGTTTCTAAGTTATGACCCAGGGTTTATGTCACCAGGAGAGGGGATGGATTACGGGCCTAATGCTGTTTGTATCCGTCAAATAAGTGGACATATGATTTTAGGGTAAGGATCTCAAAATATTCCAACTTATGGCCCATGTATCATATGTATGTCCCCAGGGGTGGGGATAGACACCGTGCCGATGCTGGGTGGATGGTTGTATCCGTCTGTTTATGTAGAGTAAGTGTTTATCTGTTATAGGGTGGGGAGCTCATCCGTTTCCAAGTTATGACACATGAGCTACTTCCCCAGGAGTTGGGATGTACATAATATACATCATTGACTTGACCAATATATCAGTGGAATAAAATAATAGAAAATCCTTAATGTTGAGTTTTAAATCGTACTGAGTATAACAAGAAAATTTCCACAAGGGAATACTCAATTTGGACGAGAAAAGCTTGCTACCGAGCATAAATATAATGACCATATTATACAATTATTGCATTTGATGAGGTCGATACATGGTTTGATCGACCCGAGAAATGGCATATTGACCTCGGACGTGGTTTTATCGACACAATAAAAGGCATATTGACCGAGGACGTGGTTTTATCGACCCGAGAAAAGGCATATTGACCGAGGACGTCTAAATGCATTTTCTCGGGTCGATAAAACCATGTATAGTCCGAATTCAAAAGGCAACAATAGTTTTATTATAAAATAAAAAAAATTAACGAAATTTACCGCCGTAAATGTTGCCCTTTTAGTATTATCGGCTTCTCCATTTTCTATTATTTTCTTTTTTTCATCAGCTGTCAAAAAACAAACCTGTCGGCTGACATTTTGTTGATCCCGATGACGTCATTATATTGTACAATTCGTACCTATTCACGTTCGCTCGCGCATTTTTATTTTAGCCACGCCTTTGAGTCAATAAGAAAAGTCAATATACATTTCTCAGGTCAATACGTCTTTTCAGCAGGAATCATGTGACCAGCTTTGATCCAATAGAATTTCTTTAATTTTTTGATTTTATAATAATATGACTTACATGCTGTTCTGATACGAGAATAATATCATTTATCTAATACTTGCCTTTAATATGTTTTTTTTTTTGAATATACGATACGACATTCACATAGCTAGTCAAATCACTCTACCGAGCATTACGGCTTTACCACACGGGGACAATAAAGCTTTGTCACACGGTTGACATTTAGACATATCAAATTAGACATTTCTGAGTATTTTCATAACTAGATGATATTCGGCTAACTACGGAAAAACGAACCGTATTGCGGAAAGAGTCGAATGTTTTTCCGATTAGTTTACGTTCATTTCCGTTTAGAGTATTAACGGATTATTATATACGATAAATTAGAACTTATAAGTTACTATAATAAACGTGGTATTAAGCGCGATGGATTTAGACGTAATCACATCGAGAATAGTACCCTGCTCTTGAGTTTGCTTCGCAAGCACGACATTCTTGTTTTGCTTTGTTTTAGTGCTGATATGATTCTATGCGTGTATGACTTTTTAACCTATTACATATAGCTATATTTTAAGTGATATATGTAACAAAAACGTATTTATATGCAAGTATAGGATAAATAGAATATAAATGTGGGTATTTGCATATCACACTCTCTATCAGGCACTCGGCCCAATCAATTATTACGTTTTCAATCCATGCAGTATTAATAAATAAGGAAATAATAATTGTCACAAGATTATTGTTTACAATCACAATATACACTATAGGTAAAATGCGAATCGAGTTTGAGTTTGTAGGTATCAACACGCTAGTTTTTAGACGGGTTCAGTTGCATCACGGAATTGAATTGCCATTGAAAATGTAAACAAACGCTGCAGTTTACAATATTTGAATTGTTTCCAACATTAAGATGCATTTTTTTCGCTGCTTTAAACTCTGATAAATTGAATTTTGAAGGCATAAAATGGCAAGTAATTCGAGTTATCATAAAACGGGAAATTACTGCTGTATACACAGTGTTAAAACCTCACCTAACGTAATTTCCCTTCATAACCTGGATTTGGAAAACATCAAGTAAGTTTATTGCAAATTGTTTCAGTATACAAAATTAACAATTTCATAGTTACATAACCAATATTTCATTATAAAGTCATCTTTAACTTAATTATTACCGGCTTTACAAGCTACTGAACTCAAATTGAGTGTTTCTACACTATTAAACAGGATGTTTTAAGATTTAAAACATCGGCGATCCCGCAGGTACAGGTGGGGAACAAAGGAATTAAAATGGCGCTAGACACACGATCGAAATATCGCAAGATAATGATATGACATCCAATGTTCTTAAAACAAGATTGTTAGATAAGAAAAATACAAACAAATGACTGCTCGATATATGTGTGCCTGAAATTAATAGATCTACGATATATCATGGATATATATTTATGTACATATGTAGATATAGGGATATATAATGCTTTCAACATAATCATTGCCTATCTATATACATTGTGACGTATCACACACATATTTGATCGGCAGGCGGTAGCCATAACAACGGAGTAGAGATAGATCTTGTGTAGTTATGGAAATACGTCATCAATTCAAAATTTTGATAGACCATCATCCAAAAAATTGACCAATCAGTGACCATGAATAAGACATAACCAATACATTCTGGTAGGTGATAAACTCGGTCTTTATCCTTGATGTTCAACCAAGTTTCCTGTTAAAATTAAGGTATCTACAGTGTGATTCTTTTAAAACCCTGCCTATTTCATACACATTCATGCAAATTAATTCAATATTGAAGTTTGTATCTTTTAAGATCAAAATCTTGAACATTATCGTCTTTTTACTCTGCCAAAGATTTTTTATCTTACTATAGAAACTAAGGATAAAAACCGAGTAACACAAATTGTATCACCTACTGAAAATAAAATAAAATTTCAACATCTCTGTAATGCAAAATTCTAGGAAAAGCTTTATTTCAGTAATATAACCCAAGCACCAAATGCTTCTGATATCCGGAGTATAATTTAAATTGAAGCATGTATAATCGCATTGGTTATATTCTTCCGATTTGCCGGAGTCTGATATATTCAATAACCAGCCGATATAAATATTTCTGACTGTCCGGAATATACTTTAATATTTCCGAGTGTCCGGAATATACTTTAATTTCTTCCGGTTTTCCGGAGTCTAATATATTCAATGACCAGCCAAAAATGCCATTGTTATTTATACAGAACTGCGGTCCTTTTCCAATATTTCCGATGTCCGGAATATACTTTTATATTTCCAATGTCCGGAATATACTGTAATATCTTCCGATTTTCCGGAGTCTTAACATATTCAATGACCAGCCAAAAATGCCATTGTTATTTAAACAGGGCGGCGGTCCTTTTTCAAATATTTCCGATGTCCGGAATCTACTTTAATATACTTCCGTTTTTCCGGAGTTGAATATAGTCAATGACTATTTAAAATATTTCCGATTATCCGGAATATATGATTATAAGTTGAATTGACAATATTGCTAATCGTCCGGAATATACAATAATTATAAGTAATATATGCCTTTGTCCCAGTGTCCGGAATATACTTTAATATCTTCCGATTTTCCGGAGTCTAATATATTCAATGACCAGCCAAAAGATGCCATGGTTATTTAAACAGGGCGGCGGTCCTTTTGCAATATTTCCGATGTCCGGAATATAATTTAATATTTCCGATGTCCGGAATATACTTCATTATCTTCCGATTTTACGGAGTCTAAAATATTCAATGACCAGCCAAAAATGCCATTGTTATTTAAACAGGGCGGCGGTCCTTTTTCAATATTTCCGATGTCCGGAATATACTTTAATATCTTCCGATTTTTCGGAGTCTAAAATATTCAATGACCAGTAAAAAATGCCATTGTTATTTAAACAGGGCGGCGATCCTTTTATTTCCGATGTCCGGAATATACTTTAATATACATCCGTTTTTCCGGAGTTGAATATAGTCAACGACTATTTAAAATATTTCCGATTACCCGGAAAATGTGATTATAAGTCGAATTGACAATATTGATAATCGTCCGGAATATACAATAATTAGAAGTAAGATATGCCTATGTCTGAGTGTCCGAAATATAGTTTAATATCTTCCGATTTTACGGAGTCTAATATATTTAATGACCAGACAAAAATGCCATGGTTATTTAAACAGGGCGGCGGTCCTTTTTCAATATTTCCGATTTCCGGAATATTTATAGGTTATTTAACATGGTTCTGTACAATACGGAGATATATTTGGACGAGTACACAGCTGGAAAAGTCATATTGGACGAGCCGTTAGGCGAGTCCAATATGATTTTTTCCAGCTGTGTACGAGTCCAAATATATCCCGTATTGTACAGAACCATGTTAAGTAACCTTTTTATTCTATACCTTTATTTTAACCAATCATTTATAATTCGGATATAACTTTCGTTTGTTTCATGCTTTCAAGCAAGTCGCTATGAACATCGAAAGCACAATTGCATGTAGGTCTATGTATTTTATATATTGTGTTCGACATGGCTTACTCTCAAGCTTTATTTGCTTGAAAGAATGCCCATTTCTCCGTTGTCAACAGTGATTAAATACTACCGAAGGTCAGTTTCAAACAATGATATATTATGCTAGTTTTTTGTGTTTTTTTTTTGTTATAAAGGAAAATTAAATAAAAATATGTGCAATAGATAGGTTTTCATTACTTGACAACAATTTATGGTTAGGTAATGACAGAAGCCTGTCGGTTCTGATTTTTATTCGGACCTTTTCACGCGTTTCGGTCTTTATCATAGGTTTAACATGGAACCTGTGAAGCGTACAATACGAACAAAATACGGGATATTTTGTACGCGCGTGCGTCCCGATACGGAAATATATTGTACGGTCACATGACTCGAAAGAGCGTCTACGATTGGATGTATAAATTAGGTATAGAATAAAATTTAATATTTCCGATGTCCTGAATATTCTTTAATATCTTCCGATTTTCCCGAGTCTAAAATATTCAATGATCAGCCAAAAATGCCATTGTTATTTAAACAGGGCAGGGCGCGGTCCTTTTTTAATATTTCCGATGTCCTGAATATACTTTAATAATTCCGATGACCTGAATACTTTAATATACTTCCGTTTATCCAGTTGAATATACTCAATGACTATTCAAAATATTTCCGATTATCCGGAATATGTGATTATAAGTCGAACTGACAATATTGCTAATCGTCCTGGTATATACAATACTTATAAGTAAGATATGCCTATGTCCGAGGGTCTGGAATAGGGATTTATAAATCCCAATAGTCTCAAAGATGAAACAAAAACATTTTTAGTCAAACACATGTTCAATGGCATGAACAGATCACAAAAAAAAAGAATAAAAAAATAGAAAAATAAAAAAAAGACAAATGCTGTATCCTTTACACTGGTTTTGTGCAATGATTGTAGTAAGTGCCGAAATATATATTTATTTTTTGTCTTAAATGCTCATTTCACTGAAATCTAGACAAGTGTGTAGATGTAGATGCACTGGTTTGTTGAAGTTACGCACTAGTTTCTCGGTGGTATGTTTTCTATAAGCGCTAGTTTTTCGATATTTTTGGGGAATTTTTCAAAACTGTAACCTTTCTTACTTTCTCGTAGTATATGCATTATTTAGACAAAAGGAAACCATTTTGTATGTTACTATAGTTCGGTGTGTGAATCTTAACACTTCACTTATTGCTATATCACCTGAGCCGGAGGCTCAACGTGATCTATTGGGATCACTCTTCGTTCGTCGTCCGTCCGTCGTCGTTAAAGGGACACATGGCAATCTTGATTTTCCAAAGACTAGTGGCGTACTGTTAGTTTTTCTACATTATTGCATTTATTCAATCATTAATGTTAATTATAAGAATTGTATTAAGCCAGTTTTTTTGCATTTTATTATTTTTGATATTATTGCACCAATAATATATTAAAACTTATAGTAAAATAAGACGAAATAGTGAATGCTTAAAATTTGATTTATTTAAATGTAACCAGGGTAAAAGTAAAAATAATACTGGATAATTATATAAATCGAAACACCCATTTCAAACACTTCAAGATATTGCCGTGTGTCCTTTTAACATCTGCATCAAACGATTTCTCCTTAGAAACCGCATGGCCAATGTTGACTAGAATTTCACATGCATAATCCTTAGATGAATGCTTTTTAGATTTGTTAACATTTGGAAAGCGCGACTTCCAAGATGACCGCCTTTAGCATATATAGTAGAAACCTTTAAAATCTTTTTCTAAGCCCCGCTATACAGATTGTGACAGTTTTTCTTTTAACAAGATCGCTAACGCCCGGACCATCAAGTCTTTTCAAATTAAGTCCCCAGGTTAACAATTTGTATATGGAGACTTTGCATGTTTTTCATAGACTTATATAGGAAAAGACTTCAAAAAATCTTTTTATCTGAAACCACAACGCACAGAGCTCTCATGTAATACATGTAGCATCAACTTATGGTCCTCTACCGAGTTTATTCAAATGGTGAATATGAGGTCAACTTTGGCCCCGCCCCAGGAGTCACAGTTTTACATAGACTGATATAGGATAAAACTTTAATACCGTCTTCTCTGAAACTACAGGAGCTTAAGGTTTAATATTTTGTATTTATTCCTCTACACAGTGTGTTTAATGGTCATCCTGGGGTCTAATTTTGGCCCTGTCCCAAGGGTCTCAGTGTTACATAGACTTATATATAGGGAACAAATTAAAAAAACGTCTTCTCTGAAACTACAAGTGTCAATTGTTTAATTTTGTATTTACACTCAGCTTATGATCTTCTACTAAGTTTGTTGAAATGGTGACCCTAGGGTCAAATTCGGCCCGCCCCTGGGTCACATATCAAACTTGGTTTGAGTGTTTTTATTAACGAAAGTTTGATTTGTTTTAAAGCCAAACTTGAGCCAAGTACATCACTACCCCAATATCTTGGTAAATGAAGAAACTTTATAAAACAAAACTAGTTGATACTGCCATACCTGACACACAATCATTCTGCACCCCCACCCCCTCCCCCACCACCCCAACCCAAAATGGACACGATATAGAGCGTTACAGGCATTCCTGGGCATCTTGTTATTGTTGTTGTTTGGATTAGTTTTTTCTTTTGTTAATTTTCCTAAAGTTTGTATATAAACATTGTTTTACATAGACTTATATATCATGATGTACCTATTACATTGTCCAGTTGTATCTTACTTTCAACTCTGCTGCATACAGTTGCTCAATATTTTCCATAAAATGTATCTCTACATATATAATTGTATTAGTTGTATTATGGGCCGGATGCCTCTATTACTGAATAAACTGAATTTGTCATTGTCATTGTCATATAGGGAAAACTTAAAACATCTTCTTTTAAATTGTTACTAGGGAGTTGTGGGTTTAAATTTCGGTTGAGTGTGTTGTTATGTTTTGCACATGTAAACAGATATTGAAAGGAATTTAATGATGAACCCCTTGCTATAATAGCCATTTTAGCTTATAGAGCATCCAAAGTCTCTCTTGTTCTCTTGTTCTTTATTATTATTAATGATCGCTAACGCCTGGTCTATCAAGATCTTTGATCCAAATTCCTGGGATCAAAGATGGCTGCAACCCCTGGATCCACAGTTTGTATGTAGAGATTGTGCATGTTTTTACATAGACTATCTCGACCTGACTTCTATTGTGACGTGATTTACAAACTTAGTCAGATCCTTTGTCATGATTACTATCTTTGTTAAACTTGTTCATTTTGCAACGCACTGCATGCTTGGTGTTGGACACATTTACAGTTCGCCACTATGCTTTCCTCTTTAATTGTGCGATAGCCGGACAGGCTGTGGACACTCTGATGGCGTCTACCTAAAGCCCAAAATGACGGTGACGTTTGATGTTTGTCTGCAGTCTTGTCTTGTCGTGCCCTCAATGGTTTATTAACTTGTTGCTCTGGCTTCTGCCAAGTCAATGAGTACCTTCTTTGTGGCTTTCTAGGCAAATGTGTTTTGTATCTATATATACACGAGCATCTTCGTGTTTTACTTATATTGCCTATTAATGCTGCCTTTTGGTTAGAGAATAGTTCATTTCTTTATTTACACTGTCCCGTTTGATTGAGATGACAGTAGGGTAAGTGTGAGGTTTGGTGCACCCTAAAACCTGGTTTAAACTCCCAGCGGCCTTTTTTGCCACAGACCGTTCCGAGGCGTTAGCCCTATTGTCAAAACGTATGGATCATTTATACACGTAAACTACATCTGGCGCAAATATGTTTTTCATAAATAAATGAGAAAATGCGGAAACATCTCTTACAAATGAGAAAACAATTAATTCAAAATTGTATTTTTCGCTGAAATAATGTTGCAAAACGTTTTTGCTTTTAAGCGACAATATTTTTTGTGGACTTTAGCGAAAAATTGAGCGGACTTTGGCTTTCGTTCTTTTGTGGACTTTGGACTTTTTATCGGAAATGTGTTTGAACATTAGCCGAGCTGTGTTGTGAGTCAGTTCTTGTGCAATGAGGTATGATGTCAGCTTTGAAAAATAAAGGACATCATTTTACTGGAATCATAAAAAAACTCGAGGACACAAAAGTCCCATCCTATCGAAAATAAAATTTGCATTTCCTAGTAAAAACATTTTGAATGAAATATCGAACAAGGCCAAGTTGTTTATGTCCATGGATTATTATATTAGTCCACTTCTCAAAACAGTTTCAAAAACTATGTGAAACTGTGAATGATTCAACATCATATGAACTTGTTGACCTTAAGAAATTAAACTGTTGCGGAAAATTTGGTTATGTTAACTGTATTGGTTACGAAATATAATACCAACATTGATGGAAAGACGAGATCGATTTGACGATGCAATTTCTATACTTTGTAAGAATGAAAATGGAAATTTATCAAGTCAAATAATACCAAGAAATCTATACCGAATTTAATTTCAGCAACCAATTTTATAACAAAGATATAATCAGTTAAATATGCTGAATTTCTATGAAATATAATTTTTCCGTATTTAATTATCAATACATTACTGAAGATATGTGTGTATGCTTAAGTTCCTCTTAAATAAACATCGATCTATCCATGCATACCCATGAACTCTGAACTTTATCACTTTTGCCAGTCATACTTTATTGGATTGACAGTAGGGTAAGTGTGAGGTTTAACCTGGTTTAAACCCCAGCGGCCTTTTTTTGCCACTGACCATTCCAAGGCGGTAGCCCTATTGTCAACCCTTTTGTGTTTGTGATGTCTTATTTGGCCTTTTATTCATTTTTAAATTTGTTCTTTGTTTCTGTGTGTGTTTGTGGCTGACTGTCGTCCTTGAATGCTGATTTTCCTGTTCGATTTTATATCTGTATTAACAAAATCGTTTAACCACCGGACAGAACATGAAAGAAGGAATGGGCAAACTGTCCAGCGACACAACTCTGACAACTTTTATTAAGATGTTATAAAATTAATAAAAGGTTGTTTTTTTACCGACTGTGACTTTGATAATAACGAATAGGTGAGTTAAATGACAATACTTATCATATAAGAAAAGGCGCTAAGCTAAAACAAATCAGCAACCTCTACATCGAAATACTAGCGCTTACCTTCAACAAACACTCGCTTTGATAAATGCTAACATCTACAAACCAAACCAGACACAATATGTGTTTTGGCTTTAAAATTTGGTTTTGAGTATAAAATATATCAGAAACAAATTAAAACACATTGGCCTGATTCAACAAATACATTTTGATGAAATAGCTCGTATAAGGCAGTAAACTAGATATATACACGTTGTTGCCGTATAAAACGCATGATAACATCAAAGATAGATTTCCACGTCGTAAGCTGGATATGGTCACTTGACAATCTCGTGCATTGTGTACATGTAAAACACATACGTGCAGTGGACAGTGGCATCGAGAAAAAGTTTACGATTATTTGTCAAATATGGGTTTCCACATCTACAAACCATCATATTTCAATCTACAAACTACCGTGCTGATATCTACCAACTCAAACTCGATTCGCACATTACTTACAGTGATGTACATTTCGATATGTATGATGTGTGTGCGTGTATTAGATGCAAACGTATCCGAGTTTTCTATGTTGCTGGACTCAGCTGCTAGTAAAAGTAACGGCTAAATGTTATTTATTCATTTATTTCAGATTTACAAGCCTGCGCTCGCTCATGTCTTTAAATACCTAGTTTCAAATATTTAACAATGAAGTCGTATAATGGGACAAACACTGTGTTGTTATCAATTTTAATCCAGCTTGTTGAGAGGTATCTGTGCGCAACCTCAGCTCAAGTGGACACTTTGTATTCCACAATCTTTACCGGGTACAACAGGAAGTTATTGCCGGTCTTGAATCACAATGATACCGTTTATGTTGGAATGGAATTTTACATGATAAATTTCAACAACTTTGATGAACTTTCTGGGGAACTGTCTATCACTGGATTGTTTTTCATATCTTGGGATGAACAAAGAATATCGTGGATCTCATCTAAATTTGGCGGGAAGGAATCATTGATTGTAGAGCCGGTTGACATATGGTATCCACAAATTTACATTCTACAATCATCGCAAAGCATTCAAGAAATCGGAAGCATATCCTTGATGCCACGGATACACTATAATGGACATGTTCAATGGTCGACCGGTTTGGTTATGAAGGTCACCTGCCCAGTGGATGTCAGGTACTTTCCATTCGACACCCAAACATGTACTATCAAATTATCTCCACACCCTCGACCCGACAATGCCCCCATGTGTTGTCATTTCATTACGACTCGAACGTAGAAGCGAGTTTTATGTTGTATACATCATTGTCCCTATCGTGTTTCTCGGTATCCTAAACAATCTTGTCTTTTGTATGCCTGCAAGTTCCGGGGAACGGACATCAGTGGCTATAACGACGTTCTTATCGTTTATTGTCTACATGGGAATTGTTAACGACAATGTACCTGCAAGTTCATCACCGATGTCTCGCTTATACACATATATCTGATTGTGTATAGCTGCACCATATTATTTCTGTGCATCGTGTCCTTGAGAGTGTATGACAATGATCAAGATGTGCCAAATACAATTAAACAAATCACCAGTCGTTTGGGATGTGGGCTGTTCGTGTCCAGAATATACGAGACAAAAATAGTTCCTGTAAATATTGGGAATGACAAAGACTGGAAAAAGGACAAGGTATCGGATATTGTTATTAATACCTTTGATTCTGGTTCCGACCACTGTGCAACACCAAATGAGTCCAGCAAACGCAAATGCGAGGTTATTACATGGAAGACGGTTGGAAAAACGTTTGATTTGTATTGTTTTCTTGTGCTGTTTGTTGCTTTTGGAATGTTTACATCTATTACATTTATGCAGTTATACACCAACACTGGGCTATAGATACATTTACCGGCATAGATACATTTACCGGCACTCTCCGCGAACACGGCATTTTGATCTTTATATATAATATAAAAAGTATCAAAAGTTGTAAAATGTATAGTGCTGGTATGCACTGACGATGCATGTGACGCTACATTTATATTTACTCAGTAGTAAACGGAAGCTCAAAAGTTGTCTGTTAAGACATGTGGCCTCTTAATATAAGTACATGTTGGTGTAAACCAAAATACACTTTGTAATTGATATAGTAGTTGTTTAGAGTAGGTGACCTCTAAAAAAGGTAGTCTCTTTAGCAGGCCTGGCTGTATATTATGGCATTTTACTAACTGAAACTTATAATGTAGCATCTGTGTGTGCTTGCGTGGGTGCGTGCGTGCTTGCGTGTTGTTGTTATTTTTTAAAAAATATAAAAGGAATTTGATTATGGTCGCTATCCAATGTTTTATTAATGTCTGGTGATAGCTAAAATTATTACGAAATAATTTAAATGTAGGCAGTAATGGATATAGATTTCATCCGCAGTAGTATCGTATAACATTTTTGGAATAGTTTAACATAATAGGGTTTTAAAGAATGTTATCCAAATGGGGCTAAAACCTAGAGCCTTTGGGTCAGTAGTTAAATTATAGACAACGGGTCAAAAGGCGCTACTGGGTAGTTGCATCACAAATTCGTAACAAGTGTTACAATCTGCAGTCTGATTGATCCTACGATTCGACGTGTAAGGAAAATTTACGAAGGAAATACTTTGAACAGTCCAATATTATTCAAATGAATGTCTTTGATAATTTATCATTGTTTATTTATATGAATTTGTTAAACAGTTGTGATTTTTTTTTAATTTCTAATTATAATTTCCAATTTCTTCGTATAGGTCTGTGTAGCTCATCCGCAAAGTAGACTGCCAGTCAATCTCAATGCTTTATCTTGTTGTGTGATGCTACAAATTAATATTGTGCATTAATAATCGGTTTAACAATGAAGTTTAAAAGCAATGTTTCTCCATATATTTTAGACTTACTTGTACTCGTTTTCAATCCAGTCAGCATGTTTTTATCTCACATTGATTTGTTAACAGCATTTTCATCCTAACAATAATCATGACAAAAACAATACAAATATCATTTAATTCATTTTAGTGTTCTCCGTTGTTTGGCGGATTACGCGGACAGCAATATTTATAACCCGGATGTGTTAACCCTTTATTTGGTAATACTTTATGAATATCAATGTTACCTCCGTTTCCACTTTTATCAACACATGTTTTAGTAAGACCGCATGATACACATATTGATTTATGGGTTTTTGCTAACATATACTGAGAACTGATTTTTTTCTAAGTAACACAGTGATTTATAGTCAAGAATACGTTTTACAGTCACTTAACAAACGCTATTGTAAATGTCAATAAATACTGTAATGGAGATCCCTTTGGAACTAACAAGCACAAACAAGGGGGGAAAGTAGCAGACCCGGTTTTACTGGGTCTATGCATGCTATGTGAGGTAATATAATTTGCAACATCTCTCACGCATCCCCCCACCACAGTACGGCTTAACCAATATTATACTTTAAACTTTAAATCCACACAGATTGGGCTTGATGATCCCATTAAAATTCTATTTTGAATATGAAAACTTCTGTTGGTGATACCAAATGGATCAAAATAATAAGTATCACAGTAAAACGTTCAGCGTGTCACCATGTAAGATCAACAAGATTATTAATATCACATTCTCTTCCGTTTGTTTTGTTGGCAATGCTCGTCTGTAATTGTGTATACGCTTTAGCCCATTGTATTATACATGTATCTTAGAAATCTCACCCCAACGTTTCATGTTGTTGCTTTTTTTAATTTTATAGGACAATAAACTTAATACTCCTTAGGAATGTGTTGCAACACATCAACATTTTGCTATGCTCCAGCAGGTCATGTCATCACTGGTAATTTTGATATTGTTGATAAACGTATTCGGCATTTGTTTTCGAAAGGTCCTAAATATAGATTACCTTCAACTATTGATTTTAATGCATGTCGTGCCCAGATCGCCCACTCCATTGAAGATTTTAGTATAAAATGGTGTCGTAAAGAACATGCGGACCCAAACTCGCTTTCTACTTAGAAAAAGTCAATTCTTAAAATTATAGATACACGTATTAACTTTTATAATGGTAATCCCTCTTTACTTCCTCCAAGACCTAGGTCTTCCTTTCGTAATTTAAAATCGGGAATTCAGGAGTTTCATAATAAATTAGTTTTAGTTCCTGCAGATAAAGCAGCTAATAATGTAATTATATTTTGACGCCTACATTACGTCAATGTTTTATCTCTGGAACTCGGCAGCACCAATTCGTATACTCCAGTTAATTCTACTGAGGATGATGTTGTTTCCGCACATATCACTCGGTGCACTACTTTGAAGGCTGTTGTAAACGATAAGCAACATAAACTGCCTACCATGTTCTGGATTCCTAAATTACATAAAAATCCATATAAGGCTCGCTTTATTTCTAATTCTAGTGCCTGCACCACAACAAACATCTCCAAACTTTTAACTTCTTGTCTTACTGCCGTTAAAGGTCACGTTAAACTATATTGTGATAAAACTTATGAAAACTCTGGGATTAATTCATTTTGGTCTATAAAAAATTCAGGAAACGTTCCGGATAAAATTTTCAATAGAGGTCAAGTTTCATCTATAAGCACTTATGACTTCTCTACACTATATACAACCTTACCATATCACCTTATTAAAGAAAGCTAATTTCCCTTATTCAAAAAACATTCGCTAGAGAAAATACTACATTTTTGGCATGTAATAATATTAAAGCGTTTTTACTAACGGCAGTTTAGACAATTATACTATGTGGACTTGTTATGAAGTTTGTGAAGCACTCATCTTCCTATTAGATAATATTTTCGTCAGGTATGGTACCACCGTTTATAGACAAATTGTTGGTATCCCTATGGGTACGAACTGTGCACCACTTGTCGCAGATTTGTTTTTATTTTGCTATGAAAGATATTTCATGTTGAGTCTTTCACCAGATACCCAGGCAGATGTTATTGAAGCTTTTAATGACACCTCTCGGTAACTGGATGACATACTGAACATTGAAAACCCTTTCTTTCCAAATATGATTGTTAATATTTATCCTAAAGAACTTAATAAAGAAAATATATCTGATATTAACGCTTCTTTTCTTGATTTAGATCTCTTGATTGATAAAGGTAAAATTATTAACAAAATTTATGACAAGAGAGATGATTGTTAATTATCCCCATTTGGATTGGGATATTCCCCGAGCAACTTCTTTTGGGGTTGATCTGTCTCAACTTATTCGTTTTTCTAGAGCTCGTACTCGAGTTGAGGACTTTAATATTCGTAATCTTTGTATAATTAAAAAGTTACTCAATCAGGGTTATCGTTACCATAAACTTCGTAAAACCTTTGCAAAATGTTATTATCGTAACCCTGATCTTCTTTCCAAATATAAAAATAATTTAAGGACTCTTCAACGACAAGGACTTTCACAACCTGACTTCTATGGTGATGTAATTTATAAACTTTGCAAGATTCTTGGTCATGATCACTTTCATACTATCTTTGTTAAACTTGGTAAAACGTTTATCAAAAGAGGTTATGACCCTATCATTTTGCAACGTATTGCATGCTTGGTGGTGGACCCTTTTACAGTTCGCCACTATGCTTTCCTCTTTGGTTGTACGATGACCGGACAGGCTGTGGACCATATGATGACGCCTACCTAAAGCCCATTGGGACGGTGGCGTTTGATGTTTGTCTATGATCTTTCTTGTCGTGCCCTTAATGGTTTATTCTCTAACTACTCTGGCTTCTGCCAAGTCATTGAGTACCTTCATTGTGGCTTTCTAGGCTATTGTTTTTTTTGTATTATATTACACGAGCATATTTGTGTTTTACTTAAATTGCCTATTGATGCTGCCTTGTTGGTTAGAGATTAGATCATGGCGGGAATTTTTTTATTTACACTGTCCTGTTTTAATGGGATGACAGTAGGGTAAGTGTGAGGTTTGGTGCACCCTAAAACCGGTTTAAACCCCCAGTGGCCTACTTTGCCACTGACCGTTCCAAGGCGGTAGCCCTATTGTCAACCCTTTTGTGTTTGTGATGTCGTTTACTTTTATTATTACTTTTGCCTTCTTGTTTGTCTGTTTCCATGTTTGTTTCTTTGTTTTTGTGGTTGACTGTCCTCCTTGAATGCTACTTTCCCTGTCCGATCTTTTTATATTTCTTTACACTCTTTATATATTTCTTGTGTGTGATGGTGTAAATCCATTTGGATCAAGCAGATAGTTTAGCTGTTTTATCACTTGTCGTTTTAACCATTCCATTTCCAAATAATTTACCAATTCCAGTGTTTGTTGGTAATTTCATTGTTACTTACATTTTTGGAGCCACATAAGAAAATGTTGGCATTTAAAGTTACATAAGTATATGAATATTTCGTAAGGGAATATCGTTTTGGTCAACACACCAGCTAACGGTATAAAAAAACGCCGTTTTTAATGGAAATCTGATTTGTAGCTTTACTAGTATTATTACTCTTTAAAGTGTGCATTAATTCAATTTTATTTATATGCAGTCATAGGACTTCCCTATTCACAACTATGTTTGTATACCTACTCCATCCGGGCTACCGTTTCCATAAAAGTAATATGTATACCTACTCCATCCGGGCTACCGTTTCCATAAAGGTAGTCATCATCAAAGTCTAGCAGGATATGTAGCATTAAAAGACCACAGTCAACTAAATACAGGCATGGAAACAAACAACATTGTTATGACCTATACAGTGTACAATAAACGCAGATTAAGGTTTGCCTGTAAGATGTTGTATATATTTCTAAATTTCTTAAACTGTTTGTCTTAGCTCAACTAAATGTTATGTTGAGATTCTTTTTTGCATTATTTAGATGGGTGCATAAGGAATTTAAATTTTCATTTATATTTCTCGTTTAGGGCAAAGTGTTTTGTTAGGGACTATTTAAATACCTCATTGAAGCATTTTCACCGTCATATGCATGCTATTTTCGCGAAGACTCAAATTTATGTACTGTTGACTTTTTAAATATTGAGTTCTGCTCAACGCGGGGCTAGACGGCGTGAACCTAGCAAGTACGTTTCACTACCTTTCATGAACAGTTTCAATCAAACCGATACAGAAGTATTTTTTGTATTTATCGTGTTCGATGATTTTCAAATTTCTCTTTTCATACTTCGTAGACGAAAATAAATTGTGGACTTCTTGGTTTTCCGTAGAGCCCAACTTAATTTTGACTATGAAATGTGCTGTATTTTTGGTTTAGATAAACGGACAATCTGTTGTAATGCATGACCATATGTTTTACTCTTGTTATTCTTAGCTGAATCATATTGGGCTGTTGGGGTATGGAACAAACCCCACACACCCATTTTCACCGCGCATATTTAGTTCACCTGAGCTCGAAGTGCTCAAGGGTGAGCTATTGTGACCACTCTTCGTCCGTCGTCCGTCGTCTTTCGTCTGTCGTCCTTCATCAACATTTAGCTTGTTTACACGATAGAGGCCACATTTCTTGAGCAATCCTAACCAGGTTGCATGGATTGTATATGATCATAAGATCGTACGAGTTCGATAATGGGCCAGATCGGATCATTAACATCAGAGTTATTGCCCCTGAATTAGCAAAAACTAGGTTTGCATCTTGTTTACATGATAGAGGCCAGACTTAACTAAACTGGCATATATTGTATATGACTATACGATTTTGGACGAGTTTAATAATGGGCAAGGTCGGACCAGTAACCCCAGAATTATGGCCCCTGAATTAGCAAAAAATGCAGTTGTTCATCTTGTTTATACGATAGAGGCCACACTTCTTGAGCAATCTTAACCAAACATGCATAGTTTGTACATTACCATAATATCTCAGACGAGTTCGATAATGGGCAAAATCGGACCATTAACACCAGAGTTATGGCCCGTGAATTAGCAAAAAATGCAATTTTACATGTTGTTATCACAATACACGCCACATTTCTTGAGCAATCTTAACCAAAATTAAACAGGGGGCATTTTTATTATTATTTTTTTTTTTTTAACAAAAACATTTTTGATTTTATTTTTATTTTAATGTTTTTAAATTGTTTGTTCATTTGATTATTATTATTATTGTTGTTTTGTTGTTGTTGTTTTTTTTTGGGTGGGGGGGTTGGGGGGGTGGGGGTAGGGGGTTTAACTTGTTTTTAATAGCCGTTTTGGATTTGACTAAACTTAGCAGGGAGTATTGGTATGATATCTAGTTGTGCATAATGCGGGTTTTTTTCCGGTTCATTGATGTTTGACGGAGTTACGGCCTCAGAGCAATCTTAACCAAACGTACACAGGTTAGGTAGTTTTTTATTTATTTTTTAATTTATTATTTAATATTTATGATATTAAATACTGACAAAGGTGATCCTTTTTGATATTTAAGTCTGATGTTTTTACTGTGTGTTTTAGTTTGTGAATTGTCCGAGAATTGTTTTCCTCATTGTATAACATCTTCTATTATACACTCTAGCCCCTACGGAATTTACATGTGTGATATAGTATCGTCTTGCAATTGCTCATATGACTAAAAGCGATTATTATTTTCAAAATGAAAAGTGTCCTTTCTGGTCTGTATTTATTACAACTATAGGAAATCTATACCTATCCTATATCGCACCGATATTAAACCGAGTTGACATCAGGCCTATCAAATGCCGATGAGCAAAAAACGTGATTGGCTCGATATCGTTTTAGATGATGGACCGATATTGGAAGAATATCGGTCAAATGACTGGGATATTACAGTCATGCTGATTTGATTTAAACATATTTTATTGCCATATATGTACGAGTACAATGAAATCGGGTCGGGCCACAAGTGCTACCCACATAAGTTACGACCCTTTCCTACAATGGAGTTTTAACAAATATAATGAATGCCAATTGCTATTAACACGTATCAATACGTTGGATTAACTACAACATGTAGTAGAACATGTTAGGATAATAAGAAAATAGAAATATGGAAAAGTAGAAAGTGGAAGAAAGAATAATGCAACACATGTGGCATTGCTCGGGTTTTTCAGACAGATACAATGTAATGGCAAACCTAAGTTAATCGATGACTATCTCTAATAAAGTTTTGAACAGAATTAAAAATCAAACCATTTTCTTGTGTCGTAAGATCTAACCTTCCAAGCAATAACGTATTTGAGCCTTTCAACATTGAATTGCATACATTCAAAGAAGAAATTATTTGCATCTTCATTACCCTGACCGCAATTGCATTGAGGCGATTCGCGTAAAAAACAGATAAAACACGTACACCAGATAAGTAAAAACTAGGAACATTTGAACTAGTAAAAATTGTTCGCTTAAGCTGACATTTGAATATGTTTAATGAGCCTGGATTTCTAATATCTAAAGGTAAATCATTCCAGAGTTTCACAGCTGTTGGAATAAATTAATTCATAAAAATAGATGTTCTAACTGAAGCCTGAGAGAAATATTCTGCGTTCCTGAGGGGACATGGAGTCTCTTCCGCTACGGTTCTTGGCAGTAGATTTGCCAGGTATTAAGACACTGTTCCGTTTTTCATTTGATATACAAGAGAAAGTGTTTGAAACTTACGCCGTTCTTATAACGTCAGCCGCCCATTAACAACAGATACCGAACGGGTAAGACCGGTCACAATACGCGCAGCTTCCTATTGTATTTTTTCAAATAAAAAATCATATTCGCTGCAGTCATCCCAAACAATAGCAGCATATTCTAAGATTGGACGGACATAAATAAATAATTTTGATTTAATGTCTTACGACTTAGTGTAAATTTCAAAAGCCTCATAGTTCCAATGATTTTGGAAGCCGAAAGAGAGATATTATCGATATGCATATGCCATTTGCCATCATGGCTCAAAGTAAAGCCTACATGTTTGTGGTGTTTAACAAACGACAACTTGGTGTTATCTAAAATAAGATTAGGCCGACGCTGTTTATTGTTTTTTTGAAAAAAACAATGCTTCCGTTTTACTTACGTTTAACTGAACTAACCATGTTTTTGATCAATTGGAAACAATGTTTAAATCATGCTTTGGAATTCCCTCCATATCATCAATTCTTGAAGTGGATACTGACAAAAAACTATCATTGGCAAACAAACGAGCTATGCTTAACATATTTTCTGATATATCATTAACATGTATTAAAAACAAAATGGGTCCGAGTACAGAGCCTTGATTGAGGAACGCCCGCGGTTATGTTTTTTATTTCAGAATACGCGTTTCCGACAAATACTTGTTGCCAACTATTATTAGATAACTTTCAATCCAAAAAGGTAATTTACCATGAACTCAATTTTGCTTAAGTTTAAATAACAGCGCTTTATGCCATACCATATCGAAAGCTCTAGCGATATCTGCGAATACATTACAAGTATATTGTTTGGCATCAAAAGCTTGAAAAATATTATGATATATATCGATAAGTTGATGAACTGTCGAATGGCCTGTGAGAAAAACAAATTGATTTTTAAAAAGTTAATTATTAATATTTAAATGGTTATAAATTAACTTATAAACAACTTAGCAGCGAGATGAGTCTATAATTAGTGGAAATATATGTAAGACCTCTTTGAAAAAGTGGCATAACGTTTGCAAATTTCCAAATGTCCGGAAAATAAGATTCGTTCAACGATCTATTATATAAAATACAAAGAGGTTTACAAATCGGTACAGCTGTTTCTTTCAGTACCTTTTTACACTGACTTATTCTATCGTTTTCTGTTGCTTTGTTTACGTCTAATATTTTTAAAATATCCATAAAATTCTGATTCGGTAACAGAAATACAGTCTATATAGGTACCTGTTTTTGAACAAAATTTGGTAAAACTGAGTTTGTTTCATCTATTGAGGCAATGAAAACAAAAAAATCATTTAAACAGTTTGCTTTTAAATTATCAACATCAGATACTGAATATATTATTTCTTCGTTCGATAATATAGTTTTTAATTTAATAAATAATCATGCTGATTGGGATTTCTAACTAAATCAAGGGCCATAACTCCGCTGTTACTGGTCCGATCTAGCTGGTTTTTAAACTGTTGATATTAACAATATGGTAAAGTATGGTAAAGATCGGATACAAAATGAAAGCCCTTTCGTCTTAACGAGACAAAAGCTAACGACGGACGGCGGACGGATGACGGACGGACGGACGGACGACGGACAACTCGGCATCCCAAAAAAAACACTCAGTTGTGACAACATACAATCAATCAATCAAAGTAACCTGAATGGCTTTTCTTTCCGAATAGATATATGATATCATATACATAATATATATGAAATGTTTCTACATTTTTCCTTTTATTCATACATCTAACAGACATTATTTTATCCTTTGTTATACATATTATTAAAAAAGCAAATGATGAACTAAACTGAATAAACATGCATAGTAATTACGTGTACTACTTGGGCTTAATTAAACAGTTAATGTAATGGAAAGAGCGTCATGATCAAACATCGTTCATTATACTTGTAAATATCATTTAGACCGATTTGAGATTCATTAGCACTTTTGTTCCATGTACATCTAGAAAAAGGATTTACACTATTTTCTCTTCGATCTACCACCAGCAATAAAATGCTTTGTGGGGAAAAGATAACGAAACAAGAAATGTCACAGTGACAAATGCCCCCGAAGTGACCTTTAACCTCTAAGTGTGACCTTGACCTTGGAGCGACACGTTGTCTGGTTGTGGTGAGCACTTGTGCCAATTTATTTAAAAATCAGTCCAGGAATGCAAAGGTTATTGACCGGACACGATTTGTCCTTTGACCTCTAATTGTGACCTTTATTTTGGAGCCACGGACCTGGATTTTGTACACGACACGTCGTCTTGTTGTGGTAAGCATTTGTGTCAAGTTATTTCAAAATCCGTCAGGAGTTATTGACCAGACTAGAATTGACCTTTGACCTCTATGTGTGACCTTGACCTCGGAGCTACGGACATGGATTTTATGTGCAACACATCGTCTTGTTGCAATGAGCATTTATGTTAAGTTATTTGTAAATCCGTCCAGGAATGCCAGAGTTATTTACCGGATACGATTTGACATTTGACCTCTAAGTGTGACCTTGACCTTAGAGCCACGGACCTGGATTGTGTGTGCGACACCTCGTCTTGTTGTGGTGAGCACTTATGCCAAGTTATTTGAAAATCCGTCCATGAATGCCAGAGTTATTGACGATTTGACCTTTGACCTCTAAGTGTGACCTTGACGTTAGAGCCACGGACCTAGGTTTTGAGCGCGACACGTCGTGTCGTTGTGGTTAGTACTTTGTTGATTTCTCAAAGTTATTTGAAAATCTGTCCCTGAATGTCGGAGTTATTAACCGGATACGAAAGCACTTATTTTGACATTTGACCTCTAAGTGTGACCTTGACCTTGAAGCCACGAACCTGGATATTGAGCGCGACACGTCGTCTTGTTGTGGTGAGCAATTTTGACAAGTTATTGGAAAATCGGTCCATTATTGTCAGAGTTATTAACCGGACACTATTGAACGAACAAACGAACGAACAAACGAACGAAGGGACTGACATACGGACGAACGGACAGTGCAACTACTATACAAATCATGGGCATAAAATGGTGCAATAGAGACAATTATTATATATCATTTTAAATTCGTAGTTTTCATTGGCTAAAAGGCTTTCACGTGTAAGTCATTAGTATGAACTATTGACTTTAAAACGTTTCCTATTCGGTTCAACATGGTTTTAGTCATTATTATTTTTTTGAAGGTTATTAGTCTAATACTGACGATACGCTTTTCAATGACGTGACGTCATGCCTGTAAATAAGTAAGCTAGTAAGCAACAAGTAAGCAAAGTAATAGAGTTAATACGATTCAATATAATAAAACAACTGTCTACTTCTGTTTAAGTAAATAGTTAAAACTAGTCATCTTCGGGAATGACTATGAGCCTCAGCAGTAAACTATTGACCTCGACTTCGTATCGCTCCAAAGTTTACTGCTTCTGGTCAATAGTCTCTCCCTTGGATGAATAGTTTTAACAATTGACCTCAACAGAAGTAGGTAGTTGTACTACTGTCAGCGTATTTCCAGCCAGTGGAATAGCCATTACTACAGAGACACACTGGATGAAAGCGCAGTAACTTCGCATGCTTGAAAGGTGAAGTTTATTCGTACGTAGAAGGTTTTTCGTTTCTCAACAGAAAAAATCAAGTGAGTGTAAATAAATGCAAATGAAGTCATTTTGGTGCCTCAAACCCCTGCCTAGATATGTATGTATCTGCCTGATTTCAGGTTCGGATAGACCAAATGTCCATGAATGTTTATATTGTTTCATTTTTTGTTTTATCTGGTTTTCTATTCAAGAATTTACGAGAAATGGGTATTGCATGAGGATAAATAAACAAAGATTAAACTGTACATGATGCAAATGTGAGGATTGGGATTTTGTTGGAGGGTTTTTCTAGTTGCCTTACCTCTCATTGCTGACGGTTTGCAATCTCTATCATCCCCTCCCCTCACCCCATCTCACTTCGGGGAAACATTGATAGGTGCATTTCTACTAGTAACTGTTTTATTGCATTCAATGTTAAACATACATTATACACCGGTTACTAGAAAGATAGGGGTAGACCGGAAAACACAGATATGCAATGTTTATACAAGAATTGTCAGAATTAATATTCGATGGAACTTTTTTTAATTATTCAGGACAAGGACAAACTTTAGATCGTACATATTTAGGAATTGGCTGATACTTATTGAAAAACAGGTTTATTGAAAAAAGAAATAACTTGAAAATGGACCTCTAGCAGCAGATACAGTAATCCCATGTTAATTTATGTCATGGTGACATTTCAAACAACACACTGCACTGTGTTTCAAATAAAAGGACATTACCTGTCCGGTAAGGTGTTCGTTGTTACAGCAATTCACGGTATGGAACACTGTACACGTGTTTAAGACTTGATGTAACCGTAGTGCTTGCCGACGTAATTCTCAATGGACTTTTCGGGTGTAAAACATCATGGCGTCTGTTTTAATTGAAAAATCGTAAAATAGTGAAAACAAAGAAATAGTCGCGAAAGGAAAATAAGAACAGAAATGATATGTTATAGGTCCGTGGCGTTCCTACTTAAACTAGACAAAATATGACACATGCAAGGACACATGCAAGGAAAGAATACCAAAAGAAAAATGTTATACGAAGCAGGACATTAAATCATGATTAAAAACAAACGATACAAATAGAAACCTCACGTGATTTAAATGCTTACGAGTATTTGTAAAATGTTCCAAAGTTTGACACTACATATTTAACAATCATTAAAAAATCACTGGTGCTTCAACATTTTCGGAAAAGTTCTGAGTCAGTCTGACTAGGATATAATACATGATAAAATTGTGAAATAAGTATTTCAGAAATAAGAAAAGCATCCAATGAATTCCGTATAGGACGGACGGTGGCCAGGTTTTATTATAAATGAAATATTCATTATGGTAAAGATCAGCTTTCAGTTGATGCAATTTGTTTAATGTCATATTTGATAAATGATAATTTCCGTAAAAATGACTGAAGGATGTATAATGCCTTTGCATAAAAAGCTGATATGAAACGAACCCGAAAAGTATATAAAGATAGCTTTATTGTTCACATTCGAAAACAAATTCACAAGAACCCTTAACGATATATATATATATCTATTTGTTTTGGTCTTCAAAAATTGGAGACCCATTTATTCTCCCCGTCCAGTGAGGGGTCGAGGAGGACCATCCACTCGTACACCTTACAACATATACATTTATTTTTTTTACAATTTTTTACAAAATTATGTACAACAAATTCCTATATCAATAATACTCACTCAGATCACTCAATCACTCGCTCACTATTGTGCTTTTCACTAGGTCAAAAAAAATAATTCATTACGGGACATGTCATGCTATGACTTTCATCAATAGAAAGATGGGTTTTTGACGCTTTTAACGAAGTCAAACATTTTTCAATCGGCCCCTTTGGAGTCTCACGAACTGTCAACATCTATTTTGCCCCTCCCTTTTCCATGCAAAACGTAAACAAACGTGGCTGCCGTTTGATCCAGAAAAACAATATGTACGCATGACTGGAAGTCGAAATGGGCATTACTAGTTACTATGAAGGGTAGACAGCTTACGTTATAAAGTGTTGAAACAGCGCACTTTTCATGATCACACCACAGACACAGTTCTTTTTCAACAATTAGATCTAACAGAAAAAATACTTTTTGAGCTTAGTGTATAAACTTAATTATCGCAATTGAAACAAAATATTCCATACCATATACAATCCAAAGTTACATCCGTACTGTATACATCCAAAGTTTGTATTGCGATAGGCTACATCACTTTTTCTTTAACTCTGTTTTGCCCTACTAAATAAGTTGTTGTGAACTCAATAACTTCGTGATGTAATGCGTGTCAGTGGTAGTGACATAACATATCACATATGACGTCATCTATTCCTAGAAATTATGAAGCATAGAGGGGCGTTAACAATGCAATGCATTAATTTGGGTTATGCAATCCAAAAAATACGACAAAGTGGAAGTGCAATTGAATGGGGCCTAATGGTATAAACCAGACCCACCCATCCTGACAGTTAAGAACTGCATTTTTCATGTTACAAATGCTTAGTACTTGTTACGTTTAATGTTGCCACCATTAAATGTAACAAGTAGATCTGATCTACAGTACTAAGCATTTGTAAACATAAAATTAGTAGTTCTGTAGCAAAGTCAATATCTGCCAATCCAACTTGGTATAATACTCTTATTAACAAATGCAGGGATTGTACGTTTTTAATTTACAGCCGAACAAAAACGAATGTAGAATATACATGTAAGTATACTGACGAGATAAAGAAACGCCTCATCGGGAATTTCCGCTATATATTGTATATACCGCACACTAAATGCCACATAATATTCCAAAGAAATCCCAAAATGTTTTGTAAAACAAAGTTGCAGTTGGTTAGATAAAGGACACAACTGTGATGTTGTAGACGTTTTAATCACAGTACACTTTATAACAAGAAATTCATAAATATTGAAGTTCCTCTTTGAAAAATTGACTATTTTAGTACTGTATTTAACGTAAAGAGTTTGCAGAATTTTGCATCCTAAGTTTGCTCACATGCTTGAGCTAAACAGATACTCTGCCAATAATCAAACTTTGAAGAAATACTATTTGCTGTGTTTTGTGTTGTTTTAGTATTTTTTCCGAAAAGAAAGGTCTTACGTAGCCATGTACCATTCGATTAACAGCAGCATAGTGTACATACAATATATAGCGGAAATACCCGATGAGGCGTTTCTTTATCTCGTCAGTATACTTCTTCAATAATTCGATTCTTCGCTGACCTTACAAGCCGTTTTTACGATTTTGATATTTGATCTGACTGTGTACCTAAAAAGCCACAAAAAAAAGCTTTCAGTGTCAGTGAAGGCTCAGATTATTCCACCAAAAATCTGTCTTACTTAAATCGGCCTCCATGTTTTTAGCAGGAAGGATTTCCAATTCATATTTTCATCCTGCGACAATCATCCCCACTCACACACACAAACACAGAGCAAAATTCCAAAACAAAAATGAAAGGAAAGGGAATATTAGCAAATAACGAAAAAATAAAAGAAAGAAAAATGAGTAAAACATGTAAGTGAAGTGCAGGTTCAATTACACACCAGTCACTGATCCTGCACCTCCACCCCTCCCCGTCACCCTAATAAAGAATGTGGTCAGTGTTTGAAATGCGAACTCAGATATGTATATATATATATATATATCAAAATTAATAAGATGGATGCCTTCTACTCAATGACTATGGCCCCACAACTTCCATGTATATGAATTATGACATAATACTTATTTAGTGTCGATAGTGTGTGTGTGTGTGTGTGTGTGTGTGTTTGTATGTTTGTATGTTTGTGTGGATTTTTGTTTTGAGGTGAGTGTTTAAGGCCCTTACATCGTTAAGCCATTCACTTCTTTTTGTGTGTGTTTACCTTCATTTATCTGCGAATTTCGGTAACTGATGAAGAATTTTCTAATTGGTATGGCATATTTAGGTAAGCCAGGTTGCAAAAACGAAGCATTAGGCCATCCTTACAAAATTGTTGGTTTGCTGTGCTCCGACCGAAAACCACCCAAAAAAAATGGTAAGGGAATTGCAATAAAAGTTTTGGGTAACTTAGGGCTATTTTTAGTGAGTAGGGCGAGCACAGCAAACCAAAATTTATTTACAGACGGATGGCCTTATGTATATCTGACCTGATCGCTAAACGACCTTTACACAAAACTAATAGCAAAAAGAAAAATCCGAAAACACGAGTCTCCTTTTCTCTCCGCTATCTTTACATACTATCGTAATGGAAATGCAAATCCCTGCATTACAAAGCAATCACATCACGATTATACAGAAAAAAGTATTACTATTATTTACAGGCTTAAAACTATTCAAATTGCCAAAATATATATGTTTTAATCCATTATGTAACTACAAAATGCATTGGTGGTCGCCCCTTCAACCAAACAGATAAACATCCCTTCATTGATTTAATGAACTGCTCCGTAAATCGTTCCATCCGCCATCTTGGAAAAGAGTGTAAACAAAATTTACATAGAGATCCAGGGGGTAAAATGAACTTTTGTGGATTGTGGAACGATTTGTCAACCGATTTAGATGGCGTGGACATCGCTGAAAGCGTCAAAAACCCACATTTCCATTGATGTCAGTTTTAATATGAAATTTCCCGTAACGAAAAAAATTTCGGCGCTACTGTGCTTTTCACCAGTTTCTCTGGGCCTGGTGAAAAGCACAGTAGTTTACTATAGATTACCACTAGTTTTGAGAACATAATGTCAATAGTTAATCTTGAAATAGCAAATTTCTGCTGGGTATTTTTATTTGGTTCTAAGTGAGTTTTTACGGTTTTGGTATCAAATTTACATTCACACATATATGCATAAAAGTGAATATATTAATAATAATGTGACTAAAACTTGTATAATTTAACTTTATTGGTTGGGGAGCATGATAGGGTGGGTGAAAATATGTCTTTAAATAAAATAATATGGGGAGTGGGGTGGGGGGTTGAGGATATGTCTCTGCCATTACTATCTGGCATTCTATTGATCAAATATAACAAATACACAGCTGGGTCTTATATTACTTAATTTAACAGTTCGTTAAACTTTTCCCATGATTTTAAAAATATGTTGTAATTGTTTTCAACAATGAATATTTCTTTGCTTGTTTTATGCCAAAGTTGGATTCTGTGCTTCAGTGTTATAATTGTTGGTATGTGTTTGAGCATCTGTAGTAATATAAGTAGTATTTTGTCTCTAAAAGGATGAGCTGGATTAAGTTGCTTTTGTCATATGTTCCAAAGATAAATGATTTTTCTTCAGTTGTAATTTCAATATATTTTGTGAGCAGCCAATCTTTAAGTTTATTTATATTATATTGTTTGTCTTCTCACATTCCCATAAAATATGCGTAGTTGTTTCGGAGGTCGTTGAACAGAAAGAACATATTGGATTGTCTATTATTTTTATCTTATGTAGAAAACTATTTGTTGCTAAGATGTTATGGTTGATACGTGTCTGGAACCATTGCAATGTAGTATCTTTGGTTATTGAAAAAGGCCAAGTAAAAATCTGTTTCCAAACTGGGTTGCTGATTTGGTACCGTTTATTCTATGAAATTTTTGCAGTAAGGATTTCAAGATTTTGGTTTAGTAGGAGATACATATCTTTTATTCCCTTCTCATGTTTTATGTATATTTTAATAGGATTTGGTTTGATGGGGTTTTTAAAATTGCTTGTAGCTCCTATGTTGTTATCTTTTTTAATTTTTTTGACAGCAGTTACTAAAATGTGGTACTGTAGAAAATCAATGTTTACATCAAATGCATGTTCTAGCTCTTCCTGTGTGTATAAATTTCCATCAAATTTTGTACTGCCATTTATAGTATACATTCCTTTATCATACCAGGATTTTGTAAAATAGCTTTTTGACCCTACTCTGATATGTTCGTTATATGATATTGGGCTTGATAAGTATAGAAATGTATTGACTGTCTTGGGCCTGGATGGTATTAGTATGTGCGACTCAACATCTTTCCAAAAGGAGTATGGAATATTATTTATTATTTCTTGTGCATACATATCTCCACACCAATATAATTTGTTTATATCTAAATACGAATTTTAGGATATTTACATATTTGTTTCACTCTAACAGTAATCTTCTAATCCATGTTACTTTTAAGGCTGATATAAATGCAGAGACATTTGTCATTCTCAATCCACCTTCTTCATAATCCTTACGTAATACAATGTTTTTAATTCTTGATTTACCTTGCCATAGGAAGTTAAAACACAATTTGTTTATTTCATTGATAACATTATCTTTTGGATTAGGTGTTGGATAAAAAACAACTGATTAAGTGATGGCAACAGAAGTGACTTGTGAGTTTATAACTGTAATTCTAACAATAGGAGTCAGGTATATACGTTGCCAACTATTTATTTTTTTCCTCAAAACTATTAATTTGTCATTGTAATTTAAGTCATTCATTTTTGTAAGATCTGTGTCGAATATAATTCCTAACAGTTTAAATCTAAAGTCTCCCCGAATCAGTTTCCATTTATTTTTTATTGAATGTGTGCTAAATTTCATTGAGCCTAACCAGACCACCTGCGTTTTTTCAAAGTTTTAATCCAGAAATATTTGCAAAGAAATCCAGCTCACTTAATGTTTCATTCAATGAGGTTTCTGACCCATCTAAAAATGAAGTTGTGTCATATGCAAATTGTGTTAACTTGTATTTTTTATTGTTTATTTTAATCCCTTGTATCATTGTATTATGTCTAATGTTTATAGCTAATATGTCCGCACATAAAATAAATATATAAGAGGACAGGAGTTCGCCGTGCCTACAGCCGCGTGCAATATTGAAAAGGGATGACAAATTACCTCCTTGATTAACAGACAACTGAGCATGTTTATAAAACAGAGTTATCCATGCTTGTATTGATGGACCAAAATTAAAAAACTTCAATACTTTTTGATAAAGGACTATGACAAAGAATCAAAGTTTTTTTCAAAATCAACAAGTAGAAGTAATCCCGGTATATGTTTTCCTTCTAAATAATGCATTATATCATATGTCAGTCTTGTATTTTCGCCCAAAACACGACCCTCTAAAATCCTGCTTGATCTCTATTAATAAGCTTCTATAAATATACAGTTTTATTCTATTAGTTACAGAGGCAGACGTCATTTTATATACAGTATGTAAAAGAGAAATAGGTCTATATTTCTTTAAAAAAAAAATATCCTTGATTTCTTTGGGTATTAGGATAACAATACCTTTTCTTTGTGTTACAAATAACTCTCCTATTTGATAATTATAATTAAGGACCCTGAGGACAAAATGTCATACTTGTCTCCAAATTACCTTGTAAAATTCACATGTGTATCCACTACTGCCGGGGCCAGTTTAGGAATATTAACACTTTTCAAATGTTCGTTTAGGTCTGCCTATATCTTGAAATTCTTTATCTCTACTACTATATAGCGTTTTATAAAAATCCTCTGTTCCTTTTAATATTTCATGCTGGTCTGCTATTATTGTTCCGTCCTCTGTTTTAAAGTAGGTATGATTTTGCTAAGGTAATTGTGCGATTCTAGAGCGCAAACATATATTGTTGGTTTTTCACCCCCGATTATTTTTGTTGCTCTTGATCTTATGACAGAACTCATTATTTTAGTTTTCCTGATATCTTTAAGCTCACTTGTAATAAATTCAATTCCTCTACTTTTTCCGCATTTAAATATTTTTCTAGCTGTGATATTTTTTGAACATTTTTTGATTCCTTTTCATCTCTTTGCTTTTTTATTTAACTGGAGTATGAAATAGGTTTTCCTCTCATTCCATCATAAGTGTTTCCAAAAACAGTTGATCACTGATTGTAAATTGAATTTCATTATGAGGTATATGTTCTAATTTTCTAAATCATACATAGAAAGAGACTATTGTTTTTTTTATTTCTTGAATTTTGTCCTTGATAGTTTCTAAATATTGCATATCTTTAACAATTAAGCAATGAACAATATATTAGGAACATGGGCATGAAACTATCATGTTCAAGTTGAAACGCAGGCAGGATTTCGAATACATGTGGATATATTTGATATCAGGTTTTTATTTTACACATTACATTAAAATATATGCTAAACGAAAATAAGAAATCATATGAAGATTTATTTTACTTAAGCGTTTGTCTTTGAGTTAAAGATATTTTTGTCGGAGTTTACGGTCAATAATAGATACTCTGAATACGGTACATGCATGGTAAGAGGGTAAATGCAAAGATGATTATATCTCTTTTACCTCAATCAACATAAGCAGAGTTAACCTTGTGTTTATAAACATTTAACAGTGTTAAACTTAAAGTAAATTGGATTAGCTGTCATATCATATGGAATATCTAACTACTCCCTAGGTAAATATGTGTATGATGTTTTGTCTAATGAATAATGATTTAAATAAATAAAGAAATGCTGCCCTGGATCGTTTAATATTAAAGTGTGAACATCTTACAAATCACAACCAAACGTCCTTAAAAAGTCGATAGACTGAAAGTATATAGTCTGAGACATGCATAAACGTTTTGCTACAGTCCATAGTTTGAAATCAATTTGTTAAATGTAGTAATTGCTATAGATCCATACAGAGCTAACAATAGTATGATGCAATACAATTCAAATGTCTTCCCAACGGTCTTCCATGTGATATTCTCGCATACGTATGTGTCTGTCACTCCATCATTCCTATTCGTCTTCCGATCGTCTTCGAAATCAGAAAGCTTCTGGTCAGTGTCTAATGATTCATTACACATATCACTACACACTTTGGGCACAATACATTTGCATTTTTGCACAAGACACCAACACTGTAAATAGGCGGTTATCCGTTTCATTGCGTGTGGAACAAGTCGACAACTGTGACAGTCACGGATTTAAAATGTTTAAATAATGTTCCAAGTAAATACAGTTTGATGTATAGATATTGATTTGTTAATGAGTTTATGTTTGTACAATTAAATCTTTTGTCGTCAATTGTGTGTACTCACGTTTTAAACTGCGTTCGTATTAAAGGTTTGTTAATACATTTCAATTTCAAATAGTTGTGTGTAAATATCATTTTTAAAGACCGCTAGAGACTCGTATCCATTCAGAGCATATTGATTTCAATGACTGCGTTTTATGAAAATGTTATTCTATTCTCATCCTTTTTGTTTAGTTATTGACGAGTCCATGGATCAAGTAAATGGTTTTATGTTTGTCTAGCGAACCTTCAATCCCATTTCGTACTTTTTAGATTCACGAATGGCTTGGTTTTGTTTAGTTACAATGGTATTCATCCATTAATTATTCTTGTAGCATGGTCGGTGACATTTCCTTTGATGAATGCAGAGTGTTAAATCGTTTAATTTAGGGTAAATAAAGGGGCGTGGCCGTGCTACAACTACCGGATATTGGAATTTAGAGTACGGTCACTATGACGTCACAGTGTTACTAAGTACACCATGCTACAAAAAAGATAGAGTCTGTCACAGCTCGTCGGTTATTTAAACACCTCGATGGGCTACGCCCATCTCGGTATTTAAATAAGCCAACTCGCTGAGACCAGACTCTATCTATTACATAGACCTGTGAATTATTAATGCATGTGTTACTCTTTAAAAGAGTTAAATTGTGGTAACGTATGTTATATGATGGTTTTTTTAAGCTTTAGTAATTTATAAAATGACTTTTTATGTTTAAAACTTGTATTCGAGTTGAGGATTTTGAATCTTGTTTTTAACCTTTGTATAAATAAATGTCTGCGTCATCGGGCATCCATTACTATAAACCTCGTCAAACATTTGCAGAATTGTACAATCGCAACCCTGAAGTAATTGAAGTACTCTTCTGCAACAATGACTATCACGTGCTTATTTCTATGGTGACATTATTTACAAACTTCGTAAGGTCATTGGTCACCTTCATACAGTCGTTATCAAACTTGACTTGTTAGGATGGTTATCAAAAGAGGTTATGACCATAACATTTTCCAACGTACTGCTTGTATAACGGTTGAATCATTTCCATATCTCCACTACGGGTTTCTCTTTAAATATGTGATGACACGACATATTTTGAATCCAAAGATGATGTCTACCTAAATCTGAAAATGAAGGTAACGTTTTAATGTGTGCCTTAAATCTCGTCGTGTCGTGTCCTTAATGGTTTACTCTTTGGTTGCTCAAAATTCTGCCAAGTCACTGAGCCATTGCTTTGTGGATTTCGTGGATTGTGTTTGTTTATTTTCATCTCTATATACATGATATACATGATAAACCTCGTGGCGGTTTATGTTTGTCTTGATTACATTTTACGCATTTGCCTTTAATAGCTTGTAATACAATTTATCTTAAAATAATTCCTTCTATCATGTCTCTATTTGAAAACTTATTTTGAAATATTTTGATTTTAACGCTAAAGCGTTCGTCAAACATTCTTAAAACATATATAGAAAGTGAATTATTTTAAGATTATGTATATTATATATTTGTGTTTTCATATTTAGACAAAACCAAAGTAAACATTGTATTGCGTAACAAAAACAGACTGAGCAAAATATGACTATATGTTATAAGGAGGCATATGTACATGGCTGTAAATCCAGCGCAGACGTAAATGCAGAACTCGGACGGGATGTGCAGCATTCTCTGAAAGCAGTTAGCAAAAACACGAATTGAGTCAAAGGACGGTAGCGTTTGATGCTTGTCTTAATTTAATAAGCATCGATACGATTTATATGTTTCTTCTAGTCCGAGTTCCAGGTTGTGATGTCATATAATATATATATCTTGTATTAAATTCTCACAATTTATGGACATGTATCTACACCAAACAGTTACGCTACGCAGCTTTATTTTCTTTTACTTATTCACTGTAGTTGTAGGAACGGACACTTCCTGATAAAGTAGCAACAGACACAAGCAAGAGAACAAAGTAGCAGACTAGGTTTGATTATGTCTGTTTATGAGAGGTAGTGTGTGAAACATCACATCTCACGCTCCCTAGCACCGGCTTAAGCTGTATTCTACTCAATGTCACCTATACAGGACAAGTTGTTGGCAAAGGACCAGTCAAACTAACACTTCTAATTCGTATCACAGGTAGACTGTTTACAGTCGCAACACTGCGGGATGGTCGCTTTGAATAGCATAAACAAGATTGTAGCTGTTTGCAGACGTCATGACGTCGCGAGATCTGTTGGTTGGAAACGTTATAACTTTTTCAATGATCAATGATCATCTAGTAATTATATACATCAAGATATAATAAACAATGATCATCTAGTAGTTCTATACATCAAGATATAATAAACAATGATATGTTTGATACATCAAGATATAATAAACAATGATCATCTAGTAGTTCTATACATCAAGATATAATAAACAATGATATGTTTGATACATCAAGATATAATAAACAATGATCATCTAGTAGTTCTATACATCAAGATATAATAAACAATGATCATCTAGTAGTTCTATACATCAAGATATAATAAACAATGATCATCTAGTAGTTCTATACATCAAGATATAATAAACAATGATCAACTAGTAGTTCTATACATCAAGATATAATAAACAATGATCATCTAGTAATTCTATACATCAATATATAATAAACAATGATCATCTAGTAGTTCTATACATTAAGATATAATAAACAATGATCATCTAGTAGTTCTATACATCAAGATATAATAAACAATGATATGTTTGATACATCAAGATATAATAAACAATGATCATCTAGTAGTTATATACATCAAGATATAATAAACAATGATCATCTAGTAGTTATATACATCAAGATATAATAAACAATGATCATCTAGTAGTTCTATACATCAAGATATAATAAACAATGATCATCTAGTAGTTCTATACATCAAGATATAATAAACAATGATCATCTAGTAGTTCTATACATCAAGATATAATAAACAATGATCATCTAGTAATTCTATACATCAAGATATAATAAACAATGATCATCTAGTAATTCTATACATCAAGATATAATAAACAATGATCATCTAGTAATTATATACATCAAGATATAATAAACAATGATCATCTAGTAATTCTATACATCAAGATATAATAAACAATGACCATCTAGTAATTCTATACATCAAGATATAATAAACAATGATCATCTCGTAATTATATACATCAAGATATAATAAACAATGATCATCTAGTAATTCTATACATCAAGATATAATAAACAATGATATGTTTGATACATCAAGATATAATAAACAATGGTCATCTAGTAGTTCTATACATCAAGATATAATAAACAATGATCATTTAGTAGTTCTATACATCAAGATATAATAAACAATGATCATCTAGTAGTTCTATACATCAAGATATAATAAACAATGATCATCTAGTAATTCTATACATCAAGATATAATAAACAATGATCATCTAGTAATTCTATACATCAAGATATAATAAACAATGATAATCTAGTAATTCTATACATCAAGATATAATAAACAATGATCATCTAGTAATTCTATACATCAAGATATAATAAACAATGATCATCTATTAATTATATACATCAAGATATAATAAACAATGATCATCTAGTAGTTCTATACATCAAGATATAATAAACAATGATCAACTAGTAGTTCTATACATCAAGATATAATAAACAATGATCATCTAGTTATTCTATACATCAATATATAATAAACAATGATCATCTAGTAGTTCTATACATTAAGATATAATAAACAATGATCATCTAGTAGTTCTATACATCAAGATATAATAAACAATGATATGTTTGATACATCAAGATATAATAAACAATGATCATCTAGTAGTTATATACATCAAGATATAATAAACAATGATCATCTAGTAGTTCTATACATCAAGATATAATAAACAATGATCATCTAGTAGTTCTATACATCAAGATATAATAAACAAAGATCATCTAGTAGTTCTATACATGAAGATATAATAAACAATGATCATCTAGTAATTCTATACATCAAGATATAATAAACAATGATCATCTAGTAATTCTATACATGAAGATATAATAAACAATGATCATCTAGTAATTCTATACATCAAGATATAATAAACAATGATCATCTAGTAATTCTATACATCAAGATATAATAAACAATGATCATCTAGTAATTCTATACATCAAGATATAATAAACAATGATCATCTAGTAATTCTATACATCAAGATATAATAAACAATGATCATCTAGTAATTATATACATCAAGATATAATAAACAATGATCATCTAGTAATTCTATACATCAAGATATAATAAACAATGATATGTTTGATACATCAAGATATAATAAACAATGGTCATCTAGTAGTTCTATACATCAAGATATAATAAACAATGATCATTTAGTAGTTCTATACATCAAGATATAATAAACAATGATCATCTAGTAGTTCTATACATCAAGATATAATAAACAATGATCATCTAGTAATTCTATACATCAAGATATAATAAACAATGATCATCTAGTAATTCTATACATCAAGATATAATAAACAATGATCATCTAGTAATTCTATACATCAAGATATAATAAACAATGATCATCTAGTAATTCTATACATCAAGATATAATAAACAATGATCATCTATTAATTCTATACATCAAGATATAATAAACAATGATCATCTAGTAATTCTATACATCAAGATATAATAAACAATGATCATCTATTAATTCTATACATCAAGATATAATAAACAATGATCATCTAGTAATTCTATACATCAAGATATCATAAACAATGATATGTTTGATACATCAAGATATAATAAACAATGATATGTTTTAAAACGGAACTGTTAATTCACATTCACATTATGAATTTAAGCATGCTTGTAATGTTTTCAATGTTTTACAACTGTCATATATTTAAAACACTAATTAAAAAATGTTCCAAGTACATACAGTTTGATGTATAAATATTGATTTGTTAATGAGTTTATGTTTGTATAATTAAATATTTTGTCGGCAAATGTGTGTACTCACGTTTTAAACTGCGTTCAAATTAAAGGTTTGTTAATACATTTCAGTTCCAAATAGTTTTGTAAATATCATCAACTGTGTTTAAATGTAATATTACCAATGATTAATTAACTACATTTTGATGTTTTGCAATTAATACACTTAATCTGTATTTGTATTCTATCAAATAGAAATCGGCGAACTATTGTAAACGTCCTCCATGTAGTTGAGGTTTGCTATAGGTAACCAATGGACACATTTATTTTATTAATGATACAGTTTTAATGCATTTGTAATTATATCTATTCCAATATTATTGATTTAAAGAAAGATTCAAAAAGTTAACAAATAAAAGTTGTAAACCATTTGAAGGAAACCACGATATGTTGTTAAATTGGCCTATTGTTCGGGACGCTGGTTTCAGCCAATGGTTTGTCAGCAATAAAATGAACAATTTTAAAAAGAGGTACATAATTTATATATTATTGAAGTTGGCATTTTAGTTGTAAAATAAAAATACCTTAGTTTTGAAAATCGGTTGAGAAATGAATATTTTACAACCAAAATGCTTTTTGGTGGCCTTTTCCCAAGGAAAACTCCTTGTTGCTGGGACAACAACAACTTTTTCTCAAATAACTTCAGTTAGCGTCAATAGTTTGCTATAAAACTTGCTTGATGTCTTAATGTACGTTTGTCCCACATATTAAAATCATTTTCGGATAAAAATACAAAAAAATCCCTATCAAAAACAACTTTCGCACGTGTTTTTTTTATTTCTCAATCCGATTTTGAAAAGTATGTTGTTGTTTTAACTTACGACTAAACATGTCTATTCACTGATATAAAACTTATGTAAATTAACGTCATTTTTTTCCGAAAAGTCCGAAAATCCTTTGGCTGAAACAAGAGCCCCAAACAATACAATGTGTATATCAAAGCATGGCTTGATGATATAAGCTAATTTGAAATAAAACAAACTCTGTCAGATATATTCCTCAGTTGCTAGTTTTTAAATATAAATATTTTATACAAATATCGAATATTAAGGGTTGATATTATATGGCTATGGACAACAACAGATGCATTCACGGGCCGACAAGAGTCGCTCTTAGGGAAATGCCAACAACAAACAAACGTAGGCGTCTTCTGACATGTGTCTTTATGATGAGTAAATCGGAATATACTTCCAAATACATATGTCACAGAGGTTCACAGAATGTATTTGTTTTGGTCTATTAAAAATTCAGGAGACGTTCTTGATAAAATTTGCACTAAACGTCAAGTTTCATCTATTTGCACTGATGACTTCTCTACACTATATATAACCTTACCACATCACTTTATAAAAGACAAGCGTATTTGTCTTATTAAAAAAATATTCACTAGGGAAAATGCTACATTTCTGGCCTGTAACAATATTAAAGCGTTTTTTACTTATAACAGTTTAGACAAATACACTATGTACACTTGCCAAACAGATTGTGAAGCACTTATCTTCCTATTAGATAATAATTTCGTCAGGTATTGAACGACCGTTTATAGACAAATTGTTGGTATCCCTATGGGTACGAAGTGTGCACACCTTGTCGCAGATTTTGTTTTATATTGCTATGCAAGAGATTTCATGTTGAGTCTTTCACCAGTTACCCAGGAAGATGTTATTGAGGCCTTTAATGATACCTCTCGGTATCTGGATGACATATTAAACGTTGACAACCTTTATTCTTCTACTATGGTTACTAATACCCTAAATAACTTCAACTTAACAAAGCTAATATTTCTGATACTAACGCTTCTTTTCTTGATTTACATCTCTCCAGTGAAAATGGTGAAATAATTAGCAAAATATATGACTAGAGAGATGATTTTAATTTTGATATTGCTAATTATTCCCATTTAGATGGGATGTTACCCGAACAACTTCTTATGGGGTCTATGTGTCTCAACTTATTCGTTTTTCTAGAGCTTGTACTCGAGTTGAGGACTTTAATATTCGTAAGCTGTGTATAAATAAAAAGCTACTCCATCAGGGTTACCGTTACCATAAACTTCGTAATACATTAACAAAATCTTCTTTCCAAATATAAAAGTAATTTAAGAACTCTTCTGCGACAAGGACTATCACAACTTGATTTCTGTGTCGACGTGATTTACAAACTTCGTAAAATCCTTGGTCATGATCACTTTCATACTGTCTTTGTTAAACTTGTTAAAAGGTTTATCAAAAGAGGTTATGACCCTATCATTTTGCAACGCACTGCATGCTTGGTGGTAAACCCATTTACAGTTCACCACTATGCTTTCCTTTTGAATTGTGCGATGACTGGACAGGCTGTGGATCCTATTAAGACGTCTACCTAAAGCCCAAAAGGACGGTGACGTTTGATGTCTGTCTGCAGTATTGTCTTGTCGTGCCCTCAATGGTTTATTCTCGTGTTGCTCTGGCTTCTGCCAAGTCATTGAGTACCTTCTTTGTGGCTTTCTAGGCTATTTTATTTTGTATTTATATATATACACGAACATCTTTGTGTTTTACTTATATTGCCTATTAATGCTGCCGTCATTAAGTGGTCCGAGTATTAACTTTCATACCCCATCCAACCCCTTCTCCAAGAAGCGAAAACAGGGTTGGCTGGGGTATGAATTGAAATCTTAATGTTGACTTAAAGTTTACAAATTGTAAACTTAAAATATTTAATACGTAATTTTAAACATTGTAAATTTAAAATATTTAAGGTTGTAATAAACAGGTAACATTTTTCAGTAAAACATGTTTTTAAACGTGTTTTATTATCGAAATATCTGTTATAACATCCTCCTAATATAAGCTTTCCCATCGCTTAATGGAATTAAGGCTGGACCACGTAATGAAGGTTGTTTAGAGAATAGTTCATGGCGAGGATTTCTGTATTTACACTATCCCATTTTATTGGGATGACAGTAGAGTAAGAAATGGATTTCTTTATATACACTATCCCGTTTTATTAGGATGACAGTAGAGTAAGTGTGAGGTTTGGTGCTCCCTAGAACCTGGTTTAAACCCCAGCGGCCTGTTGAGCCACTGACCGTTCCAAGACGGTAGCCCTATTGTCAACCCTTTTGTATTTGTGGTGTCTTATTTGGCCTTTTATTCATCTTTAAATTCGTTCTTTGTTTCTGTGTGTGTTTGTGGTTGACTGTCGTTATTGAATGCTGCTTTTTCTGTTCTAATGTTATATCTATATTTATATATACAAGTTTTCATTATCTCTTTGTTAGTAGTTCACTGATTGATTGACATTTTAAAACTTGCCTAACAGTGTACAGATGTCAGTATTATTTAATTTAACATGCTATTATATACTGTTAAACAGATTGTTATGATTATAAAAGGTTGTGGTCACATGATTTTACCACTAGAACTCAGATGACATTAACGCTTACAAACACACCCAAGAAACAACTATAAGCAAAGTTTGAAAGGTCGTAGTGCATACAGTTTGTGAAAAAGTGACCTAAACGCAAAAGTTGGAAGGTAAAAAGTATAGGTTATCTGCCCTTTGTTTGGAGGGTCAAGGTCACATCCACATTAGCTTCATCAAATTGCGATCATAGGGTCCGGCTCATGTGCTTTGTCACTAAATACCAGTTGAAATCGAACAAAAGTGTCCTAAATGAGTTGGGAAGACATCTGAGTCCAGCAGCCATATCATAGAATAGAACATTATACATGGGTAATCACTTGGCATACAGGTCAATCTCACTAAGTTCAGTCTATGCTGAATATTGTTTTAATTAAAAGAGCAAATCATTTATCTTTACATGCCTCCTATACCCAAGTGTTCAAGGTGTCCAGCATTGGTAGATATTTTAATATCGCTCAATACAGTACTGAGAAATCGTCATCGAAACGTTGAAAAACGGGTCCAAATGTTTAGTCGGAAGACACCGTGCCTAAACACAGTCACTCTGTAAACAACAACTCTAAGGGCAGTTGCGTTCGAAACGCAAACGGAATGCATTTTTGTTAGAGAATTTAACCTGATGGGAATTTCTTTATCTATATTGTCCCGGGTTATTGGACGGCAACAGGGTAAGAGTGAGGTTTGTTGCACCCTAGAACCTGGTTCATGCCTCAATGGTCTTTTTCGTGCAACTGACGGTTCCTAGCTGCTAGCCTTATTGTCAACCCGTTTCAGTTTGTGATGTCACGTGCTTTGCTTCTTATCAACATTGCAAGTGTTGTTTATGTTATTGCCTTTTTGTTTTTGTTCTATGAAAGCTTCATTTGCTGTTCGGATCATATGCATACTTTTAATAATAAGTACAAAATGAATGCAAATGTTTAAAATTGATTGTTTTTATCACGCCGACATATGTTTTAATTAATATGCATAAGGTGTGTATGTGCATTAAATGTGCAAATACAGACGTATACAATTGTGTAATATTGAAGGACTCAATTGATAATACAAATATCGGCTTAACTGTATTTATTTGTTTCAGATATACAAGCTGTGCTCTTTTATATAATTTAAAAGTTAGTTTCAAATATCTAACTATGAAAACGCATAGTATAACAAACGCAGCACTGTTATCAATGGTAATCCAGCTTGTTGAAAGACATCTATGTGTAACCTCAACTCAAAAAGACACTTTGTATTCCACAATATTTACTGGATACAACAGGAAGTTATTGCCGGTCTTGAATCACAATGACATCGTTTATGTTGGAATGAAATCTTACATGATAAATGTGAACAACTTTGATGAAATTTCTGGGGAACTGTCCATGACTGGTTTGGTTTTCATATATTGGGATGAACAAAGAATATCGTGGATCTCATCAAATTTTAGAGGGAAGGAACCAATGCTTGTAGACCCGGTTGACATGTGGTATCCAAACAATTTCATCTTAGAATCATCGCAAACCATACAAGAAATCGGAAACATATCCTTGATGCCACGGATATACTATAATGGAAATGTTTAATGGTCGACCGGTTCGGTTATGAAGGTCACCTGCTCAGTGGATGTCACGTACTTTCCTTTCGACACCCAAACATGCATTATTAAATTATCCGGTGTGGCTTATTTCCTTTCTGAAGTAATTCTGTATTCAAGAAGTAGTGCAGTAGGATTGATATACTACAACACAAACAGCCTATGGAAATTAGGTACAAGTTCTCTAGCAAACAACACCCTCGACCCGACATCGATCCCATCTGTCGATATTACATTACGACTAGAACGTAGGAGCGAGTTTTATGTTGTATACATAATTGTCCCTATCGTGTTTCTTGGTATACAAAACACTCTTGTCTTCCTTATACCAGGAAGTTCAGGAGAACGTACATCTGTGACTATTACGACGTTCTTATCTTTTATTATCTACATGGGAACCGTTAAGACAATGTACCTGCGAGTTCATCACCGATGTCTCGCTTATACATATAATTATCTACTGTTTCTGATTGTGTATAGCTCAACCATATTGTTTATGTGCATCGTTTCCTTAGGAGTGTATGACCACGATAAAGATATGCCAAACGCAATCAAACACATCACCACACGTTTGAGATGCGGACTGTTTGTGACCAGAACTCCCGAAACAATTATATATTCGGTAAATATTGGTAATAACAAAGACGAGATTGAGGACAATGTATCGGAAATCGTTCTTAATACCTCTAAATCCGATGTCGACCACTGTGCAAAAGCAACTGATGCCAGCACGAATACATTCGAGGTTATTACGTGAAAGACTGTTGGAGAAACCTTTGATTTTTATTGTTTTCTTGTGCTCTTTGCTGCTTTTGGAATGTTCACATCTATTACTTTTATTCAGATATACACGAACACTGGGCTGTAGATACATCATCCGCCACTCTCCGCGAACACGGCCAGGTGATCGTTATATATAATATACGAAATGTGTCAACATTTGTAAAATGTATAGTATGTACTGATTATACATATAATTGTAATACATTTACATTTAACACGTAGTCAAAAGCTGTCTCTTAAGACATGTGGTCTCTTTATATATGTTCATTTTAATGTAAAACAAAATATACTTGGTCCTTAAAATAGTGGTCGTTTTAAAGGTGGTGATCTCTTCATGGAGGTAGTTACTTCAGTACGTTTGACTGACTGTACACTGAACAATTCCTTATTACTCACTTTCTTATCTTAAATATATTTTAGAACAGCTATGGGATAAGCATTTTGTTTTGACCAATATTTTACAAATTATGTTTTTTGTTTTGTTTAAATGGTTACATCTTTTGAGAGTTTCTCTCCTTTTATATGAAAACATGAACTATGATGATAAAAATCCGCTTAAAGATATAAACGTCTTACAATTTGTAGGAAATAATATAAAAAGCATCAACGTTTGACCCATTTATTGCGGTTGTTCCGTCTATATTAAAGCAAAACATGGATAATCCTGAATTACCTCCCTTGTATTTTAATATAGTTTGAAATTCAATTAACTGTAATTCTAGTAGGCAGTCCAAGGGCCAGAAAACACGTCAATGGTATCTTTAGTAGAATTTGGCATCCATGCTTATTTTAGATAGTGTGCCAATAATGTTAGGGGTAGATGTCAGCTTGAGTGGCTTTTGCTTCTGGGGATCAAAAGTCAGGTCGAAGTTCAAACGAGTGCAAAAATGATTATTTTAACCCTAATTATGGTATATTATCAATTTACATTCAGTTATTTATGTATATAACTGTTCTAAACTATTTGGATACTGCATATGAATTAAAATGCATCACATAATATCAAATGCACAGCTCTTGAAATGGAGGCCATATGTCTAATAAGTACAAACATCTTTATTCTATAATTAAAACTCATAATGATTGATAACTATAGCATGTATAATTTTGAGAGATTAATTCTACATAATTAAAATGTGCAGGTTTGGCAGAATGGCTATAATACCTTTGGAACTATATATATCAAAGACTTATTGTTTGGGGCGCTTGTTTCAGCCAAAGGTTTTTCTGCAGTAACGTGAGCAATTTAAATAATACGTACATCAGTTATATATCATTTGAACTGGCATTTTTAGTGGTAAATAAAACTACTTTACTTTTGAAAATTGGTTGAGAAATACATATTTTACAGCCAAAATGATTTTTTGATGGGGCTTCTCCTATGTAAATTTCTTGTTGGTGGGACAGGAGAAAATTAATAAATTTCAAATAACTTCAGTAATCCTTGGTATTTTGCTATAAAAATTTCAGAGTGTCTTAATTTATTAAACTCCAACAATTTAAAACTATTTTTGGATAAAAATTCTTAAAAAAAATGTTTTTTTAAATTTTTCATGCAGCAGAATTTTGCATTGAAAATGACCCATCAAAAACAGCTTTTGCACATGATTTTTTTTGTTTCTCAGCTGATTTTGAAAAGTAAGGTATTTTTATTTACCACTAAAAATGTCTGTTTCACTGATATACAACTTATTTAGGCAGTAGATGAATTTTGTCTGAAAAGTCCAAAAAAACTTTGGCTGAAACAAGCGCCCCAAACAATAAGTTATGACTAATACACACTAACATGAAAGCACTGGAAATAGTGTAAAATATAAATTACGTTATAATAAGTATGTTGCGTTATAATAGGAAAAAATAAAGCTAAGTATTTTCATGTCAACAATAATTTGAATTCATACGTAATTTAAAAATGCATGTTTGACGAGATCGTCATATTGTCATGCTGATAATATAGTCAAAGTACTGATTGTTTTGAAACATGCCTATGCACTCTAATAATATAGAACCTACATTGTCGAATTAGGTATTTATAATTTTCCGTGACATTTACTCAACATTAGCTGCTTAGCATTTGTCGCATCTTGACAATATAGTCATAATAAGCACATACTGGAGAAAGAAAGCAATATTTGCAAATTACATTAATCTGAAAATGTTCATTATCACTATTTTACAGAAGATCCAAATATTAGCATCAAAGTTACTTGAGACATAAAATGACAAATACTTTTAAATGGCAGACGACAAGAATAGCTGGTCTACGGAAAAGGCTGGAACAGTTGGTCTGCAGAAGGTTATAAGAACAGTTGATCTGCAGGAAATACAATGGCACATGACTAATGTAAACATACTTCTAAGTTATGTTTAAAATATGACCACTTAAACCTTTTAAATCAATGCAGACAAAACTGTTTGTACTCTCAAAACTTATGGCACCTGTGTGGCCTTTCCGAATCCTGTGTCATTCTATCTATCTTCCGTAAATTAAAAACAAATAAATCGGTGGACTTTATTTAATTTGACCAATACCATGGTTCGATTATTTTAGATAGTGTGCCAGTAATGTACGTACTTCTCGCACATCTCTGTGTTGCTAGTTTGGTTTATTCTTGCACCGTAATTATAAAGAATTATGTAACTGCCCCCCAACTACAGCTATGGAATCGTTTTATTACCGAGTTTTACCGTTAATCTACCGTTTCAAACCAGTTTGTCGTTCGTTTGTCGTTTTGAAACGTAAAACGACCGAAAACGGGTTTGCAAACGCTTTAAGTGCGCATGCTCAAAGTTTTTCCGTTTCCAAACGCTCTGAAACGGGCGTTTCCAAACGCGCGTAGTGCGCATGCGCAGAGTTTGCAAACGCGTTTTTTAGTTTTTACCATTTTTTGCGTTTGACCAATGAAAAAAGGACAGTATAATTAGATAGTTATCTTCTACGATCGTTGGTTTAAGAGTAATTGATTGATGCAGCAAATGAAACAAACATTTATATTAATTAGAAACAAAAAGTGATGCTTAGTACTTAATAGTTATGTTAATTCCTATGTGCAAACCCCATGCATTTTCCCATCATTTATATTCATGCCACCATCGAGTTAATATATGCTTAATCTGGGTCAAAAATGACAGATATAGCCCTGACTAGATGCATCCTTTAATTAGCCGGGTTTTGGATATGCAACAATGGTTTAATTGCACAAAACACCCGACGTCGACAATCATTTATTGTTTAATCCATAGCTCGCGTAGTGTGTACAAGTGCAGTGCGATTGAATTAGAGACATCAGTAATTAGATATGTTCACATTATACATACTGGAAGTATGAAAACTAAATATTTCCAAATTAATTAGTGCTGTAAAATTTAGTTTGTAAATAAATGGAATATACTCAGTTTACCTAATAAATGGGAGAGAGCCGTAATGGAAATAAGGGCAAAAGCGGAAAAGTGGACAATATAATGAATGACTGTCGCAATATAACCACATCTGTTGTTTTAGCATGTTTGTGATCCGTGTGAAATTAAAAAATAAGATATATATTGCATCGTATGGAATGCACTAATGATTCTAAAGGGACACAGAGCAATCTTGAATAATTTTATTAAAATAAGCACCTCCGTATGGAGTTCGTTTTAAAGGGACCCACGGCAATCTTGAAGTGTTTGAAATGGGTGTCTCGATTTATATAACCAGAATCATATTTACTTTTAACCTGGTTACATTTAAATAGATACTATTTTAAGTATTCTCTTTTTCATGTTACTTTATTATACGTTTTAATATATTATTGGTGCAATACAATACAATTTGCTTATTACTATTCTTATAATTAATATAAATGATTGAACAAATGTAAGTTATCCACAGGACGCCTGAGTTTAAAAAAACAACAAGATTGCGATGTGTCCCTCTAACGTTGCTTGAATATATTTTTAAATTAAAAGGTTATATCATCTCAGATTTTTAATATATTTTCGTTAAACTGTGCAATATTGTCAAATGTAGTAATATACAAAAACAAAATATGCAATTAACGAAGAAATACTAACGGGATGCCGCGAGCTTTAAGGAAATTCAGGTTGTCTTTATCCCTTTAATATGAATCAAGCTGATTCAAATATTCATTAATTAAATTGCTCGTATGAAACAGTTTTTTATAACAACGGTTTACATAGCTATTATATTATATACTGTGAAACATATGTTCCTGGTTTAATTTTAATACACTTATGCACTGTTACGATGGCAAAAATAAGTATACTGGTTGGAAATAAAGCGTGAATAGCGGGTTAAATGCATGAATACGCCGATATATACATTATAGTACATAGTGTGAACTTAGAATTCATTACTTTAAAACACACACGAACGACAAGAAATAGTCACAAAAGGCAAGAATTTGATTGATCTTATAGAGGAAAGAAACTGGTCGCCGCGAATTTAAATAAAGAAGATCAAGACTGCCGTGTTTTAAACCTAAACCATAATGTTTCGAAATCTGCAGATATTGCCGTTATTGAGAGATATAAACTAAGTCAAACAGTTACTTATAATAAGAAAAACGTATTAACTTAACTTTGAAGAACTCGATATCCTGTGAAGTTATATTATTTAACTTTTACCGATTCCAATAAGAAAACAACGTTATCATGCTTCATTGCAATGTGGTAAAATAGTTATATCTGGTTTACTTTTTTTTATTCCTAATTATTCACAGACTTATTAGTTAATTATTAATATGTGCACACAATATATGCAGAAAGAGCAAAAACGGAAATAAACTAAATTAATAATGTGTTTTACTCCTTATAGTTTTAAACTATTCAGTTTCTGTATCAGATACCAGATAGTTTTCGTCTGCTCGTATAGTTATTTTGACCAGTGCACATTGTACTAGCAATACAAATAACATATATTGAAAATAAATGTCAGCCTGTTATAAAGTGCCTCTTTAATTATAAATTAAATCAGTATTCGTCGTAAACCATTGTTGAAAATGTTATGTTATATATAATACAATAAAGTATGCATAATTAAAATTTAGGATTGTACCATGCATTATTTAGTTCGTTAATTGTGACTGGCTGATTGAAATAAAAGGGAGTAACTGATTCTATTTCACAACATGTGATTGGCCAACATATAAGACGCTGAGAACCCCAACTGTGACTGTAATGATCAGTAATGGACGCTCCACGGACACTCGTAAATAACAGTTCAGGATACCAGTCCTCTGTTCTGTTCCTATATACATTGATAGCATTGATTTGATCAATAAATATGACTGCACGACGAAGCTCGGTTATAATCAGGGGTTTTATGTAAATAACAGAAATATTAAAAGCTGAAAATGACCGAAACACATACCAATATTTTATTAAGTTTATCAACAAAGTAATCTGAAATCATTTTTTTCCAGATTACATTGTTGATAAACTTAATAAAGTATTGGTATGTGTTTCGGTGATTTCCAGTTTCTAGTATTCGTGTTATTTCACAAAAACTTGGGCTACCGATTATAAAAGTTGAGTAATGTATACTTAGGGCGAAATTCAGAATGCATGGACATGGTCTAATACTTGTTCATTAATACGAGCGTCAGATAATAAGGACTTTACTTTTGCGGAAAAGTAGACATTAAAAAAATATATTTAGTACTTGTTTATTTTTCAAATAAATGATAAAAAAAAACACAAAAAAAACAACAACATAATAAATGACACAGTATCTAATTTCTATAGTACCAGGGAGTATATATATATGCCGTAAGTCTCCGCCACATGGTGACCAAAACATTCTAGGAGTGGCACGTATTACATTTGGATTTGCAGTATGACACGCTCTCCACGTGCCCCCAACTAACAATATACCACACATCCATTAATCATCTATTGTGTAGCCCTATTGACGTACAGCCTAATAAGGGTACATACGTCGGTATATGACAAAAGCACGCAACATTTAGGGAAACATACGTCGGTATATGACAAAAGCACGCCACATTTAGGGAAACATAGTTTTATGACACATTTCCTGTTTATTGCGATTCCGTACCGCCGCGGCGAGCCACGTACTGCACAAGACGGATATATGATACGGATATATGATGCGTGGGAAACTAGTTTATCGCGCATAATTATCATACTATGATCTAAATATAGCCAAATGTATTATGAGCACTATATTATGTATTATGTACATGTAGAGATCGAAACAACAGACCTATTATAATTCAACATCTAAACAATCACGGCGTATATAAATATCTAAGACTATATCCCTTTCTACAATATAGCATACGTATACCTGATGAAGTGCTAAGACAATAGAACAAAAACGTTTATGTTACCTCATTTATTAAGTTGCATGTTTTTTTAAATGCACGAATTATATCGTCCTTCCCCAACTTAAAGGAAGTACATCAGACTTTGGAAGCAACACTATGATTTACTAAATTATATTGTGAAATGGCTCTAAGATATAGATAGATCATACGGCTTCCTATACTACAGCGCAATAATTACTAATTATAAATTACAGCAAGGCTTATAATGCCATGGAGTAATCACCAGATTATAAATAGCCTTCACACGTGATCACTGCGGCGATACTGACACATGACGATCGCTTTGAAAGATGTTGCGATTTTTTTTACCGCAAAGATGAAAATAGCTATCCCTGGCACGTAACCTTAGTTAGTCAATACCATATCTATGTCTTTTATTGTATGTGTTCGGTGTAACTTACTTTGGTCGTTTATGGCTCATTTAGTTCATTTGTCTTATTTTAATAGAGAAATAATATATTTGAACAATTTTAAAAGAACTACTAATCCTGATGTACTCCCTTTAACCAAGTGAAAATCGATACTAGAGTGTATGGATAAGCGATTGTTCTACACAATTTAAGTGTACCCATTTCACGTCAGTAAGCGGCGCTATAACAAAATACGGAAATATTTAAATGGTGTTTAATGGTTTGTCAACACATGCAATGTTATTTAGAGCCGTCCCAGAAGAAGGGTTTGGGATGCATACACATCCGATAACTTGGCGTTGTGGGTCGGGGAAGGCTACCTATCCGTTTCGTTTCAAAAGATTTTCACATGGTCTAATATTCTTTATTTTTCATTCCACTTTGATAATTATTCACCCGTTACTACACGTTTGTTAAACAGCCCGGTTGAATTTTTGCGTCTACATGACTGGTCGATAACAATAATTGTATATGTTTGACACTAATCAAGTTGATATATTTATTAAAGTAACATACATGTGACATGCTTGTTTTCTTTTATAACTTTAATGAAAAGGGTGGCCTAATTTACACAATTTATCTCTAGATATTAATATCTAGAGATAAATAATTCCGTTCATAATATAAAAAAAGCCGTGAAAATTAGTTCACAGTGTTCACCATAATACATTTTATGTAAATAACGAATACATACTAAATATATGCTCAGTTGGCATTTCGGCTAATTGGTTTGTTGTATAGCAATTAATTAGTACACGTTCCATTATACATTATTATTATATTATAGTTTATTTCAAAATCCAATAGGCACTAAGGCCCTTGTGGTACAAATACAGACATGAAAATAACATGACAGACAATGTAACAAAAAAGTACAAATGCATAGTATACTTAGCAATTTTACACAATTACGTGTATGTGTATCTAGTGGAGAAGGTGATACAATTTTGAGTGAAATACTGTTGCTATACAACAAAATGCATATATAAACAGTAAATGTATATCATTACAACATCAATTCGTATTACCTATTTGGAAAAAGGTACTCATTTCTTTTATTAAAAGCCTTATAAATAAAAATAGCTAGATTTCTTATTTGCTTTTTACATGTAGAATTAATCAAAGAAATGAACTTTTGCATATTTGGACGCATGAAATAATACGTTTTAATATAGTGTTTTCTTATGTCTGTATATAAGGGACATATTAAAACAAAATGGTATTCATCTTCTAAAGACTGGCACAATTTACATTTCCTATCATTAACCGGTGTTCTATTTGGTTTGCTCCATCGTCCAGCTTCTATCTCAAGTCTGTGTGATGAAACGCGAAGTTTAGTTAAAGCTTGCCTAAATTTCGATATATTACACATATTTAGGTAGGGTTGAAATCTAAAATTCAAATTCTCTATACAAGTATAAAATAAAGCTCTGCTTGATTCTTGCAATCTATTATGCCAGTTTTGTATAAAATTATCATGAAGTCTTTGTTTGACAACAAGCAAAAGTAGTTCAACGTTTCCTACACTTTGTGCTAACCATACATCATGGAAACCCATATTACACAAAATATCACGTAATAGTAAAGCCCAATTTAATTTATTCGGTTGGCCAGTTATGTCATTGATCATCATATCATAAACTATTTTAACATACTTATTTTCACTACTATGTAATATTTTGAGCCAGTACTTTATTATAATAAAATGCCGTTGACATAAAAAGGATTTTCTACCCAACTCCCCATATATAACATCATTTTGCGTTGTCTTCTGTACACTTAATATATTCTTACAGAATTTAAGATGCACTCTTTCTATTGCATTAGCTTTTGTAAAACCCCAAACTGCAGCCCCATAGTTCAAAATTGGCGTGATTAATTTATCAAATAAATCTAATCTGTGTTCAATAGATAACTCAGTAAATTTATATAGGCATTTGTTCATTTTAAATATAGCCTTTAAAGCCTGCCCTGCAAGTGTTGCCTGTGCATCAGTGAATGATCCACCCGTTGTAAAGACTATGCCTAAATAGTTTAACCTATTAACAATATCTAATGCATTATCATTTAAATGAAAAGTTAAATTTCTTGGTAATGAGCCACCCTTTTTAAACACCATAACCTTAGTTTTTGATGTATTTACAACAAGTTTCCACTTATTACAATATCCCGATAGCAAATTTAAACTAGTTTGTAATTCTATACTACTGTTTGCAAATATAACAATATCATCAGCATATAATACGAGAAATACTTTAAACATATTAACATTAATTACTTCAATACCATGTTTTATAAATTCATCTTCGATATCGTTTAGAAACATAGAAAAAAGAAAAGGTGATAAACATTCCCCTTGTCTTACTCCAAGCATACATGTGTACTCCTCACTGAGTTCATTACAATATTTCACTCTTGATTTTACTGAAGTATACATAGATTTAATAACATTAAATATTTTACCACGCACACCTAACTTTATTAGTTTGAACCATAAGTTGTTTTTTACATATACACTTGGTGCGTCAAATCAGTGATCATCGGAATGAAAACATGAAAGACTGACAACGATCCTTGATTATTTCTAGAGAAAAGTGTGGTCTTAGTTTATCGTTCATTTGCTCAGGTTATCGTTCAATAACGGACCTTCATTAAATTAATCATAACATTTGAAGTTATTGATAAGTTATAATATTGTTGTTTCTTATACGTTTTTTTTTGTGTTTTTTATTTGTCGGTTTTAATTTAAAAAATACATATACGTTTGTACATACATATATGTTTAGGCTTCTCTTAGATACATGTTAATATCCTTTAGTAGCTATATGTTTGGATGCTATTTCCTCTTTGTTCGTGTGATTATTTTTTATGTGTTTACTTGGAATTCTCTGCATGAGGCGGAATATATTTATCAAATATTTATCTGAATTCAAAATCCCATTTTTGAAGTTTTTCAAATTATTAAAAAACAGCATTATGAATGTGAAACTACAAAACGTTGTTGTTATAAATGTAATAACACTTTATAACATAATACTTTATTACATGCAATTAGTAAAAAATAAACAGTAGTTGACGCTTTGAAAGATGCGTGTACTTTGCACAGTTGCATGTTGGATCCACCGAATGACATTTTCATAATATGTCGATTCGTTAAATTGTTTTGCGTATTTGTATTTATCACACGTTTAAAGTTAATTTGTTATAATTAGTTTGTATCGCTATACCCATGATGTGTAAGCACAATAAAAGACGTATATATAAATAGGGCTCTCTATGACGTCCCAAATATAAAGTATGTTTGAGTCTTTTAAACATTACGTTTGATTTGCACTAAATGTATTCTAAAAACCGAAACGTGATCAATATAATCAAGTATAATTGTTTAACAGCTTATATTTAATGCGTATAGTCAACTCCGCCGTTCAACGTGTCAGTTATTACACAACACATAATACACACACACGCAGTAAGCGTGTCATTCGTTTCATGCGCGGCGGCTGTTTATTCAATGCGCTTAATGTTAATCCCATAACGCAAATAAATATACATGTATGATATAGCTATGTAACTCATTTTTTATACAACACCATGTATAGCTTAACAACGTATCGCCATTAATATAAAATAGTATTCGTCTGCTACGAAATAATTATATAGATTTATTAAGCGCAAAGGAATGTTTTAGTGGTTAAATGATCTGCATTCTCATTGGTCAAACGGAAAAACGCAGAAACCCGTTTTTTTACCGTTTGCTCAGTCACCGTTTACAGTTTAGGCGTTTCGCGTTCTGATTGGCCAAACTAAATATCAGCAACCTGATTGGCGAAACTTACAAACGCAAAAACTCGAAATGAGAAAAACCCGTTTTCAGTCCAAAAAAACGTTGGAAACGTTCTTCTTCAATTTTCATTGGTTGATATGCAGAAACCCAGTTAAACGCGTTTGTTATGTGCCGCGTTTTGAGTTCGTTTTGCTATCGTTTCATACTAGTTTGTGCTCGGTAATTAAACGGTTCTATAGCTGTATCAACCCAATTGTGAAAACAATGTTTAATTTAATTATTTCAAATTATGTGTACCATAATTCTCAACACCTCTCACTCCGAAACTCATTGATGGTAAAGGGGATGTGTGTGTGTGTGTGTTTGCGTGCGTGCGTGCGTTTCCTGTGTTGTTGATAGTGTAGGCACATAGTACATAGCTTTGCCCTTTTCTGTTATCTCCTCCCCCTCCAACAATACCCTTTGTTAACTTTCGGAAAGTTTCTTCTTTGTTTACGTATTTTGTTTAATAGTACGGGTGGCATTCAATATATTCTGTCACTAATGCGCTTCCGTAGAAACCTCCTTAAATTACCGCACTGAAAACTCGTGCATTTAAAGGCGATTTCACTAACTACGTACATGCAAAAAAGAGCACTCATGTATAGTGGCTATATTTCAATGCTATCATGAAAAGTGAAGAAAAAATTGAAATTAGGGCTTATATGAAAGCCAGGGTTGCTTTAATAGTACATGCAAAAGAGATTTATGCTGAACTGTGCCTTTTACATGGCAATACTGCCATGACATTGAGAACGTTTTTTCGTTGGGCTAGGACATTTAAAGGGGTTAAACGTAGCATTAAATGCCGTAACCATCCTGGCTGGCCTGTTGTTGCAGCAACAAAGGCGAACATTGATGCTGTGAAGGCCATGGTAGACGAAGATGGGCGGTATACAGTTTCTAAGATAGCTAATAGTCTTGGCTTCTCTTAAGGCACAACTCATCACATTTTGACCAACTGTTTGAAATTAAAGAAGCTTTGTGCTAGATGGGTCCCTCATTTGCTGAACAAAAGGCCAAACGCTCAAAATGTGCTAAAAATCGTCTTAAAAAATATGAAAATTGTCATCCTTTGAAATATTTCTGAGTTGCTCACTGGAGATGAAACGTGGGTGTACTATGTTGAGCCCCAACGGGTAAACAATAAACAATGGTTGGGTAAAATTCAGGCAAAACCGGTTATTGCAAAACGAACAAAAAGCGCTAAAAAGGTTTTGAATGCAATTTTCTTTAATTCCAGTGGCCCTGTGGTACAAATTCCATGCAAACAGGGAAAAACCATCACGGCCAAATTTTACAAGGACAAAGTTCTCAAAACAGTCAAAAATAAGTACAAGAAAAAACGCCCAAGTAAAGTTTTGAATGGCATCCAGCTGATTCATGACAATGCCTCAGCTCACAAAGCTAAAATTGTACAGTCTTTCTTGGAGCACCCACCTTATTCTCCCAACCTTAGTCCCTGTGGGTTTTTCCTATTCCCTTTGCTGAAGAAAACCTCTGCTATGTTTCCAGCAGTGCTCTTGGTGCCGGATTATTTCAGTGTCTCAACAGTATACCCAGGGGAGACTACTTTGCTGCGTTTACGTGATGGATAGCTCGACTCCGAAAGTGTGTATCTGTTCAGGGGGAATACTTTGAAGGATTGTAATAAGAACTTTTTCTATATTTCCAATATCTGTTAGTTCCGATTCCAGTGACAGAATATATTGAACCCCCTCGTACATACGTTTACACATGGCAATCATCACATTATTTAACTCCTCATCAGACCACTACCTCCTCCACCCCAACTCCTTAGCTGTAACTTTATTTCTAACAAGTATACAAGGCTTCCTCTTGCAAAGTTTATATGGTGGTCGTATATTTTTAGCCAAGCAGAAGCACAGAAGTGGGCGCCCCTAATAAGCATCTGTTTTCGAATTCTGATCAAATATGCTAGCTATTGCAAACGAGACAGACAGACGATAAATAAACAGAAGACCGAATGATGGACTGACATATGAACAATAAGTCAGCCATTCTAGGCAATTAATTACTTTTAAATATGGGTGAAAGTATTCTTTTGCAGTTAATTACTTAAAGTTGTATGTATAAATGTACAGAAATACGTTTCACGCTGAATTCACTACAGACTGATATTGAAAACAAAAGTATGCACGTCGGGAAGAGAAAAAATTGGAGTGTTAATATATTAAGATTACATTTAATCAAATAATTCAGCGTACTTCTTTAATGTCGACACTTCTAACCCATAAAGGGACGCACATTCAAAGTTTGATTAAATTTGGATTAACATTTCTTAAATTATTGAGCAAACATTGTCTTTTTCAAGAACTATCACCAATTAAGGAGCAATAACGTTTTGGCCATAAGCATTGTATGTTTGGTTAATTTGCAATTGAAAGTAATTGAGCAGACATCGTCAACTTCAACAATTTTCATCAAGAAAGGAAACATAATTCCTGGGTTACTGTTGCGATTTGACTTGTTATTACCGGACAGATAACTCCGGGGTTACTGTTGCGATTTTGACAGGATATCACATTTGACAGAGTGGTCTTGGTCATAGGCATTTTGTCGCAGTTTGGTACAATTTCCTTTAAAATTACTAAAGCTATTGAGCTAAAAAAAACATCAATACAAACAAAAGCACCAATAAAGAGGAGATAACTTCATGGCTGCCGGTGCGAACTGGCTGATTATCGAGCTCGACCCAGATATTTTAGTCATAAAGCTTGTATCTATGTTTGGTAAAATTTTCAATTAAATTGTATTGATGTCTATTTGTTTCCTTACACCGGCTAAAATTATTTTAACATCATGTTTTACTAGCATTACCACTTTTGTAAAATATTTTTTAGAAATATTTAGTGTTAACGCTGAACTATAGTTACTTGAATTTCAAAAGATATTGAAATAAAAGGGAGATAATTTAGGATTATACATGTTTCATTTTTTATAGACAGAGAATCTGTAATAAATGGGTAAAATTTTTATGTCTTTTCAATATTATTTCATACCAATTTAAGAAGTTTATATATTTAAGCGGACTTCAATTCATGTTATGTGTTTTATCAGCACGTTTCATCTTTTGATATTAAGGGAATATATAACTCTCAAAAGATGAAACAATTAAAAAGAAAAGATTTACAAACTATGGGTCGAAACAAAATACTTATCACACAACTATTCTAACATATATTTAAAATAACAAAATTAGATAAGATACAAAAGTGAATAATTAGGACTTTTGTTCAGCATATAATATATTTATCACAATATATAAATGCGACTATACATCAACAGGCGTAAATGGCAAATTCAAAAAAGCATTGCATCGGTCACTCATATAGATGTTGTATAGTCACGGGTGACAGGTTAGTAAAGTCAATGAATAAAACGTAACAGAACTTTGAATATTGAGTTCTGCTCAACCCGGGGCTAGATGGCGTGAGCGGTAGCTAGCCTATTTCACTACCGCTCATGAACAGTCTCAATCAAACCGATGAACCTAACAATGTTTCCCCTCATCGCGGGGAAGAGACGGTGGGCATACCCATGTCTATTAGACAAATATAAACATTTATTGTCTAATTTCATTCTTTTTAGATTTACTAATATTCTTAGTCCGAATGATAAAAATATTTAAAGGTCAACTTTTAATATTTTTATTGTTATATCTACTAGAAAGCTTTTCCTGTTATCCCACATATAAGAGATCTAATTAACAGAATGTTATATTTACAAGAAAGCTTTTCCTGTTAACCCACATATAAGAGATCTAATTAACAGAAATCATAACGATGCAAGTAGTCTAAGAAATCCCCCGGTTTCTTGTTGTTGCTTAGTTTTATAGGACAACAAATTTGACAATCTTTAAATTCTGTGTGATGGTGTTAATGCATTTGGAACAAGCGGCACTAGTTTTTTATCGATTGGCGTTTTAACCATTCCATTTCCAAATCATTTATCAATTCCAGTATTTGCTAGTACACTAAGTGTTGATTATTTTTTGGAGCAAATTAGGCCTTTGTTGGTTATTAAAGTCACATATATTAATCTTCATTAAGGGAATATGGTTTTAGTCAGCAACCCAGCTAAAGCAACCTGACAATTTCATTTTTAATGGATCGTTTTCATTTCCTGTTAAAATATGTACTTACGTGTATGGAAACGGTAGCCAGGATGGAGTAGAATTTTAGTTATACAAAGGGTTTGAATAGTACATGTAAAGTCCTCAACTCTTCCTAGAAGACAAAATTGAATTAACACACACTTTAAAAAGTTTGTCTATAGATTGTCTTTGAACATTCTAATTTGCAGTTGCCAGCTGTTCGAACTAAGAATATTAGTAAAGCTAAAAAGAATGAGGGGAAACATTGATAGTTTCATACGTGACTGAGACCATGCGCATCCTGCTTGATAGCCGCATCGATAATAATACAAGAGTTGTTTTGTATACTGCTTGATTTATCATACATAACTGTAAATTATTCCAAAGCATCATAGTCTGAATCATCAATATTGTTAGGCATGATGCTGAGGTTTAAAACGTTTTCTGTTGCAGTAGATTGTATGTTCCAATAGTGCCAAACATGAAATAAATGAAGGGCTCCGGCTTTTGCACGTAACCGCACCGCAGCACGGTGCCATGTGTTGATATCCCCTTTAAATCCTTCCCTCTACCATAGGCGATCCAAAGTTGAAATAATGTCAACATTCCACAACGAGGACACTGTAGTTGCAACCGTGTCTGTGTAAGTGTTATAATTGTTCGACATCCGTTCTTGCATTTATGTCGGCCTGTTCATGGTTAGAAGGTGCACGTTAAACTTTCTCAATAGAAACGCGAATGTTTTCGTTTGGCGTTACAGCAATTATTTTGTGCAAAATCACCTTAGTTCTACTTTTAGCTACTCGTAAAATGTTGTGCCAGTTAGCTTGAACCTGAAGATTTTGCTCTAATACCTGAACCTCTTGTATCCTTGGTAATAATTTTCTCAACTATCACTCAGGTATTTGTCAAATACGATGTCGATCTTGTTTTTTTTTCGGCAGTACGACTCAAAACGTAGGTCTCAATTTTTTTTTGGAATAGATGCATTTATAATTTACTAGTAATTGTCTTCGTAGTTTCAAATGTTCATGAATTCATCGAGTTGAGCCATCTATATCAATAGTTCGTCACTTGCGTTAGGGTACATATTTTTAAGAACATGAATAAGCTGATTCTGACGTCAGCGGTGTTTCGCATTCGATTATCCTTGAAACGCCGGGTAAAGATAAAGTTTATGTATAAGGGACCATAACTCTTTCAAAAATCATTCAACCGGAACATGGCGAAGATATATATGCAACTATGTTTGGTACTGATCATCCCTGCCAAGTTTCGTAGAAATCCAGCCAGAGGTACAGGAGAACTAGTCTGTGCAATGTTAGTGTATTAAAACCTTTAATGGGTCATAACTCTTCCAAAATGCATTCAACTGGAACATGACAATGAAATTACTAGGCTTCGTACTAATCATCCCTGTCAAGATTCGTTGAAATCCGGCCAGGGGATCAGCAGAATTAGTTTGGACAAAGTTTGAGAAATAAAACCTTAAAAGGGCCAAAACTCATTCAACCATAGCATGGCAATGACAGGTGCAACTAGGCTTGGTACTGATCATCCCCACCAAGATTCATTGGAATCCGTCAAGGAGTTCATAAGAGACTAATCTGGACGAAGTTTGTGTATTAAAACATTAAAAGGGCCATAACTCTGCCAAATATCATTCAACAGGAATTTGACGATGCAATGCACAACTAGACATGTTACTGATCATCTTGTCAAGTGTCGTTGAAATCCGTCCAGGGATTTAGAACTAGCCCGGAAAATGTTTGATTATCAAAACACTTTAAAGGGCCATAACTCCGCTAAAAATATGTAAACCTGAATAAGACGATGATATGCACAACTAGGCTTGGTGTTGATCATCCCTGCAAAGTTTCGTTGAAATATGGCGAGGGGTTCATGAGAACTAGTCCACACAAAGTTTGTGTATTAAAACCTTTAACTCTGCTAAAAATCATTCTACCGGAACACGGCGGTGATTTGCACAACTAGACCTGTAACTGATTCATCCCGAAAATGTTTCGTTTAAATCCGGCCAGGTGTTCAGGAGAACTAGTCAGGACAATGTTTGTGTATTAAAACCTTTAAAGGGACATAAAATAACTCCGCCAAAATCATTCAACCGGAACATATTGACGATATGTACAACTAGGCTTGGTAGTGATTTTCCCTACAACGTTTCACTGAAATCCGGCCAAATGAAGCCCTTTCGTCATAATAAGGCCAAAAAACAGCATATTTTAGAAAATAAAGGGCCATAACTCAGGTGTAAATAGTCCAATCTGGCTGGGTTTCATGGAGCCTTCATTGATATTAACCGTCTGGTAAAGTTTGATAAAGATCGGATGACAAATGAAGGCACTATTATCTTAACGAGGCAAACTATAGCATTTTTAACTAAATCAAGTGCCACAACTCAGTTGCTACTGGTCCGATCTGGCTGACTTTCGAATTTGTCCGAGCTTTCATTGATATTCACAAGCTGTTAAAGACTGGTAATGATCGAATGAAAAATAAAGGCCGTATTGTCTTAAAAAAGGCAAACTATAGATTTTTTAAATAAATCAAGAGCCATAACTCCTCTGTTACTGATCCGATCTGGTTGCTTTTCAAACATATTTTAGCTTTCATTGATATTAACAATCTGGTACATTTTGCTGATATTTTTGACATGTTATTTCACTTTCATTTTCAAACGGAAATAAAGCTAACTGTGTAGGTTAGTTAGACTCAGTATTCTCTGTGAGACATGCCAGGAAGTTTTTCGTTGTTTTTACAATGTTTTCATCTATCACGTGTATGCAATTATACAGCGGCAATCCGCTCTAGAGACATTTATCACCACTATTGCATATCGATATGTAAGAGTCTCTAATGGTACATATTAAATGAAGTCAATATTGATCAAACTAATGTTTGAAACACGATAGGAATGATAGATGTTAGTCAAGTTAAGAAAAGTAATATTACATTGGATAAACTTGTAGATGACGGTGGCGTATCTTAATATATTAAGGATGCTTTTGTTACCTATTAGTGTTTATGATGTTGACATGTTACATGTAGTGTGTCATCCAAAGCCAGTCATTTAAAATTGGCGACAGTTTTATAAATTACAAACAAGAATATACATATCCTTAAATTAGAGCTGATTTTGATTTTGTTTATGCGTTGGAATGTCCTTGAAACGCCAGAGCAGGTGGCATTGGCAGACTATCATACTCAAAACAATTTCCCCAACATTGCACACTAGAGTTTGACATGAACTAAAAAAGGAGAACTGGCTAGTTTTTAAACTTTTTCGAGCTTTCATTGATATTAACAATCTGTCCCTTGGCCAGTAGAGATAAAAATGAGAAAATAGATTACTGTAATTTTATAACGATACGACTGCTGATGTTTGTGGCATGTTATTTCACTGTGTATGTTAATCCGTCTCAGTATTCTCTGTGAGACATGCAAGGACGTTTTTTATTGTTTTTACAATGTTTTCCTTGTTCAAAGTAATATATTCTTCACCTATATGAAGAAGAAACCGGCAAGACACTACTTTTCACCTGATGGAATCCATCTCAACGGTCGTGGTTCGAGTACATTACTCATGTGCTTCAATGAATTGATTAATGTAGTCAAGAAACGCTCATCAACTGAAACCAACTGTATTGCAAATCGTGCAAATCAATCAAATGAACATAGTACCGGCGGCAGTCCTTCCGTGGGCATGTTTAGTCAGCATCAACGTCAAAGTCAACCTTTCCACCGACCAATATTTGGATGGAGTGCACGCGCGGGTGATAACGGAAGCAGACACATAGTTTCAAATCGCGGCTATTCGCGATACTATGACTATTGTGACATGAATAATCACAATACCCAGGACTGTGGTCGCAATAGAAACGGTAGCGGAAATAGATGGCACGTGACAGGAAATGGACACTCGCCAAAAAACAGAAACAGGAAATAGGACAATGACGGCAAATACTCATCACAGTTTGAGAATAAAAATATGTACGAACATTTACAAACTATATGCAGCAAGTGTGATGAACTTACATGTGATTGTGCTTCTAATTTATTGCTGCAAAAGGATTCTCATAAAAAAGAAATAGTTATCAATAATGATGATAAATTAATAGGAATACACCAAATGCATGTACATATTAAAAATAATTATAATATAAATTCTACGTCGGAAACTGATAATAATTCAACCTCTAACGTAAATTGTATAAATACCGATACTGTTGTGAGTGAAGTTTCGCTGTCCTCAACTAAAGTTGCTATTTCGAATGATAATATAACAAACATAGTAATCACAGATAACGATAATACCATTGAAACAGATAATGTACATTTAAAGAACAACAATTCAAACGTAAGTTCGTTCAGCTATAACAAAAAAGGATTACATATTGCTAATCTTAACGTACATCATATAATGCCAAAGATTGATGAAATAAAATACCACTTAGCCCAACCAAACTCGATAGATATATTAGGGCTCTGTGAAACTTTTCTTACTGCAAATACCGATGATAATGATATATATATCAACAATTTTACATTTGAAAGAAAAGACAGGAAAGGTAAACAGGGAGGTGGTATCCTAGTATATATCGCTAATAAAGTTCCGTATACACGCCGTGACGACCTTGAGCATGATGATATTGAGTCTGTATGGATAGAGATAAAGTATCCTAATTGTACAGCTTTCCTATTACATTTTGTTTATCGAGCACCTGATTCGAAAGTATCATGGATTGAATTATTTGAAACTCAGCTTGACAAGTTGGATCATTTGAATTTAGAAATTCATATATTAGGAGATTTCAATATCAACTATTTAACAGAAACGGATTCTGAAAAGTATAGTAATCAACGATGGGCCAATACTATTTTAAAATTTGGTCTTAATCAAATGGTAAATACGCCTACCAGAATAAGTAAAAACAGTTCTACAACAATCGACCATATATATACTACAAGATCCGATCTAATATGTGAAATTAAAGTACCTGTTTACAGTATAAGTGATCACTATCCAGTATGCTTTTCACGATCGACACATAATGTTAAGTCAGGGCGAGTTACCCATGAGACAATCAAATACAGATCTTTTAAGAAATTCGATGAACATACATTCTGTAATGATTTAGCAAAATCACCATTCGAAAGAGTTGAATTTTTTGTTGATCCAAATGAGTCATTAAATGTATTCTATACAATATTAAATACTATTCTAGAAAAGCATGCACCTATTCGAGAAAAGAGAATAAAACATGAAACCCAGCCTGGGTGGTTTACTGATGAGATTAAGAACGCTATTTATCAGAGAGATAAGCTACATAAAGAAAAACAGTTTGAACAATATAAATTATTACGCAATAAAATTTCATCCATGATAAAGAAAAATAAGAAAAACTTTTATAACAACGCTATTAAAGAAAATAAAAGCCCAAAATATATGTGGAAAAACTTAAAAAGCATTTCCAAAACGGGAAAAGAAAACAATGGAGGCATTTCAATTCCTGATAGGCTAATCAAAAATGATCATATCATATCAGGACAATTAAATATTATTAATGCATTAAATGAGTATTTTAAAAATATTTCAAACATTGTTAAAAAGACGAGTTTTGTAAAAGGAGATTTCTCTGAATTACGGCAACAACTTGATATTAAATTGAAATATGCTTCATTTAGTATAAAACTCATAACACCTTTTGAAGTTAGAAAGTTGATTGATAAACTTGATAGTAACAAATCAACAGGTATAGACGGTGTTGGTCCTAGAATTTTAAAATATTGTGGTGATTACATAACATCCTCCATAGCTTCAATCATAAATAACAGCATACAAACGGGAGTGTTCCCTAATACTTTTAAGGAGGCTTGTGTGATTCCTATACACAAAAATGGAAATAAAGACGACCCATGTAATTATCGTCCAATTTCAATCTTACCAACAATTTCAAAAATATTTGAGCGTCATATAGCCATTCAAATACTATTCTATTTCAAGACGTATAATGCTATTCACGAGACCCACTCAGGTTTCAGACAATATCACTCATGTCATACTGCTCTAACACGGTTAATAGAAGCATGGTTAAAAGATATTGACTCAGGTAAATTAATTGGAGCTGTATTTCTTGATCTAAGAAAGGCATTCGATCTTGTAGACCATAGAATATTGATACACAAATTGAAACTTTACCATTTTTCAGACAATACCGTTAAATTATTTGATTCATATCTTTCGAATAGAAAACAATTGATAAAGGTTAAAACTTTAAAATCCGAGATGCTTAAAGTTACTTCAGGTGTTCCTCAGGGATCAATACTAGGTCCATTGCTATTTCTATTGTACATAAATGACATTGCATTCGCATCTACCTCTGGAAATACAGATATTTATGCAGATGATACTACAGTATACGAATCTGATTATAATATTTTGGATGTACAAAATAGACTTCAAGATCGTTTGAATATTATAAATAAGTGGTGTATTTTGAATAATATGTCATTACATCCAGCGAAAACTAAATGCATGGTCATAGGAACTAATCACAAGCTCAAACATGTGGATATATTGAAATTAACTGTTGATAGTTTATGTATAGAAAATGTCGCAGTTCAAAAGGTCCTTGGAGTTTATGTTGACAGAACTTTGTCTTGGAATGTACAAATAGCCAAAATGTGTTCCAAACTCAATTCTAAAATTGCCTTATTGAAACGTATATCTTACTTTTTAACATATGATATGAAAATTATGTTTTATAATGCCTATATTATGTCTACATTTGATTATTGCTGTACTGTATGGGGTAAAAGCAAAAAAATAGAAGATAAAATACATAAAATTCAAAAAAGAGCAGCTAGAATAATATTAAACAAACCTTTTCGAACTAATTCTAAGGATATGTTCGTTGAACTTCAGTGGCTTTCTTTTCATAACAGATGTCATTATCATACTGGTGTGTTGATATATAAATCAATAAACAACCTAGCTCCTAATTACATATCACAACTTTTGACATTCTCATGTAATAATAGGTATAATCTCAGATCAGATACACAAAATGATCTTGTTACACAAAAACCGCTAACTAAATACATGAAAGACACCTTTAGCGACTTTGGTCGACACGTTTGGAACAATATACCGGTCGACATACGTTCTCTTCCTACTATCCAGTCATTTAAATATAATTATAAAATGTTTATTGCAAAATGCACATTAACATGAATGATATTTAAGGGTGCCCTCTGCTGAGGTTTTGAATTTTTGCACTTCCGGAAATTTACATTTGTTATATTTCAAAAATTATAATAAAACTGGAAAAAATAATTATACAGTAACAAACTTATGCCCAATAGGGATATTTTAGTGCAAAAAAAAAAAAAAAATTAAGATTTTTTTTTTGACCTCACATGTTGTGCCCAAAATTGACAATTTTTAACATAAGCCAAAATGGGGGGTAGGGGTACAAAAGATGGTATTTCTCAAAAACCATTTAAGATATTCACTTAATTTAAACTTTATTACAAAGACATGTGTTCGCATATACATAGACAGGAATAAAAAGTATTTTCCTATTATTTGTTACAGACCTATGCCGTTATATGTCAGAGCTCGTCGAAATCTAAAAAAGCACATTTTGTTCTCAGTTTTTATTGAATATCTTTCTTATATGCACACCGACCCCCAATTTTTATTTTTTCATTCTGATACTCAGGTCTTGTATATATTGTAGACAAAATATCTCAAAAAGTTATCTGTTCCTTTATCATGAAAAATTTATGGATCACAAATTTAAAAATGCAATTTATAGTAAACTGGGTGGGGTAATGACAAGGGATGTACTAATTTTTCAGATGGTGATAAAAATACCCCACCCTTAATTTTTCAGAATTTAAAACCGCACTGTGAGAGTGTATTACTAAAGATTAATTTTGCGAAAAAGTTAAATCACCGACCCATCATTATTTTTCCAGAAACTAACTAGTAATATGTTAGTCTTCATAAAAAACAGGGAAATAAAAAATTCTATCTGTTCTGATATTCACCAGAGGGCACCCTTAATTATTTTTTTTTGCTTGGATATATATGTACATTATGTAATACTTCTTAGATTTCTTCTATATTCAAATATAACTGAGTGTTTGTCGAAGATTGAATGTTTTTATTGTTAGTGTATTTGTTAAAAGCACTAAATGTTTGTTAATTCATGTACAGAAGGCCGCATTGAAAATATGATGTGTATATCTTGATAGTATGTCATAATGTGTTAACCTTCTTTAAATAATGAATTTATTATTATTATATTATTATTATTATTATTATCACTTGTATTCAATTATACACCGGCACGGCACTCTTGAGACATTCACCACCACTCTTGCATGTCGATATGTAGGCGTCTCTATTGGTACATATTAAATGTCAAAGTCATTATTGATCAAACTAATACTTGGAAAAATATAGGAATGATAGGTGTTAGACAAGTTAAGAAAAGTTATATTCCAATACATGAACTTTTAGATGACGGTAGAGTATCTTAATAATAAAATATTCCAATATTTGAAATTAAAATAGTAGTTAAACAATCAAAACGGAAGAAGGTTTTTAAGGTGGATATGATACCAGTCGACATTTTAAAGAGTGATACATCCATCTTATTTCTGCATACATTTTTTTATCTCAACTGGCTGAAGAAATGGCGAGTTGTCCATCGTTAACACGATAAGGACTTCATTTTAATGTGATATTTACCCAACTATGTCAGAGTCTATATATTAATGAAAGCACGGAGAATTTGGAAACCAGCTAGATCGGATAAATAACGTACTGTTATGGCATTTGATTTATTGAAAAACAAATATATTTTGCTATATTTTACACTCCTGCTCCTATATTTATAACCTGATCTTAACCAATCCTTAGCAGGATGTTTATGTCATTAACAGCTCGAATAATTTCTAAAACAAAACATATCTGACAAGAAACAGCAACGTCACGACCCTTGAATGTTTTAGAAATGTTATATTAACGATTCAGCACCTTCATGTTGTTTTATTTTTGTTGTTGTTGTTTTGTATTTCTTTTTGTTCCTCTTTCCGTCACAACTATGTAAACAATGAAAAAGCATAGTTGCTTAAACTAATGTTTTGAAACTGCCAAATGTTACTGTATGTGTATGTATAATGTGATATAGTGCACTGATAAACCTAAGCGTAATATATGAATCAAAAACCGATACCACTAAAGCCAACAATTGGCAACATGACAATATAGCGCGTACATGTGATTCCTATTGTTTCTATAAAAACAATAGACCCTGTTTTATATATCAACAGTGACTTTTGATTGCATTACAGCGCAATTTTCAACATAAATAACTTTAGAAAAATGTAACAATTGAAGGCAATTGTAAGCCATTTGAAGGAAAACGACGATTCATGGCTCAGAATGACTTACATTTCATATATTGAAGCATCATTTGATCATATAAACTTATTTTAGAATCTAACACGACCTCCGCAGTCTCTCATATTTCATAAATACGTACCTGTATTTTATCGGTGAATAAAATACAGTTAGTCGTTCGGATGCGAGTATTTATATCACTCGTGCTAACGCACTCGTGATTTAATTACTACGCATGCGAACCCCATACTGTATTTTATTCACCGATAAAACACAGGTATGTATTTATTATTTCTTAAATAAAACACTGTAATATATGTTGTCTAAAATGCATTAAATACAAATATTATTCAAAAATCGAACTTTCAAAAACGGTAAAAATTAACTAACTTTTCAATAACTACATAACACATATATCTGTTTGCTCGCATCCGTTTGCTCATTGTCGAATTTGTCTCAAATCTGATTAAAGACATTTTATATAGTTTTTTCTACAAAACAGATTTTCTTTAAACTTTAAGTACAGTAAGTCTGTTATATATATAGACAGAAAATGCAAAAATAATGGTAGGTCACCATGCTTGTTAAAATTTTAAAAAATAATTTGTAATGCCACCGTCATGTCAATCTGTCCAAAAAGTTGAACAAGTCCATAAAATAGCTAAATAACATATTTGTGAAGTCTAATCATTTATTCATTGGTCACAATTCTGCTAAAATTGTATTAAAGTAAAGAACATTTAATTACAATAACATTTAAAGCTCATCGTTATGTAAAACCTATATTTTTTTTACAAAATCTGTTGAGACCATTACCACAATTTATGTACAAATTAGCCCATAATGATACAATTTCCTTCTTTTTTGTATGTTCCCAATAACAGAATTTTTTAAAACTTTCTAAGCGCATAATTTAACATATATAAAAACAAAATGTGCAATAAAAATGATAGGTCCCCATGCTTGTTTAGAAAAAGAATTTGAAACCCTACCCATATGCTAAAAGGCCAAGTTTTGTATGAAATTATATAGAAATGGTATATTTTCCTTTTTTGATATGTTCCTAATAACAGAATTTGTTCAAACTTCCTTGGCACTTATTTGAACATATATTTAGACAATATTTTCAATTAAATGTATAGGTCACCATGCATATTGAGATTTAATATTGGTTTTTGGAACAGTACCATTATGCTTCAATTTTTTAATTTTGTTGGAATTTTTACAAAATGCTATATTATTCCTATTTTATGTATTTAATAATAGGCCTTTATTTAAATAAAGACAATAAAAAAAAAAGATATTTAAATAAAAAAAAAATTCAAAATAAACAAATCAAAAAGAAAATTCAAAAAATTCAAAAAAATAAAATAAAAAATGGAACTAGACATCAAAAGCAACATTCCAGTTAATTTTGAGGAAAATTCATCCAATAGTCTTAGAAGCGAAGTCGCCCAAAAAAGCTGCGCATGGAAAACTACAGCAAATGCCTTTAAAACAAACCTTCAAATAAAACTAAGTAAAAATCGAAAAAGGTGTGTTAAAGCTATAGCTATAGAGATATGTACACAAGTTAAATTTTCTTTCTTTCAGAATATCACGGGCAAAAGCTCTGAAACGTACGATTCAATAATGTTTTCCCACTTTTATTTTCTTTATACAATCATGTATACTTATAATAATGCTCATGCAGTGTCATATGAATACACATTTTTCCTGTAAGATCGTGTTTGTCTTCAAATCGCGCACCTATTTAACAAAGTTATAAATAAAAATTCATCAATATTGGTCAGTATAATTTCTCTTGAAAGATAATTATTATTGATATTAACACCTTGATGATCGAGAAAAGCGACTTTATTAGCATTACCAAAATAAGACATACCGTTTTCAGTTTGATTGGGCTTTAGTCTAGAGCAGGTACAAAGGTCGAACAAATACACACTAACACAAACAACACTTGTAGAGTGTCCTCAATGTCCGTTTGTGTCTCTTGCAATGCTTAAACAACTTCAATAAAGTTGATATTCTTTATGAAAATCAATGTTAATTAGAATGGAAGTAATTCGACAAGCGTCATGAAATACGCGATTTACATAAATGGCAAACTAATACATCAGTAATGGTAAAATCAATACTTTAAATAGAACTTCAGCCTTAACTAAATGTTTCTGTGAAGGTATAATTCCTATGAGAATAATCTTCATTTAAACGTCAATTTACTAGTTAATAGTTTATGTATTGACTTTTCATCCTGGTTTTAGTTAATGAATCGCATCATTGTCACGTAAAATCAATTTCCATATATTTGTTCGGAAAGCGGAAACTGCCACTTGCGGATTTACTAAGGAACAGGTATGACATATTTATTTTTATTTGAAATACTTTTGTAAATCGAAGATTTATTTTTTAAATATTTTAATTATTTGGACATAGGTAATATTCAACCAGTTTCTATTTTATGTTGCTTTAATATAAGAAAACTTGAATATAAAAGGTATCGAGCTTCTAGCCGGTTTTGCATTGTGTTACCTTGTATATGCCTCCTAATATCTATAGAGTGGTATTGATTAAAACACAGATTAAATATTATCTAAATCAAATTCTTAAGCTTTTATTTCCATAAATTTAAGGCATCCTTGTTAAATTACTTACACTATCACTGGCTTTTGTTTAGTGCTGTGTGGCGGTCGTGAAAAAGTCGCCCCGACTACAAATCAGTAGTGATATTACTTACTGGTTATTTGGGATCATCAAGCCAAGTATTTGTTGCTTTAAAGTATAATGTCGCTTAAGCCGATGCTAGGAGACGTACGAGGTGTTGAAACCGCATTACCTCTCATGAACAGACTCAATAAAACCGAGTCGGCTACTTTTATCTCTATTTTTGTTTTTGTTGATTCCAATGGATCTGCCTTTCAGTATGTATTGACATTAACGCTAGCGTTTGTTTAGTGCTGTGTTACGGCGTAAAAAGTTGCCTCGACTACAATTCAGTAGAATTGTTACTAACTAATTCTTTGGGATCATCAAGACCAGTTGTGTGGCTGTAAAGTAGAATGTCGCTTAAGCCGGTGCTAGAAGGCGTGGGAGATGTTGCACACAACATTCATTACCTCTCATGAGCAGAATCAATAAAACCGAGAGTGCTATTTTTATCTCTTGTTTGCGTTTATTGCTTCCAGGGGATCCACTTTTCAGTATTTATTACACATTTTACGAAATAATATTTAACGCCATTCTGTACTGTTAACAATATATTTAAATTTTTGGCATGGGACAATTCGGAATACGTCACGATATGTTTCTAAATATGTCTAGCGCCTAATTACGTTTTGTGTTTCTAATGAGAACTATTTAAGTTTTATCCCTGTGGTCTAGATATTGTTGTGCGCCGTTACTTCTTCATAAGTTCCGTCATGGTGAAGAATGTTAAACTCGACCCGATGCATACACGGAGATTTAGAACTATAATATAACTATACCTTTTCTGCTATTTTGCCCAGTAAAAATTATATTTTGTTTACTATTTACAAGTCCTTAATAATAAATTCGATGAACTATTAAAGGTGTTTGGGTGTTTGTGAAACTACAATATGGGTACTTCTTTTGTTTATCGCTCACCCTATGGCCTTCGCAAAGATGAAAAAAATGTCAAACAAGCTTATAATTTCATATCAGAATTAGATCACGCATTCGATGGCGTCATCGCAAATTCCAGCGCCTGCCTTAAAGTGTTCCAGCACAGAAAGTGTAAATATGGTTATATAGTGGCGATCTCAATGGTTTCCAAGTGATGACCCAGGGTCTATGTCTCAAGGGTAGGGAATGGATTACTGGCCTAATGCTGTTTGTATTCGTCAAGTAAGTGTACATATGATTTTAAGGTGGGAATCTCAAACATTCCAACCTATGGCCCATGTATTATGTCCCCAGGGGTGGGGATAGATACCGTGCCGATGCTGGGTGGATGGTTGTATCCGTCTGTTCATGTAAGTGTTTATATGTTAAAGGGTGGGGAGCTCATCCGTTTCCAAGTTATGACACATGAGCTACTTCCCCAGGAGTTGGGATGTACATAAAAAACAATCTTGACTTCAACAAACAATCAGCGGAATAAAAATAATCGAAAATCAAAATGCTGGGATTTTAATTATACTGAATCTATATACACAATAACTACTGAAAAGTGGATCCTTTGAAAGCAACAAACACAAACAAAAGATAAAAGTAGCAGATTCATTTTTTTGTCTGTTTATTAGAGCTAATATAAAGTGCAACACGTCTCACCCCTCCTAGCACCGGCGTAAACGATATTCTACTTTAAACCCACAAAGATTGGGCCTAATGATCTCAAAGGACCAGTAAGAAATAACACTACTGCTTTGTAGTCGGGGCGACTTTTTACGGCCGCCACACAGCACTAAACAAACGCTAGTGTGAATGTCAATTACTACTGAAAAGGTGTTCCTTTGAAAGCAACAAACTCAAAAGATAAACGTAGCAGACTCGATTTTATTGAGTCTGTTCATGAGAGCTAATGTAAAGTGGAACACCTCTTACGCCTCCTAGCACAAGACACGCGCCACCAGGGAATGCTCAATTTGCACGACGAAATATTGTAACCGAGCACAAAAAGAATGACGATGTTATATAACTTACATTATGTTCCGATACGAGAATAATTTTATTGACCACATACTTGCCTATTAATACATTGTTTTTGAATATACGATACAACATTGACATAGCTAGTCAAATCATTCTTCCGGGCAATAAATCGTTATCACAAGGGGACACTAAAGCTTTATCACACGGTTGAAATTAAGGCACATCAAATTAGAAATTACTGAGTCTGTTTATAACTAGATGATATTCGGTTATGAAAAACGAACAGTATTACGGAAAGAGACGAATGTTTTATCGAATAGATTACGTTCGTTTCCGTTTAGAGTATTAACGGTTTATTATATACGATAAATTATTACTTATAAGGAAAGTTTCTGTACTAAACGTGGTAGTAAGCGCGATGGATTTAGACGTTATCATTCCGAGAATAGTACCCTGCTCTTTAGTTCGCTTCGCAATCACGACATTTTTGTTTTGCATTCTTTTTGTGCTGATATCTTCTATGTGTGTTCGACTTTTTTCACCTGTTAAATATAGCTACATTTTAAAAATTGAAAACAGTATTTATCTATAAGTATAAAATAAATGGAATATAAATGGGTATTTGCATATCACACCCTCTATCAGGCCCAAGACCCAATATATTATCACGTGTTCAATACATGCAGTATTAATAAATAAGTATCTATCAACTGTTAAATAAATGGTTTTGTTTACAATGCCAATATACATTTTAATTAATATTTATGTGTTTGTGTATAAATACGGAAATGCAAACATATAAACGTTTTTATATGTTGCTGAAATCGACTTATAGTAAAAGTAATGGCTACATTTTATTTATTCATTTATTTCAGATTTACAAGCATACGCTCGTTCATGAATGTCATAAAATACCTATTTTCAAATATTTAACAATGAAGTCGTATAGTGGGACAAACACTGTGGTGTTATCAATTTTAATCCAGCTTGTCGAGAGATACCTGTGCGCAACCTCAACTCAAATGGATACTTTGTATTCCACAATCTTTACCGGGTACAACAGGAAGTTATTGCCGGTCCTGAATCACAATGATACCGTTGTTGTTGGAATGGAATTTTACATGATAAATGTGAACAACTTTGATGAAATTTCTGGAGAGTTGTCTGTCACTGGATTGCTTTTCATATCTTGGAATGAACAAAGAATATGGTGGATCCCATCTGATTTCGGCGGAAAGGAATCATTGAATGTAGAGCCGGTTGACATATGGTATCCAAAAATGTACATTCTACAATCATCGCAAACCATTCAAGACATTGGAAACACATCCTTGATGCCACGGATATACTATAATGGACATGTTCAATGGTCGACCGGTTCGGTTATGAAGGTCACCTGCTCAGTGGATGTCAGGTACTTCCCATTCGACACCCAAATATGTACTATTGCATTATCCGATGCGGGTTATTCCCTTTCTGAAGTAATTCTGTTTTCAAGAAGTGGTGCAGTAGGAATGAAATACTACAACACAAACAGCCTATGGAAATTAGGTACAAGTTCTCTAACAAACTACACCCTCGACCCGACACAGCCCTCAACTGTCGTCATTACATTACGATTAGAACGCAGGAGCGAGTTTTATGTTGTATACATAATTGTCCCTACAGTGTTTCTCGGTATCCTAAACTCTCTTGTCTTCTTTATGCCAGCAAGTTCAGGAGAACGTACATCTGTGGCTATTACGACGTTGTTATCTTTTATTGTCTACATGGGAATTGTTAACGACAATGTACCTGCAAGTTCTTCACCGATGGCTCGCTTATACACGTATCTGATGTTTCTGTTTGGATATAGCGCCACTATATTATTTCTGTGTATTGTTTCATTGAGAGTGTATGACCATGAGGAAGAGGTGCCAAACGCAATCAAGCAAATCACCAAACGTTTGAGATGCGGACTTGTTGTGACCAGAACACCCGAGACATTAGTATATCCAGTGAATATTGCGAATAACAAACACGAGATGGAGGACAATGTTACGGAAATCGTTCTTAATACCTTTGATTCTGATGCCGATCACTGTGTCAAAACAAATGAGTCCGGCACGCGCAAATACGAGGTTATTACATGGAAGACTGTTGGAAAAACGTTTGATTTTTGTTGTTTTCTTGTGCTGTTTGTTGCTTTTGGAATGTTTACATCTATTACTTTTATTCAGTTATACACCAACACTGGGCTATAGATACATTTACCGCCACTCTCCGCGAACACGGCATGTCGATCTTTGTATATAATATATGAAACTTATCAACCCTAGTAAAATGTATAGTACCAGTATTTGCTGACTATACATATTGTAATACATTTGTATTTAATCGATAGTAAAGGGAAGATCAACAGTTGTCTCTTAAAACATGTGGTCTCTTAATACAGGTTTAATGTTAACTAAAATACACTTTGTAATGGATACAGTTTTAATTGATATTAGAGCAGGTGATCTCTTAATATAGGTAGTCTCTTAAGGAGGTCTAGATGTATGCATATATGCCTTTCACTAACCTAATGATATAATATAGCATCTCTGTTGTTGTTGTTGTTGTTGTTGTTGGTGTGTGTGTGTGTGTGTGTGTGTGTGTGTGTGTGTGTTTGTTGTTGTTCTTTTACAAACATATTTTCGATGGATATGGTCGCTATCCAATGTCTGGTGAGAGCTAAAATTATTATGAAATCATTTCAATATAGGCAGTAATGGATATAGTAAATGTTTAATAAAGCTGAAAAGCAATCTTCTTCGCTAAGGAACGGTATTGAGATGACTAAATGTATCATTAATGAATTGTTCTTTCAATATATCGGTCTTTTTGATTTTAATTAATACGAGATAATGAAGAAGTAATTATATGTGGAAAATATTTAAATATCTTAAAAGGTATAGCATCTGTTTTTCAGAACTCGATGTCACATTTCGTAAAAATGTATTAATGGATCTGCCGAGGGAGAGAGAGAGATATGTTCCTTCGGTATGTTCCATACGACACCGAGCAATCAGAACAACTAAGCCGATTTCGATAACCCGCTGTTTATAACGGATTATACAATTAATCAGGCATTTGCTTTGCACAACGAGCTGAACGGAAAATACCGAGCTTTGCCGTGTATCATAGTAATTGTATGTACGGGTTTTAAACATTAATTCTTAAATATGAACGAATTCAGGATGATTTATCACATAACTTCATAAATTACCATAGCTGCATATATATATATAGTACACTAGATCGCAGAGAAAATCATACATTGATATAAATAAATACATATCGGGCATAGGAGTCGTTTATATATGGTTCTTCAGTCTGTTTTCTAGCGGTTTAGAAAACTAACTGAACCGAAAATTCGAACGATGCTTTATTTGCATTTTTATTACACTAGTAATTATGATATTCATGCCATGACTTTATTACAATCCTACTACGCTAGATCTGTGATAAACCTTTGAGATTGTCAAGAGAAGAAATAATTAGCATGTGTTATAAGGATTTTTTTCAAACTGACAGAACACAATTTTTTGTTGCATGTTTAATGGTTTACAGAGTACTGACTTGTAAAATCGTTGGAACCTATCAGATTTAATCGTATACATTTTTTGGAATAGTTTAACATGTAGGGTTACAAGCGTATAAACAATGTAATCTAAATGGGGCTAAAACCCTGAATCTGCAGGTCGGTACACAAATAGTAGACAACGCACCAAGAGGCGCAACTGGGCAGTTGCATCAAAAAATCGTATGACATTCGTATGAAATTGTGTAAAACAATTGTTACAATCTGCAGTTTGATTGGATCATATGATTCGACATGTAAGGAAAAGTCAATAATGTGAACAGTCCAATATGCTTTGTCAAACAAATGTCAATAATGTATCAATGTTTATTCGTATGAATTTGTTGAACCGTTGTGTGTGTTTTTTTAAAAGTCTAATTCTAATTTCTATTTTTTTTTCACATAGATATATGTAGCTCATCAGCTAAATTGTCAGTCCATCTCTATGCATTATCTTGATGGTGATGCTCCAAGTTTATGCTTTGAACAAATAATAGGTCTAACAATCAAGTTATTAGAAATGTTTTCAATCCAGTCAGCATGTTTTATCAATCATTGATTTGTTACCAGTATTTTCATCCTAACAACAAGCATGATCTTTACAAATATCGTTTATTTCATGTTATGGTTCTCTGTTGTTTAGCGGATTACCCGGACCGCAATTTTTATAACCGGGAGGTGTCAACCCTTTATTGTTGGAAGGGAGTAAAGCTTTATGAATATCAATGTTAGCACAGTGTGCACGTTTAGTCGCATGATGCACATGTTGATTTAATATTGATTTATTGTTTTTTGCTAAAATATACTCAGGATTGATATTATCCTTTTTGTCTAATTAACACAGTGACTCATAAAAACATATATTTAGATAAAATTGAATAGTTGTTAAACTCTGATTTCACTTTGCTTTATTTTCCATTGTTCTTTAAGATTTTAGAGTTTTATCAAGCATATGGTAACGTGTTAAAACATAAAACATACATCCACAAAGTAAATGTGCTCTGATATTGATAAGAACTAATGTTTCGGTAAGTAAATACTGAGAAAGGAAAACCTTGAAGCCAGCAAGCACAAACAAGAAAGAAAAGTAGCAGACTCGGTATTATTGAGTCTGTTCATGTGCGATAAAGGACCAGTAAGTAATAGCGCTACTGATCTGTAATCGCGGCGACGTTTTACAGCCGCCACACAGCACTAAACACACGCTAGGTGTATATAAATAAATACTGAAAATGGGATCCTTTGGAAGCAACAAGCACAAACAAGAGACAAAAGTAGCCGACCCGATTTCATTGAGTCATGTGAGGTAATATAATGTGTAACGCCTCTCACGTCCCATAGCACAACTTAAACGGTATCATACTTTAAAGTGATACATATTAGGCTTGATGGACCGGTAAGTAATAGCGCTACTGATTTGTAGTCGGGCGACTGTTTACAGCCGCCACACAGCACTAAACAAGCGCTAGTGTGTATGTAAATAAATACTGCAAATGGGATCCTTTGGAAGCAACAAACACAAACAAGAGACAAAAGTAGCAGACTCGGTAACACCTATCAAGCCCCCTAGCATCGGCTTAAGCTATAGGCTACTTTAAAGTCACACATATTGGGCTATTTGATCCTAAAAGACTGGTAAGTAATAAGACTACTAGGTATATGTAGTCGGGGCGACTTTTTTACAGCCGCCATACAGCATTAAACAAACGATAGTATGAATGTTAAAGCTTCTTTTGGTGTATACAGTAAATCAAATCGATCAAACTAATACGTATCACAGTAAAATGTTCAGTGTGTACCAGACCCTGTAAAATCAAAACGTTTACTAATACCGCACTCTAGTTTATTTTGTTTTGTTGGTACTGACATTGTGTATACCAAACTGCTTTAACCCATGTATTATACACGTATCTAGGGTAGAGATAGGCACATTTTAAAATTAAAAAATATAAACGGGTTATTTCTTATACTTGTATATTGTGTAATTTATGTATCTGTTTGCATACCAATTCCAGAGTCAACTCTTTATGTTTTTTTTTGTTATTTCTACTAGAAAGCTTTTCCTGTAAACACACATATAAGAGATCTAATTAACAGAACTCCGATCGATGTAAGTATTCTTAGAAATCCTCCGTTTCAATGTTGTTGCTTAGTTTTATAGGACAACAAATTTGACACTCTTTGTATTCCGTGTGATGGTGTTAATGCATTTGGAGCAAGCGGCACTACCTTTTTATTACTTGGCGTTGTAACCATTCCATTTCAAAATCATTTATCAATTCCAGTATTTGCTATTACACTAAGTGTTGCTTATGTTTTAGAGCAAATTAGGCCACTGTTGGTTATTAAACAGCTAAAGCTAAAGCAGCCAAAACTCCATTTTTAATGGTCGTTTTCATTTGCTGTTAGAATTTGTATCTACGATAATGGAAACTATAGCCAGGATGGAGAGATTTTTAGTTATACAAAGGTTTTGAATAGTAAACTCCTCAACTCTACATAGAAGACAAATTGAATTAACACGCACTTTAAAGAGTTTGTCTATATATTGTCTTTGAACATTCTCCTTTACAGTTGCAGGCCTATTCGGACTATAAATATTAGTAAAGCTAAAAAAAATGGAATTTTACACCGCCCCTTCGCCGCGATGATACGTCACTGAGATCATGCGCACCCTGCTTGATAGCCGCGTCGATAGTAATACAAGAGATGCTGTGTATCCTGGCTTTATTTAACATCCGCGTACGGCTTGATTATCATACATTTCAACTGTAAATTATTCCAAAGCATCACAGTCTGGTTCATGATCATCAATATTGTTAGCATGATGCTGATGTTTAAAACGTTTTCTTTTGCTGTGGATTTTATGTTCCAATAGTGTAATGCGCTTCCCTTTCCCGTTGAAAGTTGACGCGGTGTCGCAGCCTGTGAAAGCATGAAATAAAGGAAGTGCTCCGTTTTTGCACATAACCGCTGCATGATGACATGCATTAATAGTCCTTTTAAATCCTTCCCTCTATCACAGTCGATCCAAAGTTGATATAATGTTAAGATTCCAAAACAAGGACACTAGTTGCAACCGCGTCTGTGTCAGTATTATAAATTTTCGACATCCGTTCTTGCATTTATGTCGGTCTGTTTCGTGGTTAGAAGGTGCACGTTCAACTTTCTCACTAGAAACGGGAATGTCTTCGTCTACTGTTACAACAATTGTTTTGTATAAAATCAGCTTAATTCTACTTCTAGCTACTCGTAACATGTTGTGCTAGTTAGTTTGAACCTGTAAATATGGTTCTGATACCTGAACCTCTTGTATCCTTTGTTATATTTTTCAAACTATCACTCAGGTATCTGTCAAATACGATGTCAATCTTGTTTCATTTTCGGCAGTACGACTCTAAACGTAGGTCTCATGTTTTAATATATGCATTTATAATTTATTAGTTATTGTCTTCGTAGTTTCAAAATGTTCCTGAATTGATCGAAGTTGAGCCATCTATAATATAATAGCTCTTACCTTGCGTTAGGTGACATATTTTTAAGAACAAGAATAAGTTGATTTTGTTTATGCATTCGATTGTCCTTGAAACGCCAGAGCAGGTGGCATTGACAGACTATCATGCTGAAAAAAACTATCCAATATTGCACTGTAGAGTTTGACATGAACTACACAAATGAGAAGATAGATTACTTTCAATTTTTAATGATACGACTGTTGAAGATTTTGACGTTTTATTTCCCTTTCAATTTTAAACGGAACAAGAGTTCAGTATTCTCTGTGAGACATGCAATGAAGTTACGCTCGTTCTTTTTTGTTGTTTTTTAGTTTTTACAATGTTTTTATCTATCACTTGTATTCAATTATTCACCGGCACGGCGCTCTGGAGACATTCACTCTAGAGGCTTACATGTCGATATTTAAACGCCTCTATTGGTACATATTAAATGAAGTCAATATTGATCAAACTAATGTTTGAAAAACGATAGGAATGATAGATATTAGTCAAATTAAGTATAGTAATATTCGAATGGAGGAACCTGTAGATGACGGTGCTTTTGTTACCTGAGTGTTTATGATGCTGACATGTTGTCAACCAACGCCATTCATTTAAAATTAACAACCGTTTTATAAATTACAAACAAGAATATACAAATCGTTCAATTAGAGACGTTGAGGTCGAAATTGTAGCCATACGCCCAGCCATTAGGTAAGCAGTAATAATGAGTATGATTATATTTAGCAACTATGCGTTTGTGGTCTGATATAGTACCAATTATCGAAACAACCTGACTGCGGTATGACTGAAACCATGATATTATTTGATTGATGCATTTGTAAAGTTTGTTTTTTAAGCAATATATCACCAATTCGAACGCTTTCCGAAAATCTACCAAAGCACATCCTACATTGTTTCCTTCATTTATTGCTTTCAACCATTTATCTATTAACAGTATTAAAGCTGTTTCGATCGAGTGGCCTGATCTAAAACCACAAAAGTTTGACCCAACGACATTTTGTGTAGAATATAGCGCCACAGCCAAACAAGCTTTATTATTGAGAGTTCTGAAAAACTTTGTAAAACGTGAAAAAATTATCAAAAACGGATGATAAACAAAAAAGATATGACCATTTAAAGGTTGTTCTAAAACAAATATGGGAGCCGCCATTTTTAGACCTATGACGTCATAGTTCCAAATTACCATATATATGGAATATTGATCAAAATCATTTAAAGCAAAAAAGTCGCTGCAAATGAATGCAAAATCCTTTACTGGTCATATAAAGCATTATTGCCATTAAGTATACATATTTTTCAGACAGTAGCTGTCATTTTTTCCTTTGATCAGTATTTTTCCATATTTATAAATATTCCATATACGGTCATTAGAACTGTGATGTCATAGCTCTCAAAATGGCGGCTTCCATATCGGTTTCAACAGAACCTTCAAATAATCATAACTTCTTTGTTTATCATCCGATTTTGGAAATTCTTTCACCTTTATTCATTTTTTTCAGAACTCTCAATAATAAAGATAGTTTGGCTGTGGCGCTACATTCCCTTTAATGAAATCTCGGAGAATAGAAAACCACCTATATCGGATAAATAACAGTTATAGTTTTGATTTATTGTAAAAAAGTATATTTTGCGTCGTTTACACTCCTGCCTCTGTATTTTTAACATGATATTAAACAATCCTCAGTAAGATGTTTATTTAATGAACAGCTCCAACAAGTTATAAAACAAGACATATATGACAAGAAACATGCAGAGTTATAGCCCCTGAACTTTCAAAAAATGCAATATTAACGATCTAGCACCTTCTTTATTTTTTTGTTCTTTTGTTCCTCTTTCCGTCACAAATAATTAAACAGAGACTAAGCATAGTTGTTTAAACTAAGTGTTTTGAAACTGCCAAACGTTAATATGTGATATAGTGCACTGACCAACCGACGTGTAACATATGCATCGACAACCGATATCACTATGGCCAACAACTGGCGCCAAGGCAATATCGCGATTAATAATTTTCAGCATATCTACATATAGATAACTTTTGAAAAGCATAACAAATGAAGAAATTGTAAAAAAGGAAGGCAATTGTAAATCATTTAAATGAAAACGACGATTCGTTGCTCAGTTAGACTACATTCCATATATTGAAGCATAATTAGATGATGTAAACTTATTTTAGAAAAAAATACTGTAATATACTTTCTCTAAAATGCATTAAATAAAAATATTATTCAAAAATCGAACTTTCAAAAACGGTAAGGGTTAACTAACATTTCAATAATCAAGGCCAGTAACTCCATTACACATGCATCTGTTTGTTCGCATCCCAAAGCCAGTAACTCGATTACACATGCATCTGTTTGTTCGCTTCCCAAGGCCAGTAACTCCATTACACATGCATCTGTTTGTTCGCTTCCCAAGGCCAGTAACTCCATTACACATGCATCTGTTTGCTCGCTTCCCAAGGCCAGTAACTCCATTACACATGCATCTGTTTGTTCGCTCCAAGGCCAGTAACTCCATTACACATGCATCTGTTTGCTCGCATCCCAAGGCCAGTAACTCCATTACACATGCATCTGTTTGCTCGCATCCCAAGGCCAGTAACTCCATTACACATGCATATGTTTGCTCGCATCCCAAGGACAGTAACTCCATCACACATGCATCTGTTTGTTCGCATCCCAAGGCCAGTTACTCCATTACACTTGCATCTGTTTGCTCGCTTCCCAAGGCCAGTAACTCCATTACACGTGCATCTGTTTGTTCGCATCCCAAGGCCAGTAACCCCATTACACATGCATCTGTTTGTTCGCATCCCAAGGCCAGTAACTCCATTACACATGCATCTGTTTGTTCGCTTCCCAAGACCAGTAACTCCATTACACTTGCATCTGTTTGCTCGCTTCCCAAGGCCAGTAACTCCATTACACATGCATCTGTTTGCTCGCTTCCCAAGGCCAGTAACTCCATTACACATGCATCTGTTTGTTCGCTCCAATGCCAGTAACTCCATTACACATGCATCTGTTAGCTCGCTTCCCAAGGCCAGTGACTCCATTACACATGCATCTGTTTGCTCGCATCCCAAGGCCAGTAACTCCATTACACATGCATCTGTTTGCTCGCATCCCAAGGCCAGTAACTCCATTACACATGCATCTGTTTGTTCGCATCCCAAGGACAGTAACTCCATGACACATGCATCTGTTTGTTCGCATCCCAAGGCCAGTAACTCCATTACACTTGTATCTGTTTGCTCGCTTCCCAAGGCCAGTAACTCCATTACACATGCATCTGTTTGTTCGCATCCCAAGGCCAGTAACTCCATTACACATGCATCTGTTTGTTCGCATCCCAAGGCCAGTAACTCCATTACACATGCATCTGTTTGTTCACATCCCAAGGCCAGTAACTCCATTACACATGCATCTGTTTGCTCGCATCCCAAGACCAGTAACTCCATTACACATGCATCTGTTTGCTCGCTTCCGTTTGTTCATTGTCGAACTTGTCCCGGATCTTATTGAAACCAAACTTCAAAATAAAGATCGAATCAGGGTGTATTAATACTATAGCTAAAAAACTACGTACACAAGTTAAATTTTCTTTCTTTCAAAATATCACGGGCAAATGCTCCGAAGCATACGATTCAATACATGTTTACTCACTTTTGTTTTCGGTATATGTACATGTATATTTATGATAATGCGCATGTAGTGAATGCACCTTTTCCGTTAACGATCTTTCTGGGCTTCCAATCGTGCACATTTTAGCAAAATTATAAATAAATATTCATCAATATTTATATTGGTGGGCATAATTTCTCTTGAAAGATAATTATTATTATTATTAACACTTTGATGATCGCGAGAAGCGACATTATGATCATTGCAAATCATCAACCAAACATTACACACTAAAATAATTAACAATTGTAGAGTGTCTTCAATGCCATTGTGTGTCTCTTGCAATGCCTCAACAACTTCAATAAAGCTGATATTCAATATAAAAATCAATGATAAGTAATTAGACAAGCATCATGAAATACGCCGTATACATTAACGGCAAGTAATGATAGAAACGATACTTTAAATAGTTTAAATTAAATGTTTCTGTGAAGGTATAATTCCTATGTGAATATACTTCATTTAAACGTCAATTTACTAGTTAATATTTGATGTAATGAATTATCATCCTGGTTTTAATTAATGCATCGCATCGTTGTCACGTAAAATCAATTTCCATACATTTGTTCGGAAAGAAGAAACTGTCACTTGCGGACTTACCAATGCACAGGTATGAACAATTTATATTAATTTGAATTATTATACCTCACTCAAAATTCTCTATGTAATTTCCCCATTCCCGATCAGTCAACAATTGGTAATGTTTCATGGTAATGTTTCATGGCATGAAACATTATCTCGTGCTTCTAAAAAAATTAAATGAATTAAATTAAAATTAAATGAATTTTGATGTTTGGTATAATAAAATAAATATCACATCCCATGGAGGGTGATAGAACATATTGTCAACCCTCGATGTGGTAATGTCCATCTCGGCTAAAGCCTCGGTGGACATTACCAATCTCGGGTTGACAATATGTTCTATCACCCTCCATGGGATGTGATATTTATATAATGATTTGATACTTATTTGACGTTTTCTTTTTGAATATTTTAGTTACTTAGACATAGGGAATATTCATCCAGTTTCTGTTTTTAGTTAGATAACTTGCATAATATGAAAAAGGCACAGCATAAACGGGGATTTATCCAGCTTCAGTAATACATTTAAGGATGTTGGCTTGGCAAGTTTTGACTTTTCAAGTTTAAGAATTATATTTTTTAAATCATAGTCATATTTGACAACAGAATTGTTTCATGTTTTACATTCTAATAGAAATAGATATAATGTAGGATTTAAGATGGTTTTTATCCTTCATATTTTTTTGAGTCATTTGCGATCATTTTTGTTGTCAACAATGAATTGAATTGGATTTTATAGTCGCACCAACAGCTAAGGTCATATGGCGACTTTCCAGCTTCCACTGGTAGAGGAAGACCCCAGGTGCCCCTCCGGGCAATTTTCGTGCACGGGCGGGCACCTGGGTAGAACCACCGACGTTCCGCAAGCCAGCTGGATAGCTTCCTCACATTAAGATTCCTAGGCCCCTGAGGGATCGAACCTACAGCGGTGAGGGGCAAGTGAGTGCAAGTCAGAGACTCTAACCACTCGGCCACGGACGCCCCCTTGTTGTCAACAAAATATATATGTGTAGCTCTGAGTAGAATTTATCCTTTTGATTTAAAAATAAGATTAAGGATATTGCACTCATCGTCGTTTTTATGTAAAAAAGGACAGAGGTGCACATGCACGTGTTCTGCGATGAAATTTGAAACAAAAGTTCCTGATTTCAGATAAGTTCGGAATCAGTCGAGATGTTGCGAATGTGTATGACCGTAGGTAATCGGATGCAATTGTCAGATTATTAACGATGTCGCAACATACAAAGTCAACTAAGTAATGCCTATCATTAACAGTGTTAGCATTGATAACAGACAAAAGGAAAAGCCCAAGGTTTGATGGTTTTGTATTTTTTTAAACTTTATTGTGCACGAAACAACAATTCTAATACACCCATACCAAGGTCTAGTTTGTAATTATCTCCAATAAGTATATGCGGATGACCTGGGAAAGATTGGTTGACGTCGTACAATGATGCTTTAGATAGAATTTCTAAGAACACGCTCGGATTTTGTTAAGTACTTTCGAACTTTGAATTATTGCAGCTTTCGAAGTTCCAATTCTAAAATATGCCAACTAAAATTATTACGGCATCATATTTTACTAGCACCACAAACTTCACCACAAATGCTTTTGAAAACGACGTTTTTGAAATATTTAATGTAAACGCTAGTGATGTACCGATTAATCGATTGTTTTAAACCCATCATCGGTGTGTTAGCCATCCGATTATGATGATCGATTATGAAAGCATATAGTCCACTTTAATTAACATTCAAAATAGAAATATACATGATTATATTGGAGACAACACTTGTAACAAGAGCTGTCGGAGAACAGCGCAGCTCGACTATTCGATTTTTCGGAGAATAATAAATTTATAGCTAGTATATACCATCAGAAAACAAGGCTACAACAATGTAGGGTGGGGTTGGGAGCACAACATAACTATGTGTAAGAATTGACCAAAACTACACAGAAATATGTAAAAAAAATAAATAAAAAAGAAAATCGAGTTTTGAGTGGGGTGTGGGGTGGGGGTGGGAGAGAGGCGGGGGTGGATGGTGGGGGGAGTGGGGGTGGTGAGGGCAACATATATGTGTAAGAAGCTATGTAATAATTCACCAAAACAACACAAACATTTAAGAAAGTTTCAAGTAGGGGTGGGGTGGGGGGAGCGGGAGGGGTGGGGTGGTGAGAGGCGGGTGTAGGTGGGGTGGGGGGTGTGGGGGGGGGGGGGGGGGGGGGGGGGGGGGGGGGTGAGGGGGGCAACATATATGTGTAAGAATTGACAAAAGCAACACAGAAATCTGTAAAAAAACAAAAAAATAGTTCCAAGTGTGGGGCGGGCGGGTGGGGTGATGGGGTGAGAGGGGTGGGGGAGGGAGGGGGTTTGCAACATATATGTGTAAGAATTGACAAAAACAACACAGAAATATGTAAAAAAAAAAATATAATAGTTTCAAGTGGGGGTGGGGTGGGGTGGAGAGGGTGTGTGGAGCAGGGGTGAGGGTGGAGAGGCAGGAGTGGGTTGGTGGGGAGGGGGTGGGGGGGGGGGGGGGTGTGGATGGGGCAACATATATGTGTCAAAATTGACTAAACAACAAAGAAATATAAAAAAATCAAAAAAAAAGTCTGGGGCGAGGTGGGGGTGATGGGGTGAGAGGCGTGAGTGCGTTGGGGGTTTGGGGGGGCAACATATGTGTGTAAGAATTGACTAAAACAACAAAGAAATATGTAAAAAAAAAATCAAGTGTGGGGCGTGGTGGGTGGGGTGATGGGGGGGGGGGTGGGGGGGGGGGGGGGGCGGGCGGGTTGCCACATATATGTGTAAGAACTGACAAAAGCAACACAGAAATATGTAAAAAAAAAATAAAAAAAATTCAAGTCTGGGACGGGGTGGGGTTGGGGGGGGTGATGGGGTGAGAGGCGGGGGTGGGGTGGTGGGGGCAGGGAGGGTTGCAACATATATGTGTAAGAATTGACTAAAACAACACAGAAATATTTAAAAAAAATAAAATAAAAAAAAATTCAAGTGTGGGGCGTGGTGGGTGGGGTGAGGTGGGGGGGGGGGGTGGGGTGGGAGGGTTGCAACATAGGTGTAAGAATTGACAAAAGCTCATAGAAATATGTAAAAAAAAAAAAAAAAAGTTTCAAGTCTGGGGCGGAGTGGGGGGGTATTGGGGTTAGAGTAGGGGGGTCGGGGGGGGGGGGGGGGCTGGGCGGGGGTGCGGGCGGTTGCAACATATATGTGTAAGAATTGACTAAAACAACACAGAAATATTTAAAAAAAAAAAAATCAAGTGTGGGGCGTGGTGGGTGGGGTGATGGGATGAGAGGCGGGGGGAGGGGGGCGGGAGGGGGCGGGCGGGGAGGGTTGCAACATATATGTGTAAGAATTGACAAAAGCTCACAGAAATATGTAAAAAAAAAAATATTCAAGTCTGGGGCTGGGGCGGGTTGAGGCGGGGTGGGGTGATGGGGTGAGAGGAGGGGGGTGGGGTTGTGGGGGCAGGGAGGGTTGCAACATATATGTGTAAGAACTGACTAAAACAACACAGAAATATGTAAAAAAAAAAAAAAAAAAAGTGTGGAGGGGAGTGGGGGCGGGGGGTAGAGGGGGGCGGGGGAGGAGGGAGCCCATGACCCAATATGGGTGAAGTTATAAGATGCATAATGCTATAACAAATCCCAAACAAAAATTATAGATATATACATGCTGACATGCAAACCTAGATCTGCATTTATTGCACATTTTATGGGCCATCACAATTTGGGTTCCATGGGAGCCCAGAATTTGCAGAAGACAAAATTACTTATCCAACCCTTTACAACATACTATAAGGAAACCAATTCCAAAATTTAGTTCAGCTAGGACAAAAAATGTAAGAGATATAGACCTGTAAACACAGCTTACACGCAAAATTTGATGTGAAACAGACATATTTTAAGGGCTATCAGAATTTGGGTTCCATGGGAGCTTAGGGGTTACAGGAACCAAAATTACTTAAGCAGCCCTTACGATAATGCTATAAGGAAGCTAATGGCCAAATTTGGTTGTGCTAGGGTAAGCATTGTAAGAGATATAGACTTGTAAACACAGCTTACAGTCAAAATTTGATGTGAAATGGGGCACATTTTATGGGCTATCATAATTTGCGTTCCATGGGAGCCCATGGGTTACAGGAACCAAAATTGCTTATGCAGCCCTTAAGATAATGCTACAAGGAAGCCCATGAACAAATTTGGTTGTGGTAGGATAAGAAATGTAAGAGATATAGACTTGTAAACACAGCTTACACGCAAACCTTGATGTGGGACGCCGACGCCGACGCCAACGCCGACGCCGACGCCGACCCCGGGGTGATTACATAAGCTCTCTTATTCTTCGAATAGTCGAGCTGAAAATGAGTATGATACACAAATAAACACATTTATAACAGTTATTTATAACTTTCATGGTATCAAAACTCAGATTAACATGCACATGCTATACTTCGTATACGGTTAAGTATTATCGAGGTAATTTAAAAAGATCCATATTTTATTTCATGCAAACATATATTAAAATCATAATTCTGCATCTTGATCGCGGGAAGTAGGTAACTAGTAGATTTAGTAGATTTAAATAATCTGCAAGATAAGCACACATATAGAATGTATGCATCCTAAACTTTTCTTGACTCAAACCCGTGGTCCAAAGCACAACATTATAATGTGACATAAAAAATATGGTTGTAATTTATTCGATGAATCTGAATTAAAACACTCTGCGTTTGTTTTCATTACAAAATGTTACGTTTAACTGGAACAAATAATAATAATTATATTATTAAACTTGTTTGCCAGGTTTGCATGTGAAAAGCCTTATCATAAAATTGTTTCGGTTGTAAAATATGTATTTCTCAACTATTTTTTTAAATTATGAACTGCGTTTTAAATTCTTATTTAGATCAAATAAATACATAATAATATAATGTACATCTATTTTCTGCTGGAAACTGGAGCCGTTAGGGTTTTTTGTTCTCGGTTTATCCTGACTAATCTAAATCAAAGACCAAGATCATTTTAGAAGATTCCTTCAATTAATTTTCATTTTTTTATTTTATTTCCTTAAAAAAAATAGTGTGTTAAAGGCGAGCGTGCATACCACTACGCCACAGTCACAATTAGGTGACTTCATCATTAACTAGTAAATAATTTAATGCGTTAGTCTGTTTCCTCTCATCTTGATATTTACTCAAGACCTGAGTGGTAGAGTAAATAGAGTTTTTTAAAACCAAAATCTATTAAAATTGTTCTGTTTAGTCGTATTTATCGATTATTGGTATTGATTTATCCTCCCCAATTGCGGAAATTAACGAAGAGTTTCGACGTCTTTGATCTTACCTAACCAGTCCATTCCGTCATTCTTCAGTGATAGCAAGATGCTGCGAATGTCAGCGGACAAGGGACATCGCCAAGGATGTCCGAAGACAATTTTCCATGCCTATCAGCGGAAGTAGCTTCTTGTTTCCCGTTCCATATGCTTGACTCTCATATACTTGGCCGAAATCGGAAACCAAATGGATTTTTTTTTTTCAAACGCATAGTACGAGGGTCATTTAATAAGTTATATCACTAACGCGTTTTAACAATTATATGCTCATTGTGAGTCTTGATGTTTGATATTAAATGAAAGAAAATTTCAATACCATTCCATTGATGGTAAAATAAATGCTGTATCTTTTGTTTGACGAAAGATATGGAACATTTAATACACACCACTTATACATACTGAGTCATTTTTGTCCTGATTTTTTTCAGGTATGTTAATTGTTACTTTTTCTCTTTAAGTACTTGTCGAAGACCTTTGAAATTGCTCATACATTACCAGTTATATCTGTGCACTACAAGATTCAGAATTTAAGCATGGTAGATGAAAAGGCATTGTCTTAGAAATTAACATTTTAAGCTAACGTGTAAAATTAATTTAATGAATAAATGGACATTAAATGAAAGGGCAGTCTTCTGAAATAGCGTTTTTGAATGATCAATATTTTCACTACACATTGTACAAAATTCCACATAAATGTCTTGAATATGAAATTTAAACACTGAAGGACTAGGATTTGCAAAAAAAATATGAAACATATTAATACTATGAGAATAATTACGACATTTAAAAGATATGATAACATTTCCGTCAACAAAAATGAAGAAAATCAGTGTTATATCTGCTAAAATTAAGGGATATGCATTCACTCTTATCTGGTTTGCAGCAAGACCTTTCCGAATTCTCGACAATCATTTTCATAGATTATGGGCGAATAACAACAGATGGCGTACAAGAAAATTTAAAAATAGAATTATTCAAATAATGTTTACAACGTTTTGTAACAAGGACATTTTCAGAGATGCCAGTATCCAAAAGGTGTGGTAGGAGGAGGTAATTCAGGGGTATAAATAACCGATTTGTTTTTCATTTTCGTTGTGGAATTTAACAGAGCGAACCCAGTACTATTAAAGTTGATCGCGGTTTTTGTGAAAATACAAAATTAATACATTTTTTTATTTCGCAAAGATGGAAAACTTGATAAATAATTTTATAATTTCATATCGCAAATTCCCGCGCCTGCCTTAAAGTGTTCCAGCCCAGTAAATGTAAGTATGTTTATCTCAACGGTTATCTCAACTGGTGAGATAACGATCTCAACGGTTTCCAAGTTATGACACAGGAGCTATGTCCCCAGGGGAGGAAATGGATCCGTCTGTTCATGCCCAGTAAGAGTACATATGGTTATAGGTTGGGGATCTCAAAATATTCCAACTTATGGCTCATGTATTATGTCCCCAGGGGTGGGGATAGACACCGTGCCGGTGCTGGGGGATGGTTGTATCCGTATGTTCATGTATAGTAAGTGTTTATATATTATAGGGTGGGGAGCTCATCCGTTGCCAAGTTATGAAACATGGATTATGTCCCCAGGGGTGGGGATAGACACCGTGCCGATGCTGGGTGGATGGTTGTATCCGTCTTTTCATGTACAGTAAGTGTTTATATGTTATAGGGTGGGGAGCTCATCCGTTGCCAAGTTATGACACATGGATTATGTCCCCAGGGGTGGGATAGACACCGTGTCGATGCTTGGTGGATGGTTGTATCCGTCTGTTCATGTACAGTAAGTGTTTATATGTTATAGGGTGGGGAGCTCATCCGTTGCCAAGTTATGACACATGGATTATGTCCCCAGGGGTGGGGATAGACACCGTGCCGATGCTGGGTGGATGGTTGTATCCGTCTGTTGTTCATGTACAGTAAGTGTTTAAATGTTATAGGGTGGGGAGCTCATCCGTTGCCAAGTTATGACACATGGATTATGTCCCCAGGGGTGGGGATAGACACCGTGCCGATGCTGGGTGGATGGTTGTATCCGTCTGTTCATGTACAGTAAGTGTTTATATGTTATAGAGTCGGGAGCTCATCCGTTGCCAAGTTATGACACATGGATTATGTCCCCAGGGGTGGGGATAGACACCGTGCCGATGCTGGGTGGATGGTTGTATCCGTCTTTTCATGTACAGTAAGTGTTTATATGTTATAGGGTGGGGAGCTCATCCGTTGCCAAGTTATGACACATGGATTATGTCCCCAGGGGTGGGATAGACACCGTGCCGATGCTTGGTGGATGGTTGTATCCGTCTGTTCATGTACAGTAAGTGTTTATATGTTATAGGGTGGGGAGCTCATCCGTTGCCAAGTTATGACACATGGATTATGTCCCCAGGGGTGGGGATAGACACCGTGCCGATGCTGGGTGGATGGTTGTATCCGTCTGTTGTTCATGTACAGTAAGTGTTTAAATGTTATAGGGTGGGGAGCTCATCCGTTGCCAAGTTATGACACATGGATTATGTCCCCAGGGGTGGGGATAGACACCGTGCCGATGCTGGGTGGATGGTTGTATCCGTCTGTTCATGTACAGTAAGTGTTTATATGTTATAGAGTCGGGAGCTCATCCGTTGCCAAGTTATGACACATGGATTATGTCCCCAGGGGTGGGGATAGACACCGTGCCGATGCTGGGTGGATGGTTGTATCCGTTTGTTCATGTACAGTAAGTGTTTATATGTTATAGGGTGGGGAGCTCATCCGTTGCCAAGTTATGACACATGAGCTACTTCCCCAGGGGTTGGGATGGACATAAAAACAATCTTGACTTCAACACACAATCAGGGGAATAAAAATAATCGAAAGTCACTAATGTTGAGTTTTTAATTGTACTGAGTATAAACCACAAGGGAATATTCAGTTTGGACGAGAAAAGCTTGCTACCGAGCATACATATAATGACGATATTATGACTTACATGCTGTTCTGATCCGAAAATAATTTCATTTTAATATCATATATATACACATTTTGGGCCCGCAATATGCACAAAATTACCCTACAATAAAGCTCTCGAGAAATGAGCTGTATTCGAAATGCGGTCCGATATGCCAAATTTAGGTCATGTGACCGGGCCGAAGATGCATATCCATATTGGCACGGTCACCTGACCGGGCCAATAACTGGTCACATGATCGTTACGAGTATTGGCCATTGCTTTCAATAGAATTGCTTTTGTTTTACGCTTAATAACACTATATTAGGGAAAAAATGGAGCGGTACCGGCTTCCGACCTTCCACCTGGCTGCGCAACTGATTTTCTTTCCTGTTTACGATGACGTAACGAACGTAACATGACATCATCTTTTTAAACCATAACGCCACAACGAATGTAAATAAACATCGGATTTAAACAGATACTCAGAAAGGTAAACTGTGTACAGTACAGTATGTCATATTATTTTAAAAAGCTTAATCAATAAGAATAACCGATATTTAAACATTTTTCCGCTGGTTAAATGGTGCACTTGACGAGTTTTGGAAGACACTTTTGGGGATAAAAAGAGCATAGCCTATCAGGAAAAAGGTTTTCTGTCGGGGTTTGCAGTGCCTAAAAGCAGCTACGCCATTAGAAACATTTTTTTTTAGAAAACGTAAAAATCTAGACCTATATCTTTTTGGAAATGTGTGATTTGGCTGCTCGGTTGAACTGAAATTAATTTAATTCTCATTATATACATGATATATATGATAAAAATAAAATTGTAACGGTTTAGTATAGAGAAAATGCGTATATATATTAAAAAATGCGTATATATATGATAAAAAGATTAAAACATGGGTGATGCGTTATTGCCCGTCATATCGGCCCTCGACCAATATCGGCCCTCAGGCTAAAGCCTTCGGGCCGATATTGGGGTCTCGGGCCGATATGGCGGGCAATAACGCATCACCCATGTATTAATCTCTAATTATCTCATATTTGCCTATAAATACGTTTTGTTTTAATATACGATACGACATTCACATAGCTAGTCAAATCACTCTACCGAGCATTACAGCTTTATCACATGGGGACAATAAAGCTTTGTCACACTGTTGATATTTGGACATATCAAGTTAGAAATTCCTGAGTCTTTTTATTACTGGATGATTTTCGGCTAACTTCGGAAAAACGAACCGTATTACGGAAAGAATCGAATGTTTTACCGATTAGTTTACGTTCATTTCCGTTTATAGTATTAACGGATTATTATATAAGATAAATTAAAACGTATAAGTTTCTATATTACACGTGGTAGAAAGCGCGATGGATTTAGACGTAATCATATAGAGAAGAGTACCCTGCTCTTGAGTTTGCTTTGCAAGCACGACATTCATTTTGTCTTTTGCGTACGACTTTTTTCACCTGTTACATATAGCTATATTTCAAGTGATATATTTAAAAAAAAACGTATTTATATGCAAGTATAGAATAAATAGAATATAAATGGGTATTTGCATATCACACCCTCTATCAGGCCCTCGATCCACTCTATTATCACGTTTTCAATCCATGCAGTTTATAAATAAGTATATAATAATTGTCACAACATTATTGTTTACAATCCCAATATACACTATAGGTAAAATGCGAATCGAGTATTTGTGCAATGATAGTAGTATGTGTCGAAATATGTATTTATGTTTTGTCTTACATGCTCATTTCACTGAAATCTAGACAAGTAGCTGGTTTGTTGAAGTTACGCACTAGTTTCTCGATGGTATGTTTTCTATAAACGCTAGTTTGTCGATGATTTTTGGGAATTTTTTAAAACTGTGACTTTTCTTATTTTCTCGTAGTATAGGCATTTTTTAGACAAAAGATAACCATTTTGTATGTTACTATAGTTCGGGTATCTGAAGCTTTACACTTCACTTATTTTTAGATTACCTGAGCCGAAGGCTCAAGTTAATATACTGAGATCACTCTTTGTTCGTCGTCCGACGTTTAAAGTCACCAGGGTGAAAAATGGCCATGCCCCGGAGGTCCAAAGTTTGTATATTGAGACTTTTTCATAGATTAAAAATGTTAAAACATCTACTTCTCTGAAACCACAAGGCACAGAGCTCTCATGTATTACATGTAGCATCAACTTTTAGTCCTCTACCAAGTTTATTCAAGTGGTGACCCTGGGTCAAATTTGGGTAAAACTTAAAAAATCTTCTTCTCTGAAAGTACAAGAGCTAAAGGTTCAATATTTTGTAGTTATTATTAGGTTATGTTCCTCTACACAGTCTGTTCAATGGTCACCCTGGGGTCTCATTTGGCCCTGCCCCAGGGGTCATAGTTTTACATAGACTTATCTATAGGGAAAAACTTTAAAAAATCTTCTCTGAAAGTACAAGAGTCAAAGGTTTATATTTTGTATTTAAAGTCAGCTTATGGTCCTCTACCAAGTTTGTTTGAATTGTGACGCTGGGGTCAAATGTGGCCCCACCGCAGGGTCACAAGTTATACATAGAGCTACATAGGGAAAACTACAAGAGCCAGAGGTTTAATATTTTGTATTTACACTCAGCTTATGGTCCTCTACCAAATTTGTTCAAATGGTGACCATGAGGTCAAATTTGGCCCCGCCTCTGGGTCACATGTCAAATTTGGTTTGAGTGTTTTTATTAACGAAAGTTTGATTTGTTTTAAAGTTAGCCAAACTTGAGCCAAATACATCACTACCACTATATCTTATCAATTGTATTTTATGTTGTGGACTTTAGCGAAAACGTTTTTGGTTTTAAGCGATACTATATTCTGTGGACTTAAGCGGAAAATTGTGTGGACTTTGGACTTTTTAGAGCAAATGTTTGTGGAATTTAGCGGAGTTGTGGACTTTAGCGGAAATTTATGTGGACTTTGGCGGAGTTAAGGTCTTAACAGGAAGAGTGGTCTTTAGCTGTACCACCAGCGTGGTTACGTTGTGTTGTGTGTTAGTTTTTGTGCAATGAGGTATGATGTCAGGTTTGAAAAAAAAAGGATATCATTTTACTGGAAACATAACTCGAGTGTCTACAGTCCCAGCCTATCGAAAATAAAATTTGCATTTCCTGAAATATCGAATAAGGCCAAGAAGTTTAAGTCCACGGATATTCACACCACTTCTCAAAACAGTTTAAAAAACTGTGTGAAACTATGAATGATTCAACATCATATAAACTTGTTGACCTTAAATTGTGTACTATTGATTTGTTGAATAATGAGGTCTGCTCAACTCGGGGCTAGAGGGCGTGAGCGGTAGCTAGCATATTTCACTACCGCTCATGAACAGTCTCAATCAAACCGAGACTGCAATATTTCGTAAGTGTCGTGCTCGGCCGTTTCTAAAGGTCCATTATCATACTCTTTTTTTAAGAAATTAAAATATGGCGGACAATTTGGTTAGGTTAACTGTTTTGGTTACGAAAAAAATTACCAACATTAATGGAAAGAAGTGATAGATTTGACGATGCAATTGCTATACTTCAAAAGAAATGAAAATGGAAATTTACCAGGTCAAAACGAATGCTAATAATTCCAAGAAATCTATACCGAATTTTATTTCATCAACCAATTTTATAACAAATATATTATCAGTTAAAGTTAAGTTTTTTTGAATTTCTATGAAATATAATTGTACTGTATTTAATTATCAATACATTACTGAAGATATGTGCGTATGTTTATTTAAATGTTCCTCTTAAATAAACATTGATCTATCCATGCATAACCTTGAACTCTGAACTTTATCACTTTTGCCAGTCATATTTTGAAAAAAAAATAAAAAAATAATACAGATGTGATCCTTAATTGTTTTAATTTACATATTTCCATGAAATATGAACTGTGTAAGGAAAACGGTTTAACTTAACAATATCAATTAACCACCGGACAGAACATGAACAAAGGAACGGACAAACTGTCGAGCGACACATTATATCCTCTGACAACTTTTATGAAGATGTTATAAAATGAATGAAAGTTTTTTTTTTTACCGACTGTGACTTAAGGTATTGATTTCATTGACGTGCCTAGTATTTTTCGAGATACTCATGTAGTTGATTCTATCCCAAAATATTTCAAAAATTCTGAAAGTCCTGTAATTTGTTATGAGTATAAAAAGCCTATTAGAAATATTATTTTCAACTACAACAAAATAGTTTCTGACCTTGATATAGTACATAATACTCCTAAGGAATGTGAATGCAACACATCAAAAATTTTGCTATGCTCCAGCAGGTCATGTTATCACTGGTAATTTTGATATTATTGATAAACGTATTCGGCATTTGTTATCGAAAGGTCCTAAATATAGATTACCTTTAACTATTGATTTTAATGCCTGTCGTGCCCAGATCGCCCACTCCATTGAAGATTTTAGTATCAAATGGTGTCGTAGAGAAAATGCGGACCCAAACTCACTTTCTACTTGGAAAAAGTCAATTCTGAAAATTATAGATACACGTATTAACTTTTTTAATGCTAACCCCTCTTTACTTCCTCCGATACCTAGGTTTTCCTTTCGTAATTTAAAATCGGAAATTCAGGAATTTCATAATAAATTTGTTTTAGTTCCTGCAGATAAAGCAGCTTATAATGTAATTATTGTTTGACGCCTACATTACGTCAATGTTTTATCTCTGGAACTCGGCAGCACCAATTCGTATACTCCAGTTAATTCTACCGAGGATGATGTTGTTTCCGCACATATCACTCGGTGCACTACTTTCAAGGCTGGTGTAAGCGATAAGCAAAATAAACTGCCTACTATGTACTGGATTCCTAAATTACATAAAAATCCATATAAGGCTCGCTTTATTTCGAATTCTAGTGCCTGCACCACAACAAACATCTCCAAACTTTTAACTTCTTGTCTTACTGCCGTTAAAGATCACGTTAAACTATATTGTGATAAAACTTATGAAAACTATGGGATTAATTTATTTTGGTCTATAAAAAATTCAGGAGACGTTCTTGATAACATTTTCAAGAAAGGTCAAGTTTCATCAATAAGCACTTATGACTTCTCTACACTATATACAACCTTACCACATCACCTTATTAAAGACAAGCTAATTTTTCTTATTCAAAAAACATTTGCTAGAGAAAATACTACATTTTTGGCATGTAATAATATCAAAGCGTTTTTTACTAACGGCAGTTTTGACAATTATACTATGTGGACTTGCTATGAAGTTTGTGAAGCACTCATCTTCCTATTAGGTAATATTTTCGCCAGGTATGGAACCACCGTTTATAAACACATTGTTGGTATCCCTATGGGTACGAACTGTGCACCACTTGTCGCAGATTTGTTTTTATTTTGCTATGAAAGGGATTTCATGTTGAGTCTTTCACCAGATACCCAGGCAGATGTTATTGAAGCCTTTAATGACACCTATCGGTATCTGGATGACATATTGAACATTGACAACCCTTTCTTTCCAACTATGGTTAATTATATTTATCCTAAAGAACTTCAGCTTAACAAAGCTAATATATCTGATAATAAAGCTTCTTTTCTTGATTTAGATCTCTCGATTGCAAATGGTAAAATAATTAGCAAAATCTATGACAAGAGAGATGATTTTAATTTTGACATTGTTAATTATCCCCACTTGGATGGGGGTGTTCCCCGAGCAACTTCTTATGGGGTATATGTGTCTTAACTTATTCGTTTTTCTAGAGCTTGTACTCGAGTTGAGGACTTTAATATTCGTAATCTTTGTATAACTATAAATTTACTCAATCAGGGTTACCGTTACCATAAACTTCGTAAAACCTTTGCAACATTTTATTATCGTAACCCTGATCTTCTTTCCAAATATAAAAGTAATTTAAGGACTCTTCTGCGACAAGGACTATCACAACCTGACTTCTATGGTGATGTGATTCATAAACTTCGTAAGATTCTAGGTCATGATCACTTTCATACTATCTTTGTTAAACTTGTTAAACTTGTGTTAAAAAGTTTATCAAAAGAGGTTATGACCCTATCATATTGCAACGTACTGCATGCTTGGTGGTGGACCCTTTTACAGTTCGCCACTATGCTTTCCTCTTTAATTGTACGATGACCGGACAGGCTGTGAACCCTTTGATGACGCCTACCTAAAGCCCATTGGGACGGTGGCGTTTGATGTTTGTCCATGATCTTTCTTGTCGTGCCCTTAATGGTTTATTCTCTTACTGCTCTGGCTTCTGCAAAGTCATTGAGTACCTTCATTGTGGCTTTCTAGGCTATTGTTTTTTTGTATTATATTTACACGAGCATATTTGTGTTTTACTTATATTGCCTATTGATGCTGCCTTGTTGGTTAGAGATTTGATCATGGCGGGGATTTCTTTATTTACACTGTCCTGTTTTAATGGGATGACAGTAGGGTAAGTGTGAGGTTTGGTGCACCCTAGAACCGGTTTAAACCCCCAGTAGCCTACTTTGCCACTGACCGTTCCAAGGCGGTAGCCCTATTGGCAATCCTTTTTGTGTTTGTGGTGTCGTTCGCATTTATTATTGCTTTTGCCTTCTTGTTTGTCTGTTTGCGTGTTTGTTTCTGTGTTTTGTGGTTGACTGTCCTCCTTGAATGCTGCTTTCCCTGTCCGATCTTTTTATATTTCTTTTTATAATAACGAATAGGTCAGATATATGGCAATACTAACCATATAAGAAAATGCGCTAAGCTAAAACAAATCAGCACCTATACATCAACCAAGAGGCCCAAGAGGGCCTGTATCGCTCTACTGGCCACCTGTGGGGCGAGGCCTAAATTTGACCCCAAGTAGAGGATCCAAAACCTGATAATAAATAAAAAATATTAAACCTTTATCTCTTGTAGTTACAGAGAAGAAGTTTTTGAAGTTCTTCCTTTTATTTCTATGTAAACCTGATCCAACAAGGGGAAAAATATGTATATATATACATAAATAAATGAATCAATCAATTTAAAATAATAAAAAAAATAAAAAAAATAAAACAATAATAAAAAAAATAATAACAATTATTTCCAAAAAAAAAAATATAAAAAAAAAAATTCAATTAAAAAATTATATTAAAATATTGAACCCAAAAACCAAGGGAAAAAATGCCTCCAACGAGATTGAAACCACGACCCTTTGAGTTTGGATTGTGCATTACCAAATATTAAAAAGGACCATAACTTCGATCTGCCTGGTTCTCAAACTCGTTACAGCTTTCATTGATATCAACAATCCGGCAAAGTTTGGGAAAGATCGAATACAAAATGAGTGTTCACAAGGCCGAATACGGCATATTTCAATAATTCAAGGCCAGATAACTCTATTTGTCATGGTTCGATATAGCTGGTTTTCGAATATGTTGATACTAACAATCTCTTAAAGTTTGGTAAAGACCGGATGAAAATGAAATGAAGGTGGTAGAGTGTTTACACGGCAGAATATGGCATTTTTCAACAAATCAAGGACCATAACTCTGCTGAAGCTCATTCAATTGGCTAGTTTACAAACTTGTCCGAGTTTTCATTGATAATAATAATCATTGTAAGTTTGGTAAAGATCAATTAATAAATGAAGGTTTTAGAGTGTTCACAAAAAAAGGGCCATAACTCTGGTGTAACTTATCCAATTTGGTTGGTTTTCAAACATGTGTGTCCGAGCTTTCAATGATATTAACAATCTGTGCAACTTTGAAAAAGATCAAATAACAAATGAAGGTGCTAGAGTGTTTACAAGGCAGAAAATGGAATTTTCCAGAAAAAAAAGCAAGGGCCATAACGCTGGTGATACTGACCCAACTTAGCTGGTTTTGGAACTTTCCCAAGCGTACATAAGTATTAACAATCTATGCAAGTTTGGTAAAGATCAAATAATAAATGAATGTGCTAAAGCGTTCACAAGGCAGAAAATAAAAAAAAATAGGGGAAAAAGGGCCTTAACTCCGGTGTTACTGATCCGATTTGGCTTTTTCAAACTTTCCGAGCTTTCATTGATATTAAAAATTTGTGCAAGTTTGGTAAAGATCAAGTAATAAATGAAAGTGCTGGAGTGTTCACAAGGCTTAATATAGCATTGTTCAGCAAAACAAGGGCCATAACTCCGGTGAAATTCGTTTGATCTGGTTTGTTCTCGAACTTGTCCGAGCTTTCATTGATATAAAGAAACTGGCAAAGTTTTGTAAAGATCCGATTATTAGTGAATGCCCTAGAGTGTTCACAAGGCAAAAGTTAACGGACGACGGACGGACGGACGACGAAAAACTCGTCATCCCATAAGCTCTGCTTTGGCCAGTAGAGCCAAAAGCTAGCACCTACCTTCAACAAACATTCGCGTTGATAAATGTTGACATCTACAAACCAAATCAGACACAATATGTATTTTGGCTTTAAAAGTTGGTGTTGGGGTTAACACATTACAGCAAATACATTTTGAATCAGGCAGTAAAGTAGATGTATACACGTTGTTGCCGTATAAACCGCCTGATAACATCAAAGATAGATTTCCACGTCGTAAACTCGATGTGGTCACTTGAAAGTCTCGTGCAGTGTGTAAATGTAAAACACAGACCTGCAGTGGGCAGTGGCATCGAGAAAAAGGTTGTAAAATCCAATTATTTGCCAAATATGGGTTATATCATATATCACATTTCTGTCTACAAACTAGCGCGTTGATAACTCAAATTCGATTCGCACTTTACCTACAGTGATATACATTTTAATTAATATTTAAAAAATGGGTGTGCGTGTATTAAATGTGGAAATGCAAACGTATCCACGTTTTTTATGTTGCTGAACTCGGCTGCTGGTAAAAATAAACGGTCATTTATTCATTTATTTCAGATTTACAAGCCTGCTGTCGTTCATGTCATTAAATACCTAGTTTCAAATATTTAACATTGAAGTCGTATAGTGGGATAAACACTTTGTTGTTATCAATTTTAATCCAGCTTGTTGAGAGATATCTGTGCGCAACCTCAGCTCAAGTGGACACTTTGTATTCCACAATCTTTACCGGTACAACCGGAAGTTATTGCCGGTCTTAAATCACGATGATACCGTTTATGTTGGAATGGAATTTTACATGTTGAATTTGAACAACTTTGATGAACTTTCTGGGGAATTGTCTGTCACTGGATTGTTTTTCATATCTTGGGATGAACAAAGAATATCGTGGATCTCATCTGAATTTGGCGGGAAGGAATCATTGCTTGTAGAGCCGGTTGACATATGGTATCCAAAAATTTACATTCTAGAATCATCGCAAAGCATTCACGAAATCGGAAGCATATCCTTAATGCCACGGATACACTATAATGGACATGTTCAATGGTCGATCGGTTTGGTTATGAAGGTCACATGCTCAGTGGATGTCAGTTACTTTCCATTCGGTATGCACTGACGATACATGAAGCACTACACTAGTATTTACTCAGTTGTAAACGGAAGCTCAAAAGTTGTCTGTTAAGACATGTGGCCTCTTAATATAAGTACATTTTCGTGTAAACCAAAATACACTTTGTAATTGATATAGTAGTTGTTTAGAGTAGGTGACCTCTAAATAGAGGTAGTCTCTTCGGCAGGTCTGGCTGTATATTATGGCTTTTTACTAACTAAAACTTATAACATAGCATCCGTGCCGTTGTTGTGTGACTGTGTGTGTCTGTGTGTGTGCTTGCGTGCGTGCGTGCGTGCATGCGTGCGTGCGTGCGTTTTGTTGTTGTATTTCAAACATATTAAAGGAACTTTGAGTAACACTGGGTTTTCGATGATTATGATCGCTATCCAATGTTTTATTCATGTCTGGTGACAGCTAAAATTATTATGAAATAATTTAAATGTAGGCAGTAATGGATATAGATTTCATCCGCAGTAGTTTCGTGTAACATTTTTGGAATAGTTTAACATAATAGGGTTTTAAACAATGTTATCCAAATGGGACTAAAACCATGAGCCTTTAGGTCAGTAGTTAAATTATAGACGACGGATCAAAAGGCGCAATTGGGCAGTTGCATCACAAATTCGTAAAGAATATTATAATCTGCAGTCTGATTGATCCTACGATTCGACGTGTAAGGAAAAGTTACGAAGAACATATTTTGAACAGTCCAATATTATTCGTCAAATGAATGTCTTTGATAATTTATCATTGTTTATTTATATGAATTTGTTAAAACAGTTTTTAAATTTCTAATTATAATTTCCAAGGGTTGTGTAGCTCATCCGCTAAGTAGACTGTCAGTCAATCTCAGTGCATTATCTTGTTGTGTGATGCTACAAGTTAATATTGTGCACTAATAGTCCGTTTAACAATGAAGTTTAAAAGCAATGTTTCTCCATATATTTTAGACCTACTTGTACTCGATGTCAATCCAGTAAGCATGTTTTTATCTCACATTGATTTGTAAACAGCATTTTCATCCTAAAAATAATCATGACAAAAAAATACAATTATCGTTTATTTTATTTTAGGGTTCTCCGTTGTTTTGCGGATTACCCGGACAGCAATATTTATAACCCAGATGTGTTAACCCTTTATCATGTTTATTTTGTTATTCTTTATTAATCTCAATGTTACCACCGTTTCCACTTTTATCAACCCATGTTTTAGTAAGTCCGCATGATGCACATATTGATTTACGGGTTTTTGCTAACATATACTGAGGGCTGAATTTTTCTAAGTAACACAGTGATTTATATAATTTAAAACATGAATTTTTGGATAAAATAGATTAATTGATAACATCTGATTTTACTGTTTTTATTCTCTATTGTTTCATAAGAGTTAGTGTTTCATAAAGCATATTGTTATTTCCTTCTTGTAACGTGGTGAAAGAAAAACAACAACATCCACACAGTAAATATGTTCTTATCTGGATAATGAACAATGTCATACTTTATATTCGGGGATGTAATATTCCGAAAAAGGGATGCATTGGAAGCAACAAGCACAAACAAGAAATAAAAGGAGCAGACTCGGTTTTATGGAGTCTGTTCATGTAAGGTAATATCATTTGATAAAAATCTCCCAGGTTCCGCCCCAACCACACGACATAGCACCGGCTTAAGCGATATTCTACTTGAAAGCCATATATATTGGTCGTGATAATCCCAAAGGAACGGTAAGCTATAACACTACTGATTTTTAGTCGGGAATACATTTTACAGCCGCCAGACATCACTAAACAAACGCTAGTGTGAATGTCAATAAATACTGGGGATCTAACAAGTACAAACAAGGCGGAAAAGTAGCAGACACTGTTTTACTGGGTGTATTCATGCTATGTGAAGTAATATAATTTGCAACATCTCTCACGCCCCCTAGTATGGCTAAATGTTCTACTTTTAACTTTAAATCCACACAGATTGTGCTTGATGATAGGACCAGTAAGTAAAAAGAACCATGTATTTGTAATCGGGGCGACATTTTATAGCGGCCACACAACAATAAAAAAACTCTATTTTGAATATGAAAACTTTGGTGATACCAAATGGATCAAAATAATAAGTATCACAGTAAAACGTTCAGCGTGTCACCCTGTAAGGTCAACACGATTATTAATATCACATTCTCTTCATTTTGTTTTGTTGGCAATGCTCGTACGCTTTAGCCCATTGTATTAGACATGCATCTAGGTTAGATATAGGCTCACTTAAAAACATGTAAACGGAATACTTCTTGTACTTGTATATTGTCTAAGGCATGAATTTGTTTGCATACCACTCTTCCACGATCAACTCCTAATCATTTTCCTGTTATTTGAGATCTAATTAACCGAACTCCTAACCATACAAGTAATCTAAGAAATCCCCCCCCCCCCCCACCCAACCACGTTTCTTTTTGTTGCTAAGATTTATTTTATAAGACAACACACTTTGATCAAGCAGCTAGTCTAGCTGTTTTATCACTTGTCGTTTTAACCATTCCATTTCCAAAATAATTTACCAATTCCAGTGTTTTTTGGTAAGTTCATTGTTACTTACATTTTTGGAGCTAGATAAGAAAATGTTGGCATTTAATGTAATATAAGTATATGAATCGTTCTTAAGGGAATATCGTTTTAGTCAACAAAAAAGCTAAAGCTTTAAAAAATGTCGTTTTAATGGAAATCTGATTTTTTAGCTTTACTAATATTATTACTATTTAAAGTGTGTGCTATATCAATTGTATTTATATGCAGTCATAGGACTTCACTATTCACAACTATATTTGTATACCTACTCCATCCCGGCTACCGTTTCCATAAAAGTATACATCATCAAAGTCGAGCAGCATGTGTAGCATTTAAAGACCACAGTCAACTAAATACTGGCATGGAAACAAACAACAATTGATGACCTATACAATGTACAATAAACGCAGATTAAGGTTTGCCTGTAAGCTGTTGTATATATTTCTAAATTCCTTAAAACGTTTGTCTTAGCTCAACTAAATGTTATGTTTGGATTCTTTATTGCATTATGTAGATGGGTGCATAAGGAATTTAAATTTTCGTTTAAATTTCTCATTTAGGACAAAGTGTTTTGTTAGAGACTATTAAAATTTCATTTTCACCGTCATATGATTCCCATCTTCGGGATGCCTCAAATATATGTACTGTTGACTTTTTAAATATTAAGTTCTGTTCAACCCGGGGATAGACGGCGTAAACGCTAGCATGCACGTTTCACTACCTTTCATGAACAGTCTCAATCAAACCGATACAGAAGTATTTTTTGTATTTATATTGTTCGATGATTTCCAAATTTCTCTTTTCATACTTTGTAGACGCAAATAAATTGTGGTCTCCCTGGGTTTCCGTAGAGCCCAAATTAACATAGACTATGAAATATGCAGGAGTTTTGGTTTAGTTAAACGGACAATCTGTTGTAACTGAACATATATTTTACTCTAAATTTGTTATTCTTAGAGATTAGATCATGGCGGGTATTTCTTTATTTACACTGTCCTGTTTTAATGGGATGACAGTAGGGTAAGTGTGAGGTTTGGTGCACCCTAGAACCGGATTAAACACCCAGTGGCCTACTTTGCCACTGACCGTTCTAAGGTGGTATCCCTGTTATCAACCCTTTTGTGTTTGTGATGTCGTTTGCATTTACTATTACTTTTGCCTTTTTGTTTGTCTGTTTGCGTGTTTGTTTCTGTGTTTTGTGGTTGACTGTCCTCCTTGAATGCTACTTTCCCTGTCCGATCTTTCTATATTTCTTCTTAGTTGAATCATATTGCGATATTGGGGTATGGACCCATCCCAACACACCCCTTTTTCACCGCGCATTTGTTTAGCTCAGTGCTCAAGGGTGAGCTATTGTGACCACTCTTCGTTCTTCGTCTGTCGTCCGTCGTCTTTCGTCTGTCGTCCGTCATCAGCATTTAGCTTGTTTACATGATAGAGGCCACATTTCTTGAGCAATCTTAACCAAGCTGCATAGATTGTATATGATCATAAGATCTCGGACGAGTTTGATAATGGGCCAGATCGGACCAGTAACATCAGATTTATTGCCCCTGAATTAGCAAAAAATTAAGTTTGCATCTTGTTTACATGATAGAGTCCACACTTCTTGAGCAATCTTAACCACACATGCATAGATTGTATATGACCATAAGATCTCGGACGAGTTCGATAATAGGCAAAATCGGACCATTAAGGGCGACTTGACCTATTCGAAAATTTAAGGGTACGCATATGAACTATATATATTTGTAAATTTGAAGATATTTGCGACTTGAATCTGAATTTTGTTATGTCCTCTTGAGAACTATATTTTAATAATAACGTCTCAAATATGGCTGTGTTTGACGTTTTACATAAAAGTCGTGGTGCACTCAATTGTCAACGTTTTCAGCATCACAGAGTGTTAGTTTAGTCACATACAATTATATTTTTATATCATACTGTTAGTCTTGACGAGACGTTTCGTCTTATATATAAATTATATCATTTAGATTAGGCTGTAAACTATTATTTATAGAATTTCCTTTGTCTTTCGCTGCTTTTTTACCAAGGAATTTTAAGAAAAAACAATGTTAATGCTATTTATCTTTTATATGGCTCGATAAAAAATGCACAATTTTAGTATTTTTTAGGGAATTTAATTTCCTATCGGAATTTAAAATAGAATGTGCAGGTCATCGGAATATTTGTTTCAGTTTACTTACTTTATTGACCCCAAATCCCTTCGACAAAAATACCTCTCTGTTGACGTCGTGTCATTAACATAACGACGTCGACGGTATTTATATTTAAGGTATATTGTACATGTTGGTGATATATCAATAATTATTTTTAGTAATCAGCTGTCCATAGTAATAGTGATAGTAACCTAGACGGAATGCACATGCTATTCAACATAAATTGTTAGTGAGTTGTTAGGGTGTTCCTACATTCAGCTTCTCATGAAGTGAAGCCCTGCACATTATAGCACACATATCGTAATAATCTTCTCGAAACGAAGCCCCACGTATCTTCAAACAATTTCAAGTTTTACAACATTATGATAAATAGTTTGGTAACATAGCGAAATGTTGTTGCAAAACCAAAAATAATGTCGAGATCAGCGAGGTGTATACCAAGCTAAGTTCCCTCGTGAAGACATATTTTCGCATATGTATATGTTAAAGAAACAAACCGCCAAATAATGGCAATATTACACTACACAACCGTTTATCAAAACTCTATCCAGGTATTCAGGCCATATAATAATGTATATGTACCAATTAAAAGTATAGGCTTATTCACGGGTTCTTTCAATAAGTGTGCTATTGAATATGCGTACAGTACATAAAGTATGACTTGGTAACTATTAATTCGGCCTCCAATTTCGGGGTTTGATATGGCTGGTTAAAACCATTTATATTGTGTCTACAGACATGACAGAGTTGGGATTCAAAAATATTAAGTTGTATATATATATATGTCGGTGAAGTACATGAAGAATGTCCGCAATTGAGATTGAGTTTTATTGCTTAAAACATGTTACCAATTTATAAATAAACTGATATTAACATATGGACAAATGCACATGATGCATGATAAAAACAATTTAAGAATTAAATACGTTTGATGCTCCATCCATTAACTTTCAGATATCATCTTGACGTAAGTTGTGGTGTTTTGTTTCAGTAATACAGACATTATCAGAACAAAAATGTGTGCTCGTAAGATAGAATGCTGACTGCAATAACCTTAAACATTCTGATCATATTTGGGGATAATAACTGCAAACATCGGATTACAAGTATGATGTAATTAAATCTTAACTTAATAACATAGAGTTGCATGACAGATATCATCTGACACAATGATAGGACCTTATGAAATGCTAAACCATCTGAAATATTTGGGAATCTCCCCTACATCTATCTTCCCACCAGCATGTTATTGAATTACGCTACTTGTTCAACAATAAACACACAACTAAGTTATTTATTCCCTTCAATATAGCAATGAGACAGAAGAATACAATACAATAGCAAATAATTTGAGGATTTTGGAAAAGTGTGTGTGTAAGTAAATGAGCCGACAGATGATTATTGATCGAGGTATTTTGCATATGCCAGTTTGGTATTTAACTATTTGCATTTACTTACATATTATTTAAAAACATGTACAAGTATAAAGAAGTATAGAAAGCCCTTTGCTTTTTAGCGGGGGTCCCAAACGGCTTTCCATAAAGAAAGACAATTTAACAACACTGCTTAAAATCAAAATAATCTTTGAAAAAACATGCGTTTTACACTTTACCATGAGTTATTACCGAAATCACTTTTGAGATTGCACAACGTGTACGTTTGGAACAAGCTGTGTTCCCCTGCGAGCATACCGGTAATTGTTTAGCAAACGAATATGACCAATGGCAGATGACTCAATACGAAAACCATTCTGTATTACTGCGATACGACAACTTTTGGATTTTTTCTTCAGATGGCGGGAGGTATACAGTACTGGTTCTACCTAGTAAATAATACAATGATCTGCCTCTACCACAAAAAAACATCGAACGTCATATATGGCCTATCATGTGCTAAAATTGTCGTAAAACCATTCAACCAAAACAAAACCAATTAAAAACAAGATATCCGGATAGACGGACGGACGGACGGACAGACAGGGACATTGCATTGTGCGAATTTTCATTGCAGTTCCATTAGTAGTTTTTGTGTTTTTCTCCGCACAATAATTGACGATAGAATTGTGGTACTTATACTCGACACTTCCCCTTGTTACCCTCTTTTACTGAAGTTTAATTGCAGTCCCTTAAGTAGTTTTGGAGTTATGTCCGGACAAGATCGACGAAGCGGCAACTATATCATAAACATGAAAAACTGAGTTGGCTCAGGTTCTTGACATGACCAGACACTGTATTGCAAAGCTGAAAAGCTTAACCGTGTAGATAAATTCCTATCTTAACCTATTGATTAACACTGTCTTCATTTTTCAAAAAAACATACCATTAAAACAACCATACCATTAAACAAACATTCCATTAACAAACCATACCATTAAACAATCAAACCATTAAACAATTATACCATTAAACAATCATACCATTAACTTACACTGTAAGCAAACATATCATTAAACAAGCATACCATTAAACAGCCACATCATTAAAGAATCATACCATTTAAACTTTTACCATTAAACAATCATATCTTAAATAACCATACCATAAACGACAATACCGTTAAACAATCATAACATTAAAAATCATACCATTAAACAATCATATCAACAAAAAGTTATACCATTAAACAGACATATAACAATCATACTATTAAACAATCATACCATTAAACAATCATACCATTACACAATCATACCATTAAACAGTCCTACCATTAAACAGTCATACCATTTAACAATCATAGAATTAAACAATAATACCATTAAACAATCATACCATTAAACAATCATACCATTAAACAAACATACTATTAAACAATCATGCCATTAAACAACCATACAATTCAACAATCATACCATTGAACCACCATTCCATTAAACAATCTTACCCTTAAACACTCATACAATTAAACATCAATTAAATCAATTATACCATTAAATAACCATACCAATAAAAAGTCATACTATTAAACAATCATACAATTAAACAACCACACCATTAAACAATCATACCATTAAACAATCTTACCCTTAAAACTCATACAATTAAACATCAAATAAAACAATTAAACCATTAAATAACCATACAAATAAAAAATGATACTATTAAACAATCATACCATTAAACAATCATACCATTAAACAATCATGTTATTAAACAATCATACTATTAAACAATTATACCATTAAACAATCATACTATTAAACAATCATACCGTTAAACAATCATACCATTAAACAATCATACCATTAAACAATCATAACATTAAACAATCATATTTTTAAACAATCATACTATTAAACAACCATACCATTAAACAATCATACCATTCAACAATCATAGCATGAAACAATCATACTATCAAACAATCATACTATTAAACAACCATACCATTAAACAATCTTACCAGTAAACAATCATAGCATTAAACAATCATACAATTAAATAATCATACTATTAAGCAATCATACCGTTAAACAATCATACCGTTAAACAATCATACCATTAAACAATTATACCATTAAATAATCTTACCATTAAACAATTAAAACATTAATCAATCTTATTTTTAAACAATCATACTATTAAACAACCATACCATTAAACAATCATACCATTCAACAAGCACAGCATTAAACAATCATACTATTAAACAACCATACCATTAAACAAACTTACCAGTAAACAATCATAGCATTAAACAATCATACAATTAAATAATCATACTATTAAAAAAGTATACCATTAAACAATCATACCATTAAACAATCATACTATTAAATAATCATACCGTTAAACAATCATACCATTAAACAACCATAACATTAAACAATCATACCATTAAACAATCACATCAATAAAAGTTATACCATTAAACAGTCATATAACAATCATGCCAATAAACAATCATAACATTAAAGAAAAAGAAAAAAAAAATATATTTTACTGTAAAAAAAATGTTTGGAGCCGGCCGATATTTTGAGCAAACAAACCTAATTGTAATAATGGCCTAAAATGCAATTCAATTACTTCTCTGATAATGACATGCAAATTAAATAGGACAACACATAATTATTAACCTAGAACAATGTGTCCATGCGTCACCGATGCCCCGCCATAGTCAAACAAATACTGTAAATTAAAAATAGACTTTACTGGTGGTCGAAAGGACGGAGGGACTGATAGACGGACAAACAATGGTAACACTAAATGCCCGCTCCACTTTCGTGGCTGTCCAGCAGTCGTGCTTCTATTTCTTGTTCACTGAACAAATAAAGTCCGTTCAAACAGCGTCCTAATTGCTAAAGCCAGTTTTATTCCCTGGTGTTTAGGCGTGCGCAGTTGCGATCTTTTTTTTTTTAAATATTCAAAATTAATCGACTTAACTAAGAAATTAAAAAATAACAAAGTTAATTAAATGTAAATGAAAAAGCACATAAACTTTACGAAGTACTAGCAATTACATGTACCATACTAAATGCGATACTATGCCAGCGATTCGAGCGAATCAGACATGATGCATAAAAAAATACAATTTAGATTTTTCGTATTAGCTCCAGAAAAGAAGAAAAAATAATCCGAATAAAGAAAAAAGAAGTTGAAAACAGTATTTACTACGTATTAAAATTATAAATGTAGCAATAGTTTTTTCCAGTGTTAGCGTCATGGTCGTTATACATACGATACGACGCCGACAGAGACGTCGTTTTCGTAAGGGTGTTGTGTTTCATACTGAAACAAATATTCCGATGACCAGCAACTTTTGTATTCCGATAGGAAAATAAATTCTCGACAACATATTAAAATTGTGCAGTGTTTATCGAGCCATTTAATAGATAAACGGCTTCAATGTCGTTTTTTCTTAAAATGTTCAAGCCAAAAAATGGGTTAAAGAAATAGTAAATTCTAGAAATAATAGTTTACAGCTTAATTTAAATGATATAATTTATATATCAGATGAAAGTTCTCATCATGACAAACAGTGTAATATAAAAAATAATTGCATGTGACTAAGCTAACGCTTTGTGACGCTAAAAACGTTGTCAACTGAGTACAAATGCGACTTTTATGAAAAACATCAAACATAGCCATATTTGAGACGTAATTATCAAAACTTTGTTTACATGACGACAAAACTAAATTCAGATTCAAATCGCATATATTTTCAAATGTACAAATATATATAGTTTATATGCGTACCCTTAAATTTTCCAATTGGTCATTTCCCCGCTTAACACCAGAGTTATGGCCCGTGAATTAGCAAAAAATGCATTTTTACATGTTGCAATACAGTCCACATTTCTTGAGCAATATTAACCAAAATTAAACAGGGGCTTTATTATTTTATTTTTTTAAAACGTGTTTTATTTATGTATTCTTACACATATAACACGTCCTCTATCCCCCGCCATATTTATGTTTTGTTTTTATTTATTGTTACATCTATAACCCCACAACACCAAGACCACCGCCTCCAGCCCCACCCGAAACCCGATAATATTTTTACATATGTTTCTGTGTTGTTTTGTTTATTTATTCTCACATCTCTACCGACCCTCACCCTCGCTGACTTCATTTGGTACATAATTAGATGTATGTGGTTTTGTTTATCTATTCATACATACCACCCACAGCTCTTCCAGCCTCACCCCTCGCATAACCCGATTTTCTTTTACATATTTCTGTTTTTGTTTTGTTTATTTATTCTTACTCATATAGCCCCCGCCACAATCTTCCACATCCCAAACACCCCCACCCACCCCAACCCAAAAACACTAAACGTTTATACATATTACATCTGTGTATATATCTGTGTTGTTTGGTTTATACAACTATACCCCCACCCCCCACAACCACCACACTACCACTGCCACCAACACCCCTCAACCCCCTATTTCATCCCACCAAAAACACGACTTTATTATTTGCTTTAATTGTTTAAATATTTCTAATTGATCTACATTTACATCTATAATCCCTACCACCCCCACGACACCGCCTGGAACCTCCCTGCCCGCACCAACCCACCCAAAACCTGTATTGTTTTACATGTTTTCAGTGCAGTTTTGTTTATTTATTCCTACACCTATATTCCCACCTCAGTTAACACCACCCGCCCCAAATCCACCGCTCATGCCCCCGCCCAAAATCCCACCTCCGCCTACATGAAACCTGATTTTTTTTTTGATTTTTTACTACAATTCTATGTTGTTTATTTGTTTTAAACACCTAAAAACCCGCCACACCAACCCGATTTCTGTTTACCATATTTTACTTAATTTTGAATTCTCCCACAACCAACCCAACCCTCCACACCCAATACCTGATTTTTTTTATATAATTCTGTTTTATTTTTAATTTATTGTTTTTTTTCCTAACAACTATAAACCCGCTAACATACTACCATCACCACCATCACTATCACTGCACAGAGCACCACCACCCCAACCTCAAATTCCATCCCACCAAAAAGGACGACTTTATTTATTTATTTTTTTATTTTTTTACATATTTCTATGTTGTTTATTTATTTTTATTCTTTTTATTGAATTTCCTAACAACTTTAACCCCGCAACCATACCACCATCACCACCATCACCACCATTACCATCATCACTTATCACTGCCAAGAACACCACCACCCCCAACCTCCAACTCCATCCCACCAAAAAGACGACTTTATTTTTAACGTTCAGTTTATTTTTTGATTTGTTATTGTTTTTTTCTAACAATTATAAACCTACAAACACATCACCATAACCAACACCACTACCACCACCCCACACCACTACCACTACCACTGCCACCAACATCACCACCACCAAAACAACACCACTACAATTGCTACAACACCATCACTCCCAACCTCTCAATTCCATCCGACCCAAAACACGATTTTTTTCCAATTGTTTACATATTTCTGTGTTGTTTAGTGGATTTTATTCTTATACCTATAACCCCTCCACCACCCTGGTCTCTCGCCCATCTCCACCCAAAACTCGACCGTCTTGTTTACATAGTCTATGTGTTGTTTGTTTATTTATTCTTACATACCCCCACAACCCTCCCACCACACCCCACCATCCAAATCTCGATTTTGTTTACATAATTCCAATGTTTATTTAATGTAACACACATACACCCCACCTCCACCACCACCACTACCACTCCATCCCACCCTAAACACCTTCATCAACCTCTTTCACCTCACCTCAACCCCCAAAACCCGCCATGTGTTGTTATTGATATATGTCTGTTTTGTTTTGTTTAGTTATTCTTACACATTTAACACCCACACACCCATATCCAACCCCATGCCACCGGAAACCTGACTTTTTATTTTTTACATACTTCTGTGTGTTATTTTGTTTGAATATTCTTACACCTATACCCAAACACCAGCACTACCACACCACTACCACTGCCACCACCACCACCAACACCACCACCAACACCAACCCCAACTCCATCACATCCAAAAAAAAAAGTTTTATTTTTTATATTTTTAATTTGTTTACATATTTCTGTGTTATTTTGTTTATTTTACACTATAACCCATGCAACACCTCCACCCCAGACCCACCCTTGCCTCCAACACGAACCCCCCAATTGTTTTTATTTACATATTTCTATGTTGTTTTGTTTATTTTGTCTTATATACCCCATCCCCACGACCAAACCCCCACATAACCCGAAACCAAATTTATTTTATGAAATATTTCTGTATATTGTTTATTTATTTTTACATAACACTACACCAATCCCCATCCAAAACCCGGATTTTTTTACATATGTCTGTGGTTTTTTTGTTTATTTATTTCTGACACTCATTGCGCCCCACCACACCACCCCTCTAATTTTTTAACATTGTTTTTGTTTATTTATTCTTGCATCCCAAACAATCCCCTCGCCCCCACCCACACCACCCATAACCCGACTCCCGCAAAGGTTTTTAATTACACCTAATAACTATCATCTCAACCACCTCCACCATCCCCACAAACCCCCACAACCCAACTCCTTGCGTTCCCACCCCTGCCCAACCTACCCGAAACCCAATTATTATTTGACATATTTCTGTATTTTGTTTATTTATTCTTACACACCACCCTACCTCCACCATCCCGGCGAAACACCGTCTTTTTTTTGTTTTACATCTGATTTATTTTGTTTATGTATTATTACACTTTCAAACCACCATCAGCCCCACACCATCACCCACACCCCAACACTCCCCAATAGAGAACCCAAAACCTAATTTGTTTTACATTTTTTTGTTTTGTTTTCTTTATTTATTCTTTCACATATACATAATACAACGAGAAAAGAAGAAAACAATAAAGATAAAGTAAAGAGAGAGAAAGCTTGTAAACGGTTGAGTTATTAATATTAATGTAGTATAATGAACATTCAAGTATGTCGAAAGAGATTTAAAACTGCTAAATTGGCAATTTTGGTAGTTATTGCTAAGACAATAATAAGCACTTTTATTTCAACAATCATTTACCTATAGGATCATCTGATTATACATTATATCTATATACATTTTAACATTATACACGACCAAGATATGGAAGTGCCTACTTTAAAAATATAAAATCTTCCTATTTATATATAAAAATATATATTTGAAAATAAATCCGTACCTATTCTACCTACGTTTTTCTGGCATGTTAACCTACCTGGGATGTAAATTAAGATATAGAGCCCTGCCTAAACACACATATTTTTTGTTTGGCCTTATTACGGAATAAGAGCTCATCTACAGACGCGTGCAATCTATCGGATTTCAAACTTCGGAATTTGGATTTCAGAATTCAGAAGTACAACAAATTTGGCATTGCCACCCTTCTGTGTCTGGGTTTGAGTAGGTTCCACTGGGGATATGAAGGGTGGTAGGCAGAGCGCGCCCATATACATCCTAGAAAACATTCTCACCAACCTCGAATTTCGGACATCCTTGTTAAAGCCTGGATCAATACCCTGTATGTAGATTTACTAGATAAATTCAAGACCGTCCCTGCCTCCACCACGCTCTTAATGTTTCATTATGCCCTCAGGCAACTAGTACAATATCAGAATGTTTGATCTTAAAAAAGTGACGCGCTGCATGTTTTATGCATGGTTATAATATTTTAGTGTCATTTAAAAAGTTGATTAGTGAAATGTGTCCGCTTTCCTTTATATAATAAGTTTCATTTGTTCCTCCAATGTATGCACTCCTCACTCGCTCACAAACACTTGTTTGTACTATTCGGGAATGGAAAACTTTGTCAAGTTCGATACCAACAGTGGCCGTAGCGTGTGTGTCATAAGTCGATGGTCGATGGTAAGATAAGATGGTAAGATACGATGGTCGATGGTAAGATGCGATGGTCGTTGGTCCATCGCATCTTACCATCAACCATCACATCTTACCATCGACCATCGCATCTTACCTAGGTCGATGGTCAATGGTAAGATGCTATGGTAAGATGGCCCTAACAGGACACCGTACGTTTGTGACCACTTTTATCAGACTTTTACATTACATTCTGCTGTATGTCTAGCACGCGGGAAATCTCCCCAAAATCACTCCGGATATTGCGCATCATACGCACAATGGGGGTTTCAAGTATGCGTGCATCCGTTTTGTTAGTTGTTATCTTAGATAAGATTGTGTTAAATTCATTGTTTTATTCAACTTGAACTCTATGCTATTTAAAAAGGGGGATTCTGCTGTCATGTTTAAGTTCGATAGCGATATTAACTAAAATAAACACTGAACAGATAAGCTATAGAACACATGCCAAGACGTTTGAGGTGAATTATTATGTAAACAATATGGTAATGTCGTGAGCTATGGGAGTTTTTATCACAGCCCTCAAGTTATGTGATAAAGTACGTGCTATTTTTTTTGTCAGAGGTATCGTATTGGCTTGAATGCTTGACATGGATAAATAACTGACAACTGTCGTTATGTTAATTGCAACAACAATAAGTATAGTTTCAACTTATACGGAAACGATACAAACATTGAGTCGACTATTAGAGGAAAATGTTACCGTCAATATTTTATTAAATTACCCAATGTACTTAGGTGTGAATTTAAAACCGATTTGAAATTTAGCATCGGTATAAGGGTATGCGAATGATTTAGCAAATTTGATTTACAAGCTATCCGTGTTATGCGAATGTTTTATCAAATTGTCCTTGCACTATATAGGTACTATGCATAAGCGCATCTGTACAGGGACATACGTACTATTGCATGAGTTCACACGAGTTTTCGCGATATTGTAGTGAAACTATTTATTTGGTATAGTTTGAACATTTTTATCGTATTATATTAATAGTATTTAGTAGTTCTTAAGTTATAAGACTTTGTAACTAAGTTATAAGACTTTCGAAAATGAATGGTTCATTTTCCGCTTTGGAAAGCATGTTCATCCTTTAGGGAATTGTTACGCATATTCAATCGCGTGTATTTTAAGTACCAGTGAATAAACATATACTTTTGATCGGCACATATACATTATTTTATGACCTAAACAATTGTATAGTGTTTGGTTAAACGATTGTATAGTGTAATTTAGCTTTTATTTTGACGGTTTAGTTCCTTTTAATTGTAATATACAATTTTCAATTTCTTTAGAAATAACAAATACAGTTTCAATATTACATACATGTACACGTATTGACATTACCACGTGACCTCAATATATTGTTGACATTATTGTCTAACTGCATCTTTCAGTTTGTCCCAAAACATCTCTTGACCTTGAATATCGGTAGTGTATTCGATGTAAGATTCAGTCTTTATCCATTCCAACATTTCCAATGGCATATCCTTTGCAGGAATATCTTCTAGCATAGCTATAACTAACATATTTCTCCCATCTCTGGAATATATACTCTCCATTCGGGCCATGTTGAATTCATATAAACACCATTTCCTTTTTACAAACGCCTTAGTTAATATGACGACTGTTTTTCTACTACTTTTTATGGCGTCGTTAATATTATCTGCGATAGCATTTCCTGCAAGAAAATCTCTCTGATGAATACACAATGACATGCCGTCCTCTTCTAGATGTGGAATGATACCATCAAGTATAAAACGTATGTTCTCTTCAGCGTATGATATAAATGCATCGTGTTTATAATATTCTATAGGTGAATAACCAAAATGTCTATTTTTGGACATATAGAAAAAGTATCTAAGCTTCCAGCGGTTTTTGTAGATGACACCGCCGACTACGATTGATAGCAACACGGATATACCAATACTACACAAAACAATGATGAGCGTAATTGGCTTACAGTTCTTACTTAGTTTGGTTATGTATGTTTTGATATCGGAAGGAAGAATTGGTTTGCCATTTTCATCCACGAATATGTAGCTTTCAAACTGTACAAAGTGTTCCTGCTTTAGAAGCATCCACTTTAGAAATTCCTTATACTGGCACGTACATTTTATGGTGTTATTCCGCATATCAATTGAGAATGGAATCTTCCTACGCGTTGACATAACTGAAAAATGATTCATAATTTGTTGTGGTAAAGAATTTATAAAGTTGAAACTTAAGTTGATATGTGTTAAATTCGCCATGTTTGCAACATCAATTTTCCACTCTTCCAAACTGTTTGAACTGAGATCGAGGGTTTCCAGATTAATCAAATTACTAAACGAATCTGACGGAATACTAGTAATTCTGTTTAATGTTAAATTCAATGTTTTCAGTTTTTTAAGTGATCCAAAAATACCTTTGTAGTCCTCTTCCGGTATCAGTCCAATTAAATTCTTCTGCAGCTGTAGATTTTCAAGATTCGGCATTAGATTAAACATTTTATCACTAATATGTGAACAATAGTTTCTTGACAAATCTAGGTATTTTAAACGAAATAATGGTCCTACCGGACCTATCAAAGTGTCAAAAATATTTCCGGAAAAATCCAGATATTCAACTGTGTTATCCAGTGGAACTACTAGAAATGCATTAACTGTATACTTAATATTACAATCATTGAACACAAACTTTTTAAATGTTTTCGGAAAAACAGGCAGCGGATAATTTTTAATTTTACCAGAACCAAAATAAGGGCAGTTTTCAATGCTGTTGCTGATATTCTTCAAGACATCATCACGCATATAGGGACAATCGTCATCGTCAGGCTCATTGTCAGTTTGATTTTCGTCCGGTTCAGATTTGTACAAATCTGGATCATGGTCCTTATTTTGAAAACTGCTATATAATTCAATACCGTTTGATCCGCACGCAAGCTGCAGGAGATACGGTCCAAACGTGAAATGGTTATCATTTAAATGAAGTTTCTGCAACGTCTTAGGAAACAACTGAATGGAATCTGTCTCTAAAAGTTCAATTTTGTTACTATTAATTGCTAATTCTCGGAGTGTTGTATTTCTTAAGTAGCAAATATCTCTTTTGCGAAGTTCTGTTCCGAGACCAAACGTACTATAAACTTTAGAATAATTAAAAAACTGGATATTTGTGAACTGCAACCCATAAGACACGTTCCGTAGCATTCGGAAACCTAAGCGTTGGTTTTGGGATAAGTCAAGTGTTTCTAAATTATGAAGTTCTTGGAAAGTTTCTGCTTCAATATTGCCTACGTCACACACAGATATGTCTAATATTCTTACTATTTTTAAGTTTTTAAATGTATATTGAGTCAAATTCCCAAGGTTACACGTACACACGGATCCAGATAAATGAACGCTCGTGAGGTGTCTTAGTTTAGCATAATTTGATCCAAAGTCCGTGTTAGTTAGACCATCAATATACAATGTTTCCAACACGGTTAAACCTGATAAATCTGGATATGCCATGCCATGGCTAGACACACCCACCTTTAAGTTTCGGTTTAGCAGCAGTGTTTTCAAAGAAGGTAATTCTGTTAACATGGTGCGATTTCCTTGTTGATACACGTCCAAATTGTTTAAACTCAAGTCGACAAGATTTAACTTGCTCATCTCAGAAAAAGTGTCATCTATTACAGTTGTCAACGAGTTGTTACGAAGGATAAGTTCAGTTAAGTTTTGACATCCTTTAAATGCGATTTTGTTGTCAATTAGTGTTATTTTGTTTGAACTTGCATCTAGATATGTTGCATTTCCTATGTGTGTACACATATCCGTCAGGTTTAACATCGTATGTGAGCAATCTATTTTCGATTGGTGCTCTTCATTAACTTCACACGTGCATTTGTATTCCGGTCCACATTTAAATACTGTAGAGCAGATGGCATTTTGAATCACAAGTAAACACGTAAATACTACCCAAAACGTATATATCCGAGACATGTTGAAATTAATCCTAAATCGCTGTAGCCAAGTACGAGCTGACAACTTATTTTATTAAATTCATAGCGTAACACTATGCATAACAGTCTTAAACCATTACAGCTACACACACGCATACGGTATGGTTGTTTTAGATATTTAAAGCAGACAGCTATTTGAAACACAAATAAGTCAATGCGTAAAACCAGTCCATCACTTATACTTATATCCTAAGTATTTGAAAATCCGATACTTGCCGTAAGTGCATTATATTCAGTATATTGTCAAACAATGAACAAAGTGGTATACAATGTATCTATTTAAAGCTACGTAACCTATACTTAAAACCACATGCCTCTTTGTAGGCTTATCTTTCTTTGTAATGTCACCATCTCATGACGAATTTGGGTATTTGTATAAACAGTTTATTTTCGTAAACTGATGTTCACATAAATAGTATGCACAAAATATCAATAGTAAATATCTGAAAATAAGGCTTATATGTTACCTATTATTGCTGCCTGTTTGGTTAGAGAATAGTTCATGGCGGGGATTTCTTTATTTACACTGTCCCGTTTTATTGGGATGACAGGGTAAGTGTGAGTTTTGGTGCATGCTAGAACCTGGTTTAAAGCCCCAGCTGCTTTTTTTGGGCAATGACCGTTATAAGGCGGTAGCCCTATTGTCAACCTTTTTTGTGTTTGGGACGTCATGTGCCTTTATTCTTCGTTAACATTGCCATTCACGTTTGTCCTTTTGTGTGTTTTGGGGTTTACTGTGTTCTGTGTAAGCTGCATTTCCTGTTCGACTGTTATACTTATTTTTATACGAATTCGTTTTCTTTGGGAGATGGCACATTATGATATGGCTAAGAGACATAAAAATAATAACTATGCTACAAGGTTTTGTCGTCGCAATAACGTCCCGATCTGCTTCAGTTTGGGTGGTTTCATTGGAATTACTTTGCTCTTGAGTGCAGTTGCCCCAGACAACATCCTAATATTCTTAAACAGTCTTTTACACAAGAATTTTTGTGTTTTACTTATATTGCCTATTGATGCTGCCTTGCTGGTAAGAGATTAGATCATGGCGGGGATTTCTTTATTTACACTGTCCTGTTTTAATGGTAGGGTAGTGTAAGGTTTGGTGCACCCTAGAACCGGTTTAAACCCCCAGTGGCCTTTTTTGCCACTGACAGTTCAAAATCGGTAGCCCTATTGTCATACTTTTGTGTTTGCGATGTCGTTTGCATTTTTTATTACTTTTGCCTTCTCGTTTGTCTGTTTGCGTGTTTGTTTTTGTGTTTTGTGGTTGACTGTCGTCCTTAAATGCTGATTTCCCTGTCCGATATTTGTATCTTTCTTGGGAAGGAAATGCTTATGTTCTCTAAGGTTTTGCCATTATGAAACAATGTTGGACTTCGAAGAATACCAATACATTGTCACGTTCAGTTAGTGACAGATGATGCAATATGATCTTACCATTTGCCGTCGTTAAATGTTGGTACGCCTAAGTGTTTATGTTGTTTTACTTCCAGTTTATTAATATTGTTCATGAGCATTAATGTAGGATATACAGGACGGTAAATATTCCTAGAAATTGTAAATGCTTTTATTCTAAAAGGGTTAAAGTACACCAACCATTGTTTAGACCAGGAATTGATTGCATCAAGTTCAAAGTTTAAGGTGTTCGCTGATACAGCTGAGTTATCAACAATCAAGTATAAACTATTATTGTCAGCAGTATATATATGTTGGAGTCGATTTCAGTACAACTATCGTTGATGTAAATCGAGAAGATTTTACCTTATTTAGAACCTTGTGGGACACCGTGTTTGGTTATTCTGACTCTTATATGGCTTTTATATCTATCTATTGTTAACAGACTGTGACTCATGTAAGTGGCAATACTCATGCTGTATAACTTGAATTCCTAGAGAACTCGTCTGAAAAACTTGAATGGTATAAACACATATTTTGTAATGTTGAAAGGTTAACATTTCACTTGCTGAAATGTTACCATTTCACTTGCTGAAATGACGTTTTCGTAAACCAGTCTACAGAAAATGTAGCATATTACGTAATCATTACTATTATTGAATATTAGCGACGAAACATTCAGAAGCCTCAATAGTGCATTTGGTCGAGGCGCCGTGTTATTGCCCAGGAAGGTAGGGTTCAAGCCTGCTGATTTCCCTTTTTTTCTTTTTCTTTTAATTTTCATTTGTTTATATATTCCTTTACAATTTTCACTTTGATAACGCAATCTTATAATTACACATGGTAACAATGAACAGTTTATATGTGTTGTAATGTACACTCTAACGCACACGTGAACAATTCTATTTCTGTGGTGATGTGTACTTCTAGCACGTCGTATTACAAGGTAATTGTAATCAATATGTAAGGCATGTCAAGGCTTTTGAACATAAAGAAGCGAGGTCGCCCACATTGATTTAAAATGCCTGGTAGGAAGAACTGATGGTAAAATCGGGAAGAATGTAGGAAAAAACGGTCGTGGCGTGTTTATGTCTCCGTGACAACATTTATTTTTTTCAATATTGTTTTAACACCAGTGACTTGATATGTTATTATTTAACTTCTTGTCTCTCGGCAGCTATTTTACGCGTGCGTAAAACCTTGCTTGTATTCCAGTTTGAAGTAACAATGTCAAGTACGAAGCTTTCCAGTTAGTTCTAATAGGCCTTCACGCCTTCACGCCATACCCGAAGTGTGTGTATGTGTGTGTGTGTGTGTGTGTTGGGGTAGGGTGGGGTAAAGGCTGTTAAATTCCTGAAATACGATTTGTTTTGTTCGATATTGCGGATTCTACCTACGTCTCTCCGATTCCAGCATTTAAGCTGTCAAATGCAACGCTGGATATCGTTTACGTGATAGGCCTGGAATAGTGCACATATCATATGTACAAAGGTAGCACCATCATTCGCAGTGGGTGGGTGTTACCTCTCTCGGGATTCGAACGTACTGTGTCCTGATTAATAGTCATTGGTTGGTGCATCCGTAATTCGTGTTAGCAGGGTATATCAATGTAAGTACCTGTTATAAGGATGAAAAATACCTTAACGTATTTGAACGATCATGAAGAGTCCATCATGTCGTTCATGAACATTATCTTTTGTTATGTAACTCTACATGTATTCAATTCAATCTCAAAAAAAGATTATCTTGATTTGTAATTTAGTAGCTTATTAGTGTTTGTGAGCGGGTGTGCGCTTAGACTTGCTACACAAAGTATCTACAAATATCAGAGATATAGTGATGTAGTGGTCATATTAATTGGTTGAAGAACAAATAGGAGCACAATGAACCTTGTTCAAATTCCGCTCCGGCTATGATAACAATGTAATATGTTACGCATCGATTTCTGATTTATATACCGGCTTTTAGATGCTCGTTGAACTGAAATTACTTCACCCGTGACTTATTCATATGTATGAGTTAATACCATTTTATGTTTAGGGTTTGTAGCTTTAAGCGTTTTGATAAGCGTATTAAATCACGGAATATAAATCAAGAGATACTAGTTATATTTCTTATTTCTCTTAAGGAGTAGTGTTTCAAGTTGTTTCAAGTTATCTACTACAAACCACTACAATATAAATACATGTATATAATATTATACACCATAAACATTTGTTTTATGTGGATTTTCGTTTGTTCAGTTCATCGAACTTAATCTGAAGTGCATATGAAACGCGCGATTTTTATTGGTTGAATTTAGTTAAACTTCTCATAAATATTGATTAGATGAAAGGTCGATCTGAAGTGTTAATGAGAGTGTACTGAAATTGAAATGTTCATGTTAAAGATATGACGAATTTAAGAAATGCATATAATATAAATTATATAAATATATATGTTTTCCCATCAAAGGTGTGGAGAACCTAAAACGCACAAATTTCCAGAAGCAATACCTCATCCGTAACATTTATACAAACGTTTTATTACACACAACAGCAAATACTATCAATAGGTTTTTACAAAAAGGTGAAATAAATTATGACGATTGATCCTTCACGTCCTACCCGATTGCATTAAGATAAATACGTTTGTTTGTTTGTGTTGTTGTTGTTTTTACTTCAAAATATTTACATATGTGCCCCGTTGGTTGAGTTGATTGGTTGTAGATGAGGTTGAGGGTTTGGGAATAAGTGCTAGAGGGGTTCACTTTTATAATTTGAAAAAATATCGTATAAAACGTGCAATGCTTTTGTTTAAGGTAAGCATCCAATCTGTTATGGCTTTATCATATTGTTTACGCTTCTTATTCGTAGCTCCGCGTATTGTGACATGATACTCCCGTGAAACACTACCACACCCACCACAGTCCATCCGATACCCGAGCCTTTGTTTTAAATGTGCATATGTCTGTGTTGTTTTGTTTATTCTTACAATGTAACTATGGCGCATGCTACCCACCTCAATCCCCATTCCCTACCAGTCCCTAACCATCCATCATAACGAGGGGTTGGGCGTCGGGTGCTCTACCAAACGATTGTTTTAAACCTTTAAAATAACATCAACTCTCCTTAAAATTTTGGGAGGAGTGATATGGCACGCCGTTTAAATTTAAGTTTGCAGTACAGTGCGGATGCCATTGCGTTCGGACGGTGTGGTTTCTATAGGACCCTATATCTCATTTTTGATAACCGCGGTTATTGAGTGAAAACCATGGTTTAAGGCTTATTGTGGAAACGGCGTACCATAAACGTAGGTATCTGCTCAAAAACTTGAGTATAAGAGAAATAACTCTGATAAACGTGGTTTCTTGATCATAAACCCCAGATACTGAACCGTAAACCTAGTGTTTACGGGTTTATTGTGCAAACCGCGTGCCATAGAGGCAGGGAGTACACAATTGAAAACACATTATGTGTGTGTGTTGTTTCGTTTTTCTTACACCACAACTATGATACATGCTGCACACTGCAATCATCATCCCCACACATGTGGGTTTGCGGAGATTGATTCTCACTAACAAATGTTTTTTTTAATATTTTTTATTCAGACATTGTCGTTTTGGAGGCGAGAAGGGTGCCAGGGGAGAGAATTCTAAATCTAAAAGGTGTACAAAGGCAAACGAAAAAAGGACGGTCACATGAACATGTTTTGTTATAGAAGTAGATATAAAAGTCGAACAGGAAATGTAACATTCAAGGACCACATTCTATTTTTAGGCCTTGACTAGCCGATCACACAATTTACCTGTGAAGACTCCACGATATGCATACAATCAGGTAAACCGTAAAGCACGAGACAATTTTATTTTTAGGCCTTGACTGACGTATATAGCTCAAATCAATGCTGTTAACACCTCCGATTCACGTTCGTCATGCCTTTTACATGCTTTCTGCCTTTGTATATACTACGCATGCTATGTTCTACACTGTAATATGACAAATGTAGAACTGTGTGATTTATATTTATCTATGAGCCAACAAACGATCTTTGTAAAATGTACACTTCAGTACAGAACAATCTAGTTTTAATAATGATAATAAAAGCGTAATAAACATTGTAAATATAGCATGTATATCTGTTCTAATATTCATTCTATATTATGTTAAGAATATGTTTAGCAATTTAATTTACTGATTGTTAGATCAGAGTTTATACAGGCGTATTTATTCATCTATTTGTTCTTAATATTATTAGTATTAACATTATCTGTATATGTCAAAACTTTAACGTCAACAAGCGCATATCTAAATTAAACTCACACACACTCTATATATTTACTGTGTATAAATAGAACACTTGTTGTCATTCACATGCACATTGATTTAAAACGACCGAACTGTGTATTGTATATGTGTACCCGCAAATGCATGGGCATGATTATATGTGTGTACACATACGTACGACTTTACCATAGATTTCACTCAATTGTTTTAGATAAAGCGTACTCTGTATTGTATATGTGTGCATGCATACGCATGTGTTAATATAAATATGCATATCAGGATATATAACATGACAGCAAACGCATGCGCGTGTGTATGTGTGTACAAGTACGTTTATCATACGCAAGCAAGCGCGCATAATATGTATATAGTCAGTTGACCTTACCACAGATTTGTTTTTGCTCTGTTTTATTAAATTGGTTTACATTAAGTATACTGTTTATGGCAAATGTGTGCATGCATGTGCATGAGCGTGTATAAGCGTGTATATATATGCATATCAAGTTTTACAGCATGACAGCATATGCAAAAGAATACGTATCCTATGTATACTAGAAATCAATCGACTTTACCTTAGTATATCGAAAACGAGCTTTAAAATAGATAATTGCATTGCTAATATAAAATAATTCTGAAATGCAATCGAGATGCATTATCGATATGGCATGATCTAATGCAGCATGTGTAATGTCCTAGTATGTTATTGGTTCATACTGCATTATCGATATGGCATGGTTTAATGCAGAATGTGTAATGTCCTGGTATGTTATTGGTTTATACCGCAGTATTGTATGGCACACGGTTTTAGTTAAACTTTTTAGTCTACAACTATCTGTTGTACAATTTAGATACTTCGTCCACTGACGAATACTGACATCTAAATGCACATCGTTAAAAGTTACTGAATAAGTCGAGCTAATAACTATGTTAAATACAATATGTTTATTGTTAAATACAAACTGTTTTATATTGTATATGTACATGTACGAGTATATATGTTATAGATAGGCGTGGTAATTTAGTCAGAAGCAGCACATACAACTGGTTTATTGTCATTAGAGTATAGGCTATATAGATTTTCAAAAAGCCCATATAACTATATGCTTTGTATAGAATACGTTTCGAATTTTAAAAATGTAACTCACATGCATAATGATGCTATAAATACTTCTAAAACGGTTAACATATTTCTTTAATTCAAATGGATAAAACACTCTGACTTGCTAAACAAAATTCTATAGGTTCCCTTAGCGAATGACCTTACAAGTATTCCTTCTGTTAATTATTGGTTCAGAATCTGAAGAAAATTTGAATTTCTACAGTCATTTTAATTACTAAGGTGAATGTTAAGATACGTTAATAACATACTAAATATTTTAACAATAATAGTCCAATGCGTTCCTTCCCCTTGCGAACATGTTTGAAATGTTCCCATTACTCTGTACGTTGTACTATTTTAAATCTACAGCTCTTTCAAAAGAGTTACTTCTTCTCTTCTTTTATCCTTCGACACTGGTGTGTGATTCTTCTCGTTGTGATCGTCATGGGCCCTTTGTTATGCACCTAGAATCTGGTATAACCTAATGTATGTTGACATAGATGCATACAGGGCACGTATAGGCATGTTCTACCCATCGAGTTTCAAAACTAAGGGTACTAAATATCTAAGCATATTTGAATAAATTACATGGATGGTTCTTATACTTCTTCAATCAGGTGATGTTGAAAGTAATCCAGGTCCTCATTCTGATGTCTTCCGAGCCCGATATTGTTGATGCTGCTAAAGACAACATATCACTGATTCACTACAATGTCCAAAGTTTTTACAACAAAAGAGACATACTTTATGCTGAACTATCGCACTTTGACGTCATAGTTTTCTCTGAAACGTGGTTGTCTTCAAACATATTAAATGACGATATATCTTTCGGAAATTATTGCACATCTTTTCGCCAAGACAGAGAAATCGATGCCCATGGTGGCCTACTTATCTATGTTAATGAAAACATACCCGCTAAACGTCGCAGAGATCTGGAGGTCCCTGGCGTCGAAAGTATCTGGTTGGAAATATCAGTAGGAAATAAGCCAAAACTATTAGGATCCTTTTATCGCCCTCCTAGTTATTCTCCTGTTGTCTTGACAGCTATTGAAAATTCTATTGGTCTTGCGAAAGACACACCCATCGACGATATTATCAGTCCAGCAGCAGATCGTCATTTTCCTACGCCAGATGGCTCCGTTGACGATAGCATAACAACGTCAAAAATAGTTCCCTCCCGAGTACCTCTTTGAAAATACCTGAAAATCCGCCATTTTGTCGGCTTTGAATGAACTAAAAATGGTAGAAAATCGATATCCTGAGATATGGAGTTATTATTCCCAAATCATCCCCGATTTGATTTTTTTTATAAGAATGAAACGAATGTGATAACACAAAGAAAATCACAAAATACCTTTTCAATAGTTTTAAATCGAGCATAAAACATGCAAAAATAGAGCGGTTTTTACGTCGATAATTTCATTTCAGTCAGTTTTGAAAGGCTGTCGTGATTATGTATCAAGCTAATGCCATGTATTCTGTCAACACGTTGTTTCACCAACTTATCGGTTGCCCGTATCCATGCTTTAAAATAGCAAGCGCGCCTTTAAAATCAACTTTCATAGTGGCTCAAAGCGTCAAGGGGTTTTCTCAACGTTATTATTATATTACAGTATGACGTAATGTACCTAAGGGAAGTAACTCCTTACTAACAGTAAAAATGACTAGGCGGAAATGACAAGGCGGAAAGCCCACAACAATAACTGTTCGATACTGTCGTTTTCTTTCTATTTTCTGGGATATACAGTAACGTTTTATAAACTGCGTTTTTTTAATGTTGTTTTTTTAATTATTATCATGTTTTCAGTTATGTATGAAATCTTAGATCAGTAGCATAGTAAGATATCCGTTATACTATAAAAAAAGTCGTTAACAAATTACTGCGAGGGATCGCAAACGAACGAATACTGCCATGGATTAATATATATGTAACCGAGTGTTTATAAAGTGTTTTGATGATAAGATCAAATGTTTTAACTATATTTATATCCTAAGCTGGCAAGCGCTCGTACTAACTGTTTCGTGGTGTACTATGTTGCGTACTGTGTTGTCTCTGTGTTTATTGTGTCGATATGGTGTGAGTGTTTATCGAGGGATGAGAAGTTCTCACTGCATGCACGGGGTTGACACCCGATAACCCCTTATTGGCGCTAAAATTACTAACTCCCGCCTTCCTATCTCTACCTACAAGGCATTCTACATCTAGCTTTCTGAGGGTAAGGTCGCGAGACCAAACTTAGCTATAGATTGATAGTTTCTAGATAGGCTTTGCCATATTATATAAGCTCTTATCTTTGAGCGTATTTATTAAATAAACGCATATCATGGAAGCGATTCTGGTAAGACTGTTTTAAGTGTTTTTATAGTATACATGTATGTGAAATGTTGCATTTGCTGAATTGAGCCGTTTAGCTTATCTGATAGATTTTCACTTAGTTTTACCGTTGTTGTTCTTATATGTTTCAGGCTCAAAATATGGTTTGATTCGTATATTGCGAACCTGGACGAATGAATAAATAATTTAAACATGGGAAGTTTTGTGTGTTAAATCTTGCACCCAAGACCCGGTTATATATATATTCAAGCTGCTATCATATTCTTTTTTTTCTTTCTATTTTCTGGGATATGTTTTATAAAGTTAGGCTAATTTAAAACTATGATCACGTTTTTATTTATGTATGAAATGTGAGGTTATTATCAGTAAGATACAGGCATGTTTATAACGGAACTGTGCTTATAAATCAGCTGCAGTTGAAAGAAATGTTGAAACATAAGGAGATTTAGAGTGGCGGGCCTAGGTTTAAGAGTTCATGTTTAACGGCGCACCAGATGAAAAACAAAAGCGTATCGCGCCAACGGGAATGAGCATTTAAGGCTCAACTCCTCCTTAATCCCCACCCCCACTCCCCGGCAACTTGGCCCACTTAATTTACTCGAGAAATAAAAAGGTGCATGCTGGGCATAGAATCTGCAGACATTAATTAAAGAGTCGCTGCACATCCTATTGAAAAACTGAATTGATTGTAAGGGAGTCACACGCTTTCTGTCACCACAGAAACAACACAAAACCTAACGAACGCCTGACCCCTCCCCAAAATACATCCACAATGAAATTACCTTTTTTCAATTACCAATTAGATATGAAAATAGTACTCCTAAGACCACCCCACCCTTTTTTTTGGAGGGTGGAGGGTGGGAAGGTTGTACATGTAGATGGGTGGTGGATTACCACACTCAAAACAAAACATGTCGACCCCATCATGTTTTTCGGTTGTATCCCCACCCATCAAATGCCACTCGGGGTCTCCATTCCAATTTTTTAAAACCCATGAGTTCCCATCTATTCATAAAAAAAACCTTTAGCAATGATTTTTTTTCCGTACTTTTAAGTGCGGAAGTGTCGATTCTTACGGCTGACGGGAGGTGTACAGTACATGTTCTACCGCTAGAATGGTTGGTGGTCTGCCTCTGTCACAAAACAATCGACTTTCATATATAACCTTACATGTGTTGAAAATGACGTAAAACACCATACAAACAAACAACGAAACCAGACAAGATTTTAAGTAAAGAGAGCCCTTCGCCCATCGACCAATCCACGCAACGGTTCGTGTCTGTGACCCCGTGGTTATTATTAGGCCTGTGTGTAGTAGCAGTCAACTTTTTAAAGACAATATGATAGCCACAATGGTAGTTTATAAAAAAAGTCGTTAACAAATTACTGCGAGGGATCGCAAACGAACGAATACTGCCATGGATTAATATATATGTAACCGAGTGTGTATAAAGTGTTTTGATGATAAGATCAAATGTTTTAACTATATTTATATCCTAAGCTGGCAAGCGCTCGTACTAACTGTTTCGTGGTGTACTATGTTGCGTACTGTGTTGTCTCTGTGTTTATTGTGTCGATATGGTGTGAGTGTTTATCGAGGGATGAGAAGTTCTCACTGCATGCAAGGGGTTGACACCCGATAACCCCTTATTGGCGCTAAAATTACTAACTCCCGCCTTCCTATCTCTACCTACAAGGCATTCTACATCTAGCTTTCTGAGGGTAAGGTCGCGAGACCAAAGTTAGCTATAGATTGATAGTTTCTAGATAGGCTTTGCCATATTATATAAGCTCTTATCTTTGAGCGTATTTATTAAATAAACGCATATCATGGAAGCGATTCTGGTAAGACTGTTTTAAGTGTTTTTATAGTATACATGTATGTGAAATGTTGCATTTGCTGAATTGAGCCGTTTAGCTTATCTGATAGATTTTCACTTAGTTTTACCGTTGTTGTTCTTATATGTTTCAGGCTCAAAATATGGTTTGATTCGTATATTGCGAACCTGGACGAATGAATAAATAATTTAAACATGGGAAGTTTTGTGTGTTAAATCTTGCACCCAAGACCCGGTTATAAATGGCGACCACGACGAGACCAGGAAATCATGAGCCAGGATCCGCTCCAGCGTTACCAAACGTGAGGCCGTGGAAGTAGTGGAAGCGATCGTTTTCATTTCCGGATCCATATAACAGAGAGGAACCCGGGGGACATCGTTCTGCGATGCCGAGACGTCAGGCAACTTCAACGTAGGGCCCACCAACCAGTATGGTACCATACCAACGTATACGTATACAGTGTTATTTTTTTGTGCGCACTCGCGTGAAGGCACCAAAGGGAGAAGATTTGACATTTTCGCGGGAGTATTTACGCGCGCGGAGGAATCAACCCAGATACGAACTACTTGTGTGTTGACAAAGTGAGACATGTGTTTTGGATTGTGAACAAAGTGTAGCGTGATACGATTAGTGTTAGTTTAGATATTTTATTATAATATTGGATAATTTTGGAGGACGAAAATCGTAAGTTATTTATTGTGTATATTTGTATATGTATTAGTACTGTCAGACGTAAATTTTTGTTTATGTCATAATCGGAAGACGCGTGTACTGTAAAATTATGTCTTAGACACACGGACAGATATTTTCAGAGACATTTGATAGAATTAAATTTATTTTTGGCTAGTAAAAGCAAGTTGTATAGATTCGCATGTGTTCGTCAAATTATTAGAATTAACAGGCGATCTAATTGATAGGCGTGTGACACAAGTTTTGTGTCGTACAGTGTCCACCAGAGTGCTGTTGTTTACGTTAGCCACTGCGTCTGCGACGATTACACGTTTCAGATATTTTGACCATTTTCTGTTCAAAATTCATATATGTAAGTAAACATTTTGATGGCGTACGATCGTAATAATATCGTGTAGGCAATCTAGTATATTACTAGTGAAAATTTGTGTTAGAGGCGTAACATTTTCCTGTTGACATAAATTTGTCACATATTTTCGCGAATGTGATGGTTTGTTTACACACGTGATTTTTTGTGTTAGTCCAGAAATGGAGTGAATATGTATATTTAGTGTTTTTGGTACGATTAGACTAAAACAATTTAAGTCCTCAAAGGTAAATTCAAGGGATAAATATGAAGGTGTTAGTTGTGTGTTGTGTGACTTAAGTAAAGACTAGTAAAGTGAAAGTAAGGTGTTGACACTAAGTCAGTGAGTGATTACACAGTACTGTGATAACATTTAGTCATAAGAAATGGGTGTTATTTAGTTAAATTTGTGATAAACCATGTAAAAGGTGTATAGTCGATATCATACATATATTGTTAGATACAATTAGAGGTATTCCGCTTGAACATATAAAAATTGTTCATAGTGGAATTTAGGGTGTTTACTTCTTCTGTCTTATATCTAGGCCTGTTTAATAAACCCCGTCACCTTTGCACCCTTCTAGATTATAAGTACCTTTCACAACCTATCACAAGCACTTTAGCATCATCACAGAGAGATTGGGTTCCGAAAAAGGTATGTGAATCTTGTATCAAGCTTATATGTTGTATTGTGTGTTGTATTTTGTGTATTGCAGATATTGTATGTTGCTTTATATGTGTAAATATGTGTTACTAACTGCTTGCCAGCGCTTAGATTAGTTTTACGTGCTATATAGTTTAGTTTGTGTTTAAAGTTGACATTTGAGAGTGCGATATATGTGTATCTATTTGCATAGCATTTGAATATTTACAGGACTGACAGATAAACATTGTGATTTATATTTGTCTAGATCTGATGAGAGTTTTTGGACAGACAAACATATTTGTTTGGATAGGTCTCATTTCAGAGTTCATATTCTTGATATTACAGGATTGGCTAGTGATTTAAGACATTTATTGATTGATTTTCAGGGTTTATTGATTATACTGGGAGTGTTTACAGGTGTGACCCAGCAGATCTGCACTTGAAGTGAGCTAAAAATAGAATTGGTTTTTCCTACTGTAGCTATCAGAGTTGCATCCCTTTGACAGTGTGTAATATTATTGTTTTACATTTCAGGATATAGTCATTAGTTAAAGTTACTTAATTTGCTTTAGGCATCTTGGTTTCAGCAGTAGTTAATTTAACTAATTTGCATTTAAGCATTTTTGATTTCAGCAGCGATTACTTAGAATTAATTAATTTAATTTGAATTTAATTAGTTTGTAGATTTATTTCAGGTTGCTGTGCAGTTGGATTTATTTTTTTGTTACAGGTTGGAAATTCACTTTAGAGTTTATAGTGATTAGTGATAAATTGAATTGGTCACTTATACATATTAAACTTGTGATTTGTGAATATGATTTTTATATTATTATAGTGATTTAGTTATTACGGTGATAGTGTTCACTGTGATCTTTTGGCATAGAGGTCCTATTGACTTGGTATAGTGGGACATTTTTGTATTGTATTTTGTACACTATATAGTGTTATAGATAAAGTGAATTGTTGATCATGGCTACCTCATCGGGAACAGAGGGTGATCCAATTACACCGGTTAAGGGTGGAGACATTAAGATGCCATCTGAGGAAGAGATGCTCAAATGTTTAGCGGCGAAGTATAGTTTTACGCCTAAGCCACTGCAGAGAACGTCAACTAGGAAGAGCGTGGCGGAGATGATGGGTGCGACACCTAAGACACCCAGGAATCCTCCAATACCCCCAGTCAGATCTCTAATGAGAGAGGCATCTATCTCTTCCAGCCTACAAACAGCTAGCTCTCATGCAGCGCCGTTGTACCCAGTCCCTGTGCCCAAGATACCATTGTTTTCAGGTGACGAGCCGCAACCAAAGAATGAGGTCAGCTATCCAGAGTGGTTATATGAGATCAGATGTTTGATCAAGGACCCAGATATAGGAGAAAGCCAAGTTTTACAGGCGATAAGAAGATCTTTACGTGGTACAGCCCGTAAGATCATTTCTCAACTTGGAGAGGAAGTTAAGGTGGACGCCTATGTTGAGAAATTGAATGCGAGCTTCAGCGAGGTTGGCAAGAAGGGCACCACCATGCAAGAGTTCTTTAACTCAAAGCAGCGCCCTGGTGAAAGCATTACAGCTTTTGGATGTCGGCTGGAATCTGTGCTAGAAACTGCCTTCGAAGGAGGATACCTACCCAGGAACTCCAAAAATGAGTTGATGTGTGAGCGACTATGGTCCGGACTACACTCAACCACCTTGAAGACGCAGACTAGACACAAGGTCGACACCATCCAGGATTACAACACACTGTTGAAGATAATCCGAGAGGTTGACAAGGAGCTGAAGCTAGAAGAGCCAGATCCAGCCCTGCCTTCCAAGAAGCCGCAACACAACCCAGTGTTTGCTGATCAACAGAACTGGCAGCAACAACTGAACAACATAGAGTCCAAGATGGAATCCAAGATGGACACCAAGTTAGCGGACCTTCGGTGCGAGTTGAATTCCAAGTTCGACATGTTGCTCCAGAAGTTAGATGTGGTTACCATTCAACCACAGCAACATTTTCAACCCCGAGATGCACCCAGAGGGTATGGTAGAGGCTTTAGAGGAGGCCCAGGTAGAGGCGATAATAGGAACAATCAAGGACAAGGTTCCGGTAACCAGACTTACCCGCCTGGCCAGGGAGGTTATGATGACAAGTCCCAGAGGCGTGGTAGAGGATCATTTGGTCGAGGCCAAGGTCAACAGAATCGCCCAAACTGAACTCCGCTTCTGTAGCTGGTCAGCCGGAAGTGGGTGATATCAAAGACCAACCCAACCCAGATTTGTTAGAGAGGATAGTAGGCCCTGAGAACAAGGCAGATATTTTGTTTCATGGTATTAGTACTATTTGTCTTTTAGATAGTGGCAGCATGATTACCACTGTATCTAATACATTTTATCTTTCTTTACCAGATAGGCCGCCTCTTCTCAGCCTAGATAATCTAGGAATTGATGTTTTACTTGCAGATGGATCTTCTTGGAATATACTTGGATACATTGAGACTTGTATTTTAATCCCGTTTTTATCTAATTTTGAACTCAATGTACCAGTGTTAGTTGTTCCAGATACCGCATCTAATTTAGTTTGTCCTGTCATTATTGGCACAAATGTTATAGGACGGTGTAAGTCAGCTGCTGAAAGAGAAGCACCTGCAACCGAGACACCTGCATCATGGCAGATAGTATTTGACTCTATTGCATGCCAGCCTTGTATGGTACGGGCAACCAACAAGCAAGTAGTCGAGATTGGACCGTACGAGTCCATGACACTTAATGGCATAGCAAGGGGTGTGAGTCACGAAATAGGCAGTGTTGTGACGGAGAATATAGACTCCAATAGTGGCTATCTAATAAGACCACATGTTGTGAAGTTGCCACAAACTGGAAATTGTGCGAAGGTGCCAGTTCATTTATGTAACATGACTGCAAAGTCAATATTCATAAAACCAAGATCTAAGTTGTGCCAGATCAATGAAGTTAAGATTTTGGACAACTTAGCTTCTGAACTACCGGCAGCGATGGTGGACAAACAACCATCAGATGACAATTACGGACTTAAGATTGACGAAGCCAATCTTACTCCAGATCAGCTACTTCGATTACGCCAAGTATTAGGCAACTGGAAGAGTATATTTTCTACGGGAGTTACCGATATTGGTCATACTAATCTTGTAAAACATAAGATTGTACTAACTGATAACACACCATTCAAGCAACCTTACAGGAAAATACCGCCTGCAATGTATGAAGAGGTGCGGCAACATTTGAAGGAGATGCTTGAATGTGGTGCTATACGAGATTCCGACAGTCCCTATTCTTCTAACGTGGTTCTTGTCCGTAAGAAAGATGGCTCTTTACGCTTTTGCCTAGACTTTAGGATGCTGAACGCCAGAACTAGGAAAGATAGCTACATGTTACCACGTTTCGACGATACTGTGGATGTACTAATCGGATCTCGTTACTTTTCGAAATTGGACCTTAGGTCATCATATTGGCAGGTTGAACTCGAAGAGGAGGACAAGGCCAAAACTGCATTTTCAATCGGCAACTTTGGATTTTACGAATGCAACCGTATGCCATTCGGACTTTGTAACAGTGGCGCTACTTTTCAGCGTCTAATGGAAAAGTGCAAGGGCGAGCTACATCTTCGTGAATGTCTTGTATTTATTGACGATATTTTAATCTTTTCCAAGACCTTCGAAGAACATCTTCAACGGTTAGTGTCTGTATTTCAACGTTTGCATTATTATGGATTAAAATTGAAACCGTCAAAATGTGAACTCTTTAAAACATCAGTTTCATACCTTGGACACATAATTTCTGAAGAAGGGATTGGGACTGATCCTGCGAAGACTTCTGCTATTTCAGATTGGCTTGTCCCGATGAATATCACCGAACTTAGAACTTTCCTAGGAACTTCCGGGTATTATCGTCGTTTCATAAAGGACTACGCCAGAATAGCCCAGCCGTTAAACAAGCTGTTGGAGGGTCAAGCAACCAACAAAAAGGCCAAGAAAGGAAAAAAGAAGGCGAAGAAACCTGTCGAATGGACATGGGGTGAAGCCCAACAGACAGCCTTCGACACTTTGAAGCAGCAGTTGACAAAACCACCAGTATTGGCATATGCCGATTTCTCGCAGCCCTTTATTGTCCACACTGATGCTAGTGGTGTTGGACTCGGAGCCATTTTGCTGCAGAATCAAGGTGGAGCTGAACGGGTCATTGCCTATGCTAGCCGAGGACTTCGTGCCAGCGAGCGCAATTACCCAGCGCACAAGTTGGAGTTTCTCGCGCTGAAGTGGGCAGTGACAGATAAATTCCACGACTACCTCTTTGGATGTGCCGAATTCGAGGTGTTAACCGATAACAATCCGCTGACCTATGTCATGTCGACAGCGAAGCTGGACGCCACAGGTCATCGCTGGATTGCAGCCTTGTCAGCATATAACTTTTCCATTAGTTATAAACCAGGCAAAAATAATACTGATGTAGATGGGCTCAGTCGTCGACCACAGCTCTTCACAGACATGGTCAAGGCCATCTGCTTATCAGTAACCGTCAAAGTTCCATTGGTGGAGAGCTTGGCGGGTGGGGCCGGTTCTCAGTTGGCCACTGAGGACATAGCGCTAACCGACAACTTTCGCCAGGTGGATCTGAGACAAGAACAAGCCAAGGACACAACTATAGCTAGGGTGATGAAACTCCTGAGATGCAATTCTCGAGGGGAGGAGAAGGAGAGTTCACCAGTACAGAAGCTCCTTAGAGAATGGAAGAGGCTCTACATAGAGGACGGAGTTCTGTATAGAACTGCATCTCAGGATGGTCAGGATGTAGAACAAGTCGTCATTCCAGAAGCCTACAGGACAATAGCCTTCAAAGGGATTCATGACGATATGGGGCACCCTGGAAAAGACAAGACTTTGTGGCTGGCTCGGCAAAGGTTTTATTGGCCTGGATTAGAAAACGACATCACCAGAAGGATTGAAAACTGCAAGAGGTGCATCTGTAGGAAGACACCAGTGAAACCGGTCGCGGAGCTTGTACCCATTTTAACTTCGAGGCCTATGCAGCTGGTCTGCATGGACTTTCTATCCTTGGAGACGTCCAAGGGGGGTTATGAGGACGTGCTGGTCATCACTGACCATTTCACCAGATATGCCAAGGCAATCCCTTGCAGAAACCAGACGGCAAACACAACAGCCAAGGCGTTGTACGAGAACTTCATAGTTCATTATTCCTTCCCAGAGCAACTGCATAGCGACCAAGGCCGAAACTTTGAGTCAAAGGTCATTAAAGAGCTATGCAAGTTAGCGGATGTAAGGAAAAGTCGAACTACGCCATACCATCCGATGGGTAATGGAAGTGCCGAAAGGTTCAACCGGACTCTTCTTAAATTGCTGGGAACACTACGAGAGGACCAGAAGAGTGACTGGAAGACATATATCCCTTCTCTGGTTCAAGCATACAATTCCACTAGGAATGAGGCTACGGGTTACTCACCACACTTCCTGATGTTTGGGTGGCACCCACGCCTGTCCATAGACACCTATCTTGGAACAGGACCAGGAAGTGAAGAAGCCAAGTCCCCGGCAACCTACATCTCCAAACTTAGGAACAAGATGAAATATGCATACAAAGTCGCAGGAGATGTAGCAAAGAAGAGAGCCGACATAAACAAGCGAAACTACGACAAACGGATTACAGAGAACAAGCTTGAGATTGGGGATATAGTGCTAGTAAGGAAAGTACATCTCCAAGGCAGACAGAAACTTGCAGATAAATGGGAGAGAGACCCATATGTAATTCTGGACATTCCAGATATAGATGTGTCTGTCTTCAGAGTCCAGTTAGAGACTGGCAAAGGTCCTGTCAGAACTCTGCACAGGAACCTTCTTCTGCCCTTCGTGTCGATTCCACCAACAGAACCCATAGAAACGACAGCTACTCTTCATCGCAAGAAGGAGACAAATCCAGCTGCACGCCCTAGGGTTGAGACTGTTTCGGGATCGGAATCGAGCACGTCAGAAGACAGTAGTGACAGCCAACCGTATATCGTGCCCCAAAGAAGACATTCTTGGAGGATGGCACGTCGACAACCTGTGGTCAGAACCCCTCCCGATAGAAACCGGACTACAAACCCGTTAAATGGAGGTGGTACCATTAGGTCAGAGGTAACCAGCAATAGGGAGCCGTTGGACGCAAGTCTAAACACTTCCGGTGACAGAACTGTGGATTCCGGGGCTAGCAGGATTTCTTCAGTTGCTGACCGAACCCTAGATGTTGGTACTCCAACCACTGGCGTTACAGAGACTGCAGTGAAACAGTTCTTATGGGAGAACCAGGGTCATCATCGGAATGACAATTTCCGAAATCAGAGTGATCAGCCGCGGGCAACCACAGTCGCGGATAGCAGGCGGTCACCTGTCGACCAAGTTCCCATACCAAGAATCAGCCCAAGGAGACCAGTTAGGCAGAGACGACCACCCGACCGATTTGGAGAGTGGGCATTGTAGTGAATCTAAGAATTTCTATTATTTTTCAGATTTAATTTCCTCCAGGGTGGCCCGTTCCATTAAAACAATTATTTGTTACGTGTAGACAGAATATAATATGTTTTGTTATTTCTTATCGGTTAGCTTTACTCATTGTAAATTGTAGAAGCGATAAAGATACCGATTAATGAAATACATATTTTCCTTTCAGGTAACCGAATGGATTTAAAAATTCATCAGAAATGAAGAAAGTTGTTTATTTTGCTCGTTAATACAAAACCTTGTAGTTTTTCAGAGCAAAGCAGAATAAATTCACATTTATTTTGTAGGTGTTCTTAATATCCTTATTGTCATTTGTATATAGATGTATTTTAATATTTTAGATCATGACTGTCCGGAATATGATTATATTCTGTCCAGGCAACCAACTATGTTTTAATTTTCTTAATACTTTCAGGGCATTAACTGCTCTGTGTTAATAGGTAATAAGGCAATATGAGTTGCTCCCCTTAACAAGGATCGATGAGACAAGGTTTTACGAGTTGTCTCCCTTGGAGAAGCAACAATATCATTATATTCTTTGTATCAGTCCATAGGAATTACCATGGAATACACTGGAAATACCAGGAGGTATTTCAAGACAGTGGGGGAATGTGTAACCGAGTGTTTATAAAGTGTTTTGATGATAAGATCAATTGTTTTAACTATATTTATATCCTAAGCTGGCAAGCGCTCGTACTAACTGTTTCGTGGTGTACTATGTTGCGTACTGTGTTGTCTCTGTGTTTATTGTGTCGATATGGTGTGAGTGAATGGTTTAGAGTGTTTATCGAGGGATGAGAAGTTCTCACTGCATGCACGGGGTTGACACCCGATAACCCCTTATTGGCGCTAAAATTACTAACTCCCGCCTTCCTATCTCTACCTACAAGGCATTCTACATCTAGCTTTCTGAGGGTAAGGTCGCGAGACCAAACTTAGCTATAGATTGATAGTTTCTAGATAGGCTTTGCCATATTATATAAGCTCTTATCTTTGAGCGTATTTATTAAATAAACGCATATCATGGAAGCGATTCTGGTAAGACTGTTTTAAGTGTTTTTATAGTATACATGTATGTGAAATGTTGCATTTGCTGAATTGAGCCGTTTAGCTTATCTGATAGATTTTCACTTAGTTTTACCGTTGTTGTTCTTATATGTTTCAGGCTCAAAATATGGTTTGATTCGTATATTGCGAACCTGGACGAATGAATAAATAATTTAAACATGGGAAGTTTTGTGTGTTAAATCTTGCACCCAAGACCCGGTTATATATATATTCAAGCTGCTATCATATTCTTTTTTTTCTTTCTATTTTCTGGGATATGTTTTATAAAGTTAGGCTAATTTAAAACTATGATCACGTTTTTATTTATGTATGAAATGTGAGGTTATTATCAGTAAGATACAGGCATGTTTATAACGGAACTGTGCTTATAAATCAGCTGCAGTTGAAAGAAATGTTGAAACATAAGGAGATTTAGAGTGGCGGGCCTAGGTTTAAGAGTTCATGTTTAACGGCGCACCAGATGAAAAACAAAAGCGTATCGCGCCAACGGGAATGAGCATTTAAGGCTCAACTCCTCCTTAATCCCCACCCCCACTCCCCGGCAACTTGGCCCACTTAATTTACTCGAGAAATAAAAAGGTGCATGCTGGGCATAGAATCTGCAGACATTAATTAAAGAGTCGCTGCACATCCTATTGAAAAACTGAATTGATTGTAAGGGAGTCACACGCTTTCTGTCACCACAGAAACAACACAAAACCTAACGAACGCCTGACCCCTCCCCAAAATACATCCACAATGAAATTACCTTTTTTCAATTACCAATTAGATATGAAAATAGTACTCCTAAGACCACCCCACCCTTTTTTTTGGAGGGTGGAGGGTGGGAAGGTTGTACATGTAGATGGGTGGTGGATTACCACACTCAAAACAAAACATGTCGACCCCATCATGTTTTTCGGTTGTATCCCCACCCATCAAATGCCACTCGGGGTCTCCATTCCAATTTTTTAAAACCCATGAGTTCCCATCTATTCTTAAAAAAAACCTTTAGCAATGATTTTTTTTCCGTACTTTTAAGTGCGGAAGTGTCGATTCTTACGGCTGACGGGAGGTGTACAGTACATGTTCTACCGCTAGAATGGTTGGTGGTCTGCCTCTGTCACAAAACAATCGACTTTCATATATAACCTTACATGTGTTGAAAATGACGTAAAACACCATACAAACAAACAACGAAACCAGACAAGATTTTAAGTAAAGAGAGCCCTTCGCCCATCGACCAATCCACGCAACGGTTCGTGTCTGTGACCCCGTGGTTATTATTAGGCCTGTGTGTAGTAGCAGTCAACTTTTTAAAGACAATATGATAGCCACAATGGTAGTTGTTTCACACAAACGATACGTGTTCCAGCTAGTAAATAATGAAGGTTATTTAGACCTGCTCCCTGATTGACTGGTGATACAGACATCCACATTCCTTTTTACGAGATTATATATTTTTTAAACAGGTAGTGCGTGTCAAAAATACATATGTTTCTCCGACCGACACTATATTTAAGTCTCCAACCCCAAACTGTTTGATCTTCCACACAGCCCACCACCTCGGATTTTTTTCTTTAAATGTTTTTTAGAAGTTGTATACAGGACCGATCACACGTATTATGTCATAATAGTAATAAGGATCAATAACAAAAATCCTACCTACCTACCCATTTGTTAAGGGGAGAGGTTTTTTGTTGTCATAATCAAATCTAACTTTTGATTTAGTACATACATACAAAGTAAACTGTTTTATTTCAAGCAGAATGCAGTACTGTTGCTATCGTACTGACTTCAACCATTATTTATGTGTTGCTCGTTAATAAGCGTAAAGTAGGTTCCCGGATTCAACTGTATCCGTCAAATTTTTTCCCCAGTAAATATACAATAATGGTAAGTGTATTGTTTGTCAACGCAATTCTTTTGTGATTTATAAGCTAAACGTTACGGACATTGTCCCTTTCAATACCCAGCGTCATGCTCCACAACGTCTTATACACAATGAAGCTGTCGAACAATTTTGTAGGCCGAAATCTGATTGACTACTCGTAAGGTCAATCTGACGTGACCTGCAATAGAGCGTGGTCAGAACAGTATGGTAGCGTGATAAAGGGCCTGATTTTAATGAGATTGTCAAAAGGCTATCCAGGTGTTCAGGTCATATTTATTGTATATGTGCCGATTACCAGTAGTTTTATTTTCGGGTTCTTAAATATCGGTGATGAATAGGATAGAATATACGTAAAATGATTTAGGACTTTAAATTCGATGCTCCAGTATGGGGGTTTGGTCTGACTGGTTAAAGCCGTTTATAGTGTGTCTATAGTTCGGATTCTCGAAATAGGTCATACATGTACGAGTATATCAGAACTCGTCGTCAGTAGGTTAAGGAAAGGTGTACATATGTTGTTAAAATTGCCTGTTGATGGCGGGATAGGGACTTCAATTAAACGTTTTATAAAACATTGCATAACTCAGCATGTAATAATTGGCAAGAAATAACTATCCGTTTCATGAACAATATTTGGCCATGTTAGGAGCTAGGTTTGGCGGCATTTGTTTTTTTTAAAATAGGCACAGCCCTGCCGAAATGCTATTCAGAGTTATTGGACATTAACGAGTTGTCAATGGCATTTGAGAAAAGTTCCATGAACGTAGTTTAATATTTTGCTAAGTTGTGAGCTGTGTTAGGTTGCTGGTTACAGTTTTATGATAAGAAAATCTGTAGAACCGATGGATGCTCTCCGAAATGTATAATCATCTTATGGCATTGTTTCACCCATGGTCCTTGGGATCTGCACTTCCTCTAACTGCCTTTAATCATTGTGAAGTTTCTTTTCACTCCCATTAATGATTTTTGAGTAATGCTCTGGACTAGAACTGTAACATTCCAAAGGGCAATACCTCTAATTTAAACGAAGACAGAGTTACAATTCTTGCACTCTGCACTTCCTCTCATTGCCCTTTATCATTGTGTGAAGTTTCATTACAGTTTCATCAGTAGTTTTAAGTTTAAAATGACAAAGGGCAATAACTAATTTGATTCATGAAAATCTGTTAAGTAGTTTCAGAGTAGTCATTACACGTTTTTATATATATCTATGTAAACTAAGATGGCCGCTGGCAACCATATTTAATGTTGATTCAAAATATTTTTTCAACAATGACCAACATCATGTCATGCTGAAGAAGTCCCATATCAATATCACTTATAGTTTTCAAGAAGTAGTCGTTACAAACTTGTTTCACTACATCTTGGATTTCACATCAGCATTAATTTTTTCTAGGATAAACTAGACTTCATGGGCAATATTTCTGTAAAGTTTCATGAAAATCCACCCAGTAGTTTGTTTGATTGTATTTTATTTAACTTCATTCATGTACATTTAAACAGCACTGGTCCACTGTATCTTTGATCAGTAGAGCTAAAAATGAGACGGATGAAAAAGGTAGCAACTATATGCTTCCTCGAAAATCTCGGGGAGCATAAAAAGGGGAACAACTCTGCCAAAATAAGTCAGTTATTGGACATATGAGTGACATTCCTTGGGGTAGCATGAAGATATTTGTGAAGTTTCATGAAACTACTTTTCAAATTATGAGTGGTTAGGTTGCAAGTTTAAGTTTTATGAAAAGGGGCATTACTCTGCCAACATGATACTCAATTTATTTGACATTTGTTATGACCTTCCTTGTGGTGAGATGAAAATATTTGTGAAGTAACATGAACTTTTCAAGTAATGGCCAGTTGAGCTTGGTTAGGTCGCAAGTTAAAGTTTTATGAAAAGGGGTATAACTCTGCTTATATGAAAGTCAGAGTTATTGGACATGCGTAACGATATTCTTCGAAATAAGCTGAGGAAGGATATGTGTGAAGTTTCATGAACATATATCACATACTTTTAAAGTTATGGGCAAGTTTAGGTTGGGAGGTTAAAGTGCCATGGACGATCGACAAAATGATCCGTGTCTGCCATGCTACGCAAAAGGGGCATAACTGTGCCAAAATAAAAAAGAGTTATCGATACTGAATTGCGTGAAGTTTAATATGTGCAGTGGTTAAAACTGATATTAGGCTACTAAAGTGGGGTGAAAACGGGGGCAAAATTATGTTGCAGGCAATTGTTACTTGAGCGTGGCATGTTATTTATGGATACTGAAAACAGGTGGTTTCATTCTAATTTATTTTTTTCTGACGAAACTGATTTCTACAAACCAGACATCAAGAGCAGTATTCCTGTTAATTTTCATGAAAATCCATCAAGTGGTTTCAGAGTAGTGTTTGCCAAGTTTTTCCTATATAAATTGTATTTTTAGAACCTATCTTAAGTTGCTGCGGTCATCATAAATTTCAGATCAACCTGATTTTACTAAGCATAAACTAAACATCAAGAGCAACATTTCGATGAAGTTTCATGAACACTCATCAAATGGTTTTAGGAGTAGTTGCCACAATAAAAGTTTTTCGACAGACGACTGACGCCGCACCATGGCTTAAGCTCTGCTGATCTATGATCTTTTCACTATAATCTGAAGAAATATTTGTTTGATTGTATTTTATTTAACTTCATTCATGTACATTTAAACAGCACTGGTCCACTGTATCTTTCAGCATAGACTGGCAACTCTGGATTGGACATCGGTCCTGAAACAGTAATCGTCTCATTGTTAATGGGACACCAATGTGTAATATCCTTGATGGAATATAAAACCTTTTTTTTGGCTTCAAATTAATAAAGAGCTTTTTACTTTATCATCAGTCAGTGGCGTAGCTGCATATAGGCACGTGCCTATAAATTGTCCCCAGAAAACAATAAAAATGCCAAAAATCCAATAAAAACTGAGGGTGGAGGGGTATGGTCAGTTCATACCAATTTTTACTCGTGGTCGTTTTATAAAATAAAAGTCGAACTGTTTTCGCTCGTGGTCTTTCGGAATCAAACCCACCATGATTGTGAACAATTTCGAAAGATTTTCAGAAAGCAATAATTCATATTAATATGTTATTGTGTTCTGTTCCGATGTTTTTGTTGCGAAACTGCAGATTAAAACAACTTGACGTTGCAGGTTAAAAACATTGTTTGCTGCTTAAAATACAGTCAAGTAAGAATGCAGGATTTGGCTTCCTTGTTAAAAAAAAATCCCGGAGATAGGGTGTGTTGGCATGTACCCGGACCCCCTACACCTTGTGCCTACACACTTATTTAGGCACAGCTACACCCCTGTCAGATGATTCTTTCAAGTCACACATTTATTTATTTTTCAAAGAAAAAGAAAACAATAACAAAACTATTGATGATCACTATGTGGCTGCTGTTAAAATTCATTTATCACATAACTTATGAGGTTGGAGTGGAATAACACCATTCTATATTTTCAATATACAACTAGTTATATATCTATGCAAATAAGCATAGTACGCGCTGTATGTTTTTCTTCACTAATTACTAACCCACAACTTCAATGGTGTTCAAAGCATATTATAATAAAAGAAAGATTACACTTTAAATAATAAAGAATGTCCAGACGTAATGCCGCGTCGATCGCAGAGAAAACAGCATGATCAGGCTAGGCAGTCTTCACAATTTTTAGAAAACAAGAGGGCCTCTATCGCTCTACTGGCTATATAGAGTATGTGGTAGGGAACACGACGATGCTATGCGCAACTAGGCTTGGTACTCATTCCTGCCAAGTTTCACTGAAATGCAGCCACGGGTTCAGGAAAACTAGTCCGGATGAGTATAAGAAGCCATAACTCTGTAAAGAACGGAACACGGCGATGATATGCACAACTGACTAGCCTTTATTTGAATTATAAGTTGAGATATCATATATGATTACTGATACTTGTTGCAAAACTGTAACATTTTAATACAAAAAAATGAAATAATTTAAGCCAACATTTTTTAACAACCGAGAAAAGTCGATCATGAAAAATTGTAATCGATTAATCAAACCAACGGCTTAACTGATCGATGATCGATCAAATCGATGGAACAACACTATGCCATACTGTGCATATAGAATAAAAAGAGATCCGCCTAAGAGGGCACTAAACGTCCATTTGCTTTAAAGGTTTTTTATAGTTTCAAGTTATTTAGCGGAATGTGTATTTTCAGATAAGCGACATTGACCTTTGACTCACTGACCCTAAACTAATAAAGTTCCTCTGAACTATGGCAATGTACCTATGAAGTGTCATGAATGTGGATGTTATGGTTTCCAAGTTATAATGCGGAATGCCTATTTCAATGTCAGAACGACCATGACCCCAAAAACAATAGGGTTCCTCCTCTCACCAAGGGCAATGTACCTATGACGTTTCATGAGTGTCGGTGATATGGTATTATACGACCATTTGATAAGGTTTTTATGGTTTCAAAGTTAATTAGTGGATTGATTAGCGACATTGACCTTGGATCCACTGACCCTAAAAGAATAGGGTTACTCTGAACTATGGCGATGTACCTATGAAGTTTCAAGAATGTGGGAGTTATGGTTTCCAAGTTATCAAGCGGAATGCCTATTTCAATATGTCGTAACAACCTTGACCTTTGGATCCCAAAAACATTAGAATTCCTCCTCTCACCATGGGCAATGTATCTATGAATTTTCATGAGTGTCGGTGATATGGTTTTGAAGTTATCACCCAGTGCTCTCCAGACAATATAATGCAGGTGAAAAAATAATTGTAGTAGGCGCAGTTGCACACGATGCGAGATGCGAAGCGACTGGCTCTAGCTATTTCGCGGCGAGGGGGTGGGTATACGAGGAGTGTCCCCTGCCACTAGTGGGGTTTCGGGGGTCGGTGCAAAATGGTGCGTTCTGGTGCATTTTACACTCACTTTTCATTGGTCTGTAAGGATACTTTTATATGTACAAAGATAAATCATTCTAAAAAAACAAGAGGCCCAAGAGGGCCTGTGGACGCTCTACTGGCTAACATGGCTCTTATAACATCAATGAAGCGAGTGACTGCCATTTATGTTTTATTGGAAGTTTCGGGCAGAAAACAGCTTTTTGACTAAATCAAGGGCCATAACTAAAGAATGTGGTAATAAAGCTTGGTAAAGATCAGATGAAAAATAAAGGCCCTACCGTATTAACGAGGCAAAATATAGCTTTTTTAACTAAATCAAGAGCCATAACTCCTCTGTTACTGGTCCGACTGGTCCAACATAGAAAAAAAATTCAAAAAAAAATTCCAAAAAAAAAAATTAAAATAAAAAACAAAAAGAATCAATTCAAAACAAAATTCAAAAAAAAAAAAATCAAAAAAAAATTCAAAAAAAAAAGTCAACAAATCAAAAAAAAAAAGAAAAAAAGAAAGCCATAAAACCTGCTAAAGTTTGGCTAAGATCAGATGCATAATAATACATGAGAGCTCTGTGCCATGTGGTTCCAGAGAAGCAGATTTTTTAAAGTTTTTGCCTATACAAGCCTAAGTAAAACTGTGACCCCCAGGGTGGGGCCAAATTAACCAATGGGTCACCATTTTAACGAACTTGGTAGAAGACCATAAGCTTATAGCAAATGCAAAATATTAAACCTCTGGCTCTTGCAGTTCCAGAGAAGTAGATTTTTTTCAGTTATTCCTTATACAAGCGTTTATGTAAAACTGTGACCCCCGGGGCGGGGCCAGATGTGACCCCAGGGTCACCATTTGAACAAAATTGGTAAAGGACCATAACCTTATAACAACAGCAAAATATTAAACCTCTGGCTCTTGCAGTTTCAGAGAAGAAGATTTTTTAAGTTTTTCCCTATACATGTCTATGTAAAACATATGACCCTTGGAGCGGGGCCAAATGTGACCCCAGGGTCACCATTGTCACCATTTGAACAAACTTGGTAAAGGACCATTAGTTTATAATAAATGTAAAATATCAAACCTCTGGCTCTTGTAGTTTCCGAGAAGAAGATTTTTAAAGAAAAAGATCCTATATAAGTCTATGTAAAACTGTGACCCTTGGGGCGGGGACAAATTTGACCCCAGGGTCACCATTTGAACAAACTTAGTAGAGGACCATAAGCTGATGCTACATGTAATACATGAGAGCTCTGTGCCATGTGGTTCCAGAGAAGAAGTTTTTTTTCTGTTTTTGCCTATACAAGCCTATGTAAAACTGTGACACCCGGGGTGGGGCTAAATGTGACCCCCGGGTCACCATTTGAAAAAAACTTGGTAGAGGACCACAAGCTTAAAGCAAACGCAAAATATTTAACCTCTGGCTCTTGCAGTTTCAGAGAAGAAGATTTTTTAAGTTTTTCCCTATACATGTCTATGTAAAACATGTGACCCTTGGGGCGGGGCCAAATGTGACCCGAGGGTCACCATTTGAACAAACTTGGTAAAGGACCATAAGCTTATAGTAACATTAATGCAAAATATCAAACCTCTGGCTGTTGTAGTTTCCGCGAAGAAGATGGAGAAAAAAGTCTTATATAAGTCTATGTAAAATTGTGACCCTCGGGGCGGGAACAAATTTGACCCCAGGGTCACCATTTGAACAAACTTAGTAGATGACCATAAGCTGATGCTATATGTAATACATGAGAGCTCTGTGCCTTTAGGTTTCAGAGAAGAAGATTTTTTATATTTTTTTCCTATATGTCTTTATGAAAAACATGCAAAACCTCAATCTACAAATTTTGGACCCCCAGGGCACGGCCATTTTTAACACCGGGGACTTTATTTGACCAAATTTGATAGTCTAGACATTGGCGATTATTTTAAAAGAAAAACTGTTGAAATCTGTCCAGCGGTTCTGGAGAAGAAGATTTTTTAAGGTTTCAATTATATATGGTAATGGCAGCCATCATGGATGTAGCGCTGACCTAATTTTAACAAATCTAAAATCTAAGGATCATCCATGTGAAGTTTGGTCAAAATTAGCAAGCGGTTTCTTAGGAGAAGTCGTTTGAAGAAAAGTTAACGGACGGACGACGGACGACGGACGGACGACGGAAGACGGACAACACACCATCCCATAAGCTCTGCTGGCCCTTGGCCAGTAGAACTAAAAATTAAGTATTTATTTTAATATTGGAGAAAAGTAGCCGTCGCTAGGTTCTAGAGTAATAGGCGATATCGCCAGCCTCCGGGGCTTCTGGAGAACACAGTAACTGATCACCCGGAATAAAAAAAATGTTTACGGAAAGAAGGACGGATGGACTTACAGACGGACAACGCCATACCATGATACAGCGGAGCCCGTTTTTTTTCAAATGGGTGTATAACTATATATTACAACAATAAATATGAAGTATAAATACATATTAAGTACTACAATAACATTGTCAAAGGAGATTGTCTGTTAGTTGTACATCTGGATGGCAAGGGGTAACAACCTGAAAATAAAGAATTTAGTAATGTGTACATTTTAAAATTTGAATTAGGACTTAGTATTTACTTTGTAAGGCCAGAAATTAAAGTATTAAGAATAACTGGAACTTTAAAGAAACCAAATATATCCAGTTAACTACAAAAATGTTCATTAAATGAATAAATTCAATAGAAACAGAGTTAAAACTAGACACAGATGCCCCAACTATTGCTTCACATATTAATTTGGAAATTACCTTTAGGACATTAATTCATGAATTGTTATTATTCCAATGGGCATAATAACTCTGGAATTTTGGAGGTGATTGGGTTGAATATTGAACATGGCCTAGACATTGTGCTCATATAGAATGTAACCAAATTTGGAGATGACAGGATAACAATGACCAAAATTTTGTACCCGAACAAACAACATCTCATTGGCGGAATTGAAACAATTTAGAACTTGATAAAACAACTGCTTAAACTATATTGTTTATCATTAACTATTGCGCTATTGTTCTTAAAACATATTTAGGCTGCTATAGTAATAATATACAGAACGTACGGTCGTAAAACCGGAAGTTGTAAATCATCAAACCCTGCGCAAAAAAGTAAACAAATACGCAGCTCTTCATTCAAGAAGAGTTGGTCAAACATTTAGACGAATGGTTTTCGAACTTGTCCGAGCTTTTATTGAATTAACAATCTGATAAAGTTTGGTAAAGATCGGATGAACAATGAAGCCCCTATCGTCTTAACGAGGCAAAATATAGCATTTTTAACTAAATCAAGGGCCATAACTCCGCTGTTACAAATCCGATATGGCTGGTTTTCGAACTTGTCCGAGCTTTCATTGATATTAACAATGTGGTAAAGTTTGGTAAAGATAGGATGAAAAATGAAGGCCCTATTTTCTTAACGAGGAAAAATATATCAATATAGCATTTTTAACTAAATCAAGGACCATAACTCCGCTGTTACTTGTCCGATCTGGCTGGTTTTCGAACGTGTCCAAGCTTTCATTGATATTAACAATGTGGTAAAAGTTGGTAAAGATAGGATGAAAAATGAAGGCCCTATCGTCTTAACGAGGCAAAATATAGTAATATAGCATTTTTAACTAAAACTAGGGCCATAACTCTGCTGTTACTTGTCCAATCTGGCTGGTTTTCGTAAAGTTTGGTAAAGATCGGATAAAAAATGAAGGCCCTATCGTCTTAACGAGACAAAAGTTAACGACGGACGGTGTCACGTGAGATCCACACGCGTGGACTTTTTGTCCACGCGTGTGGATCTCACGTGGGGTTCATGAGATTCACACGTGAGATTAACACGCTTTTCAAGTATGTCTCATTTAATGATATATGGAGTATATATAATATGTGAATCATATGTTTTTGGTATATTTCAGTTATTTGTTGAACTTTTTGATAAAATAATATAACAATAAAGCCCACTGTGACGGTGATAATATTGGTAGAATGTTGCTAATCCTTAACGCATATCTTCTATGTGTGTGTGTATGTAATAATAATGCTTAGCAAAGTAATTATGGTCTAGAATGCCACATGTGATTGTTTTTATTTCAAAGTGGCAATTTATTTTTAAAATATAATAATGTTTTGTGGGATGTTTTGCATCTTATAATAGCTGCATTACTATAATAATAATATAATATAACGAAAATAGGATGTGGCTGATTAGAAATCAGCCTTAAAAGGGTAAATTGATAAATAGATACACTAAAAAAATCAATAATTCAATACAATTGACTGATTTCTTTTCATTCATAGGATACATATATAAAACATATATTACAGCAGGTGCGGATCCATGATTTCAGCTTAGCAGGGTGGAGCGCAATGTTGGGAGTGAGGTGGATGGGGTGTGAGTGGGAAGAATAGATTTTTAAGTGTGCTTTTCGCAGTTTATTGGATCGCAGCTGCTTTCGTCTCATGTTTACGCTTTGAATAGGCACCAGCCTCCTAAATCCGCGCCTGAGCAAGAACATCATATTTATAAAATACAAAACGCATGCACATGCGCAAATGACGGGGAAAACCAGATTGTTTGTGTATATATAGTTTATATTATAATGTTTTATGGTCGGCTTTTTACTTGATTTGGACTTTATACTAGGGAATTTGGTGTTACAACTTTATATTGAGTGATGAAATAATGACTAAATAAGGTAATTGAACGGCTCAACAAAACAATATAGATTATTTAGAGCCGCCCCAGAGAGAGTGTCAAGTGATATTATAACATACTGAGTGGTGAAATTGTATGTATTTGATTGATTTGCCCAAGGATCTTTTCAGATTGATTGCAACAGTGTATATGTACATTTTTTCAGTTTATGGAGGATGACCTCCAACCTCCATACACTTATGACGAGCCAATTAAAGTTTCTTTATTTCTACCCAAATCTATGTTCAGTAGAGTTCGTGAAATTCTAAAAATAGAAAAAAAATTAAAGAAACTCTAGAAGTTCGTAAGAAGAGTTTTAGGCTTGGTTTCCAGTCTGCAAGCAAAATGATACATATAAATACTTTTTAGCAGTGAGCTTAGCTCTGTGCTCAACTTAACTTTATATTGCTACCCCGCTGGAATACCCCGCCGTCAAATGATACCACAAACAGTCACATACTGACAATGGCCCGACTTGTCCCAGCACTACGCTTTATATGCTGAGCCTCAAGTAAGAGAGTACCATTGTTATACAGTCTTTGGAATGGCCCAGCCGGGGACTGAACACACTATAGTCCAAAGTAGACCCAACTCCACGGTTTTGCATGTAACACTAACAGTTTGTTTGTATGGTGTTTTACGTGATTTTCAACACATATAAGGTTATACATTATATGAACAGAACAGAACAGAACAGATATTTTATTTAGACTTGTACAAAGTACATCGTCATTCAGAACATATATACAATATACGAATATAACAAAATCACGTAAACAGAGTATATAAATCAACTGTCAGTATAGTTTACATCATCATAGTTAGAGGATGAACAATATTATATTTATACTAAGCATTCAAAATAGAAAGTCTAACATTTAAAGCACATTTTATATACCTCGCTAAATTTAGTAATATATCATTGTTTGAGGTTTTCATCAATTCTATATATTTGAACATAGATGGCCTTAGGTGGTAATATCTTTTAATATATTTTTTTCTTAGTTCATTGTAACATTGACACACACATATAAAATGGTATTCGTCTTCCAGATCTTGTGAGTTACAACATAAACAATATCTTTCATTTCTCGGTATGCGATTTCTTGCATACCGTCCAGTTTGTATGTTAAGAGAATGTGCAGATAATCTTATTCTAGAAACAAAGAATCTCAAATTGCTAGGTAAAACATTTAGATAGTGTTCATATGAAAAATCAGATTTAAAATATTTATAGTTTTCAAGAACAGCACAGCTATCAATTGACCCATACCACTCTTGCTTAAAACAGTCAATTATTCGTTGTTTGAAAACACATGGAAATGTTTTAACATTCAGCATATCCATTATATGACGGTCGCCTATTTGTGGTGGGTGCAGACAACCCACTTTTCCTGGGTAGGACAAGTACTGTACACCTCCCGCCATCCGTAAGAATCGACACTTTCTCACTTACAAGTCGGCCTCCCAGTGGGATTCGAACTCGCAGCAGTGAGAGGCAAGAAGGGTTACAACGCAACGTCGTTAACCCCTTGGCCACGTAGGTAAGTATTAATTATCCAGTAGAAGACAAGTTGCTTCTTTACACACACATTGTGGATAGAATAAAGCTTACTCTACCCAAATCCATGTTCAGTAGACTCACTAAACATAACATAAAATTATATATAATAAGTGTCAATGTAATAAGGCTAAAGACATGTTTTCTTTGCAAAACAACATTTCATCCGTCCATATATTATGCGTATGTCCCGGTCGGTTATTAAACACGACCTCCAGCATGCGTCAAAAATGAACTAATCTAGGTTCAATAAACATAGTTAACCTAAACTAAAATCTCAATCCACGGGCTAAAAGTGCTTTATAAGTATAAATTATCCATATAATGTTGCATAGTTACAGTAATATAGTGGGTCGAAAAAATGTAACTACCGAATAAACACTAAACATACCAGAAAAGCATATAATTATAATAATTACCAATGCAATTTACATATAAACCTGTTTTCCTTACAAATGGACTCTAAATCCGGCCAAATATATACGTGTGCGGTATGAATTTTAAGATTCAACTTCATTAACGGCTTAATGGGATACCACAGTCATTTGCGTAACATTAATTATAGACACAGCGGGGTCATTACCATAAATCACGCAACTGAACATAGTATCCCATTAGGCTATTACGTAATGACATTACGAGTCAAGACATTTGCATATTGAAATCCATATCGCACACTTATATTTAACCGGATTTAGAGTCCTTGATTCAAGTTGTAAATGCAATAATAAATCCGAGTAGGACGGAGGAAGGGTGGAAAATTACCACTTTTTTGCGAGCATAAAATGTCTATATTTCTGACAAATATCGTTTATACGAACAACATTTTGGTTCAAAAATGAAAAAATATTCGGGAGCCAACATTCAGTACGGGAGTCATCTTCTCCCAATATTTCCACTACTCGGGAGTTCGCACCCCGTATTAGGAGTACGTTTAAAGCAGGCCACGCTATGCCCCTGACACTGGCACGTTACTTTAGTCGACTGCGGGTAATGAACGGATTTAGCTGACAATCCTCTGTCAAGACTTATATTAAGGATGAGATTCTTGATATTTTCTGTACGTTTACACCTGTAAATTCAATAAAGTGTAATTTTAATCTCTCTGCGGTTGTTCTAAATAACCTATAATATGTTGATGAGCCGTAAACAAAATTCAGTTCAGTTAAGTTTCCTTATTTAGTCATTATCTCACCACTCCACACGTTATAATAACACTTTCCACTCTCTCTGTGGTATAGACATCAAGTGACGTGTATGCTCTGAGGCGGCTCTATATAACATGTTATGTGTTGATGAGGGTTACACAAGATTCAATTAAAATTTAACTTTTAAGTTAGTCATTATTTCACCATGCAATACGTTATAATACATGTACCACTTTCTACGCTCTCTGGTGGTAGAGACATCAATTGAGGTCTGTGCTCTGGGGCGGCTCTAAATGTCGTAGTATGCGTTGAGTAGCCATTAAACAAGTATCAGTTCAACTGAATTGACTTATTTAGTCCTTATTTCACCACTCAATACGTTATACAATCACATTCCCTTCTCGCTGTGGCGGCACTAAATAACTTATAATGTGTTGGTGAGCCGTTAAGCAATCACATTCCCCCTCTCTCTGGGGTGGCTCTAATTAACAAAATACTCTCCCTAGATAAAATACGAGTTATATACTTACTTCATGGAATTTCATAAGAAGACATGAGTTTATTTATAACATACTTGAAGCATGTGTATAACCTGTCTTTCATCAGTGGATCCGTGAGTTTCTCACGCACTTTATATATCAGTTTATATATTTATGACATCTATGAAACATCTGTATTACGTGTATGTATGTATTACCTTTATTTCATCCTTGGATTCGTGTGATTCGCACGCATACATTCGTTTATTTACGACATATATGAATCATGTGTATTACCTGTATTTCTCAAGCATACTTTAGTTATTTATGACATCTATGAAGCGTGTGTATTATCTGTATTTGATCCGTGTGATTCTCACGCATACATTAGTTTACTTATAACATCTATGAAGCATGTGTATTACCTGTATTTATCACGCATACTTTAGTTATTTATGACATCTATGTATTAGTTTATTTAGTTCATTTATGAAGCTTGTGTATTGCCTGTATTTCATCCTTGGATCCGTGTGATTCTCACGCATACATTCGTTTATTTATGACATCTATAAAGCATGTGTATTACCTGTATTTCATCCGTGTGATTCTCACGCATACATTCGTTTAGTAATGACATATATGAAGGATGTGTATTAACTGTATTTCATGCTTGGATCCGTGTGATTCTCACGCACACATTCGTTTATTTATGACATCTATGTAGCATATGTATTTCCTGTATTTCATCCGTGTGATTCTCACGCATACATTCGTTTACTTATGACGTATATGAAGCATGGGTATTACCTGTATTTCATCCTTGGATCCGTGTGATTCTCACGCATGCATTAGTTTATTTATTTCATCTATGAAGCATGTGTATTGCCTGTATTTCATCCATGGATCCGTGTGTTTCTCACGCATACATTCGTTTATTAATGACATATATGAAGCATGTGTATTACCTGTATTTCATCAGTGTGATTTTCACGCATACATTCGTTTACTTATGACATGTGTATTACCTGTATTTCATCCTTGGATCCGTGCGATTCACACACATACATTAGTTTATTAATGACATCTATGAAGCAATTGTATTACCTGGATTTCATCCTTGGATCTGTGTGATTCTCACGCATATATTAGTTTATTTATTTCATCTATGAAGCATGTGTATTGCCTGTATTTCATCCTTGGATCCGTGAGATTCTCACGTATACATTCGTTTATTTATGACATCTATGAAGCATGTGTATTACCTGTATTTCATCAGTGTGATTTTCACGCATACATTCATTCACTAATGACATCTATGAAGCAGGTGTATTACCTGTATTTCATCCGTGTGATTCTCACGCATACATTCGTTTATTTATGACATATATGAAGCATGTGTATTACCTGTATTTCATCCTTGAATCTTTGTGATTCTCAAGCATGTATTAGTTTATTTAGTTCATTTATGAAGCATGTGTATTGCCTGTATTTCATGATTGGATCCGTGTGATTATCACACATACATTCGTTTATTTATGACATCTATGAAGCATCTGTATTACCTGGATTTCATCCTTGGATCTGTGTGATTCTCACGCATGTATTAGTTTATTTATTTGATCTATGAAACATGTGTATAACCTGTATTTTATCCGTGGGATTCTCACGCATACATTCGTTTACTTATATATGAAGCATGTATATTAATTGCATTTCATCCTTGGATCCGTGCGATTCTCACGCATACATTCGTTTATTTATGACATCTATGAAGCATGTGTATTACCTGTATTTCATCCGTATGATTCTCACGCATACATTCGTTTAGTTATGACATATATGAAGGATGTGTATTAACTGTATTTCATGCTTCGATCCGTGTGATTCTCACGCACACATTCGTTTATTTATATCTATGTAGCATATGTATTTCCTGTATTTCATCCGTGTGATTCTGACGCATACATTCGTTTACTTATGACGTATATGAAGCATGGGTATTACCTGTATTTCATCCTTGGATCCGTGTGATTCTCTCGCATGCATTAGTTTATTTATTTCATCTATGAAGCATGTGTATTGCCTGTATTTCATCCATGGGTCCGTGTGATTCTCACGCATACATTCGTTTAATTATGACATCTATGAAGCATGTGTATTACCTGTATTTCATCCGTGTGATTCTCACGCATGCATTAGTTTACTTATGACATCTATGCAGCATGTGTATTACCTGTATTTCATCCGTGCGATTCCCAGGCATACATTCGTTTACTTATGACATCTATTAAGCATGTGTATTACCTGTATTTCATCGTTGGATCCGTGTGATTCTCACGCATACATAAGTTTACTTATGACATCTATAAAGCATGTGTATTACCTGTATTTCATCCGTGCTATTCTCACGTATACATTAGTTTACTTATGACATATATGAAGGATGTGTATTACTGGTATTTCATCCTTGGATCCGTGGGATTCCGACGCACACATTCGTTTATTTATGACATCTATGAAGCATGTGTATTTCCTGTATGTTTACCGTGTGATTCTCACGCATACATTCGTTTACTTGTGACAGATAAGAAGCATGGGTATTACCTGTATTTGTTTCTGTGTGATTCTCACGCATACATTCGTTTACTTATGACATCTATGAAGCATGTGTATTACCTGTATTTCATCCGTGCGATTCCCAGGCATACATTCGTTTACTTATGACATATATGAAGCATGGGTATTACCTGTATTTCATCCGTGTTATTCTCACGAATACAATCGTTTGCTTATGACATATGAAGGATGTGTATTACCTGTATTTCATCCGTGCGATTCCCAGGCATACATTCGTTTACTTATGACATATATGAAGCATGGGTATTACCTGTGTTTCATCCTTGGATCCGTGTGATTATCACGCAAACTTTAGTTATTTATGACATCTATGAAGCATGTATATTGGCTGTATTTCATCCGTGTGATTCTCACGCATACATTCGTTTACTTATTAAATATATGAAGGATGTGTATTACCTGTATTTCATCCTTGGATCCATGTGATTCTCACGCACACATTCGTTTACTTATTACATATATGAAGCATGGGTATTACCTGTATTTCATCCTTTGATCCGTGCGATTCTCACGCATATATTAGTTTATTTATGACATCTAAGCATCTGTATTTCATCCGTGTGATTCTCACGCATACATTCGATGACTTATGACATATATGAAGCATGGGTATTACCTGTATTTCATCCTTGGATCCGTGTGATTATCACGCAAACTTTAGTTATTTATGACATCTATGGAGCATATGTATTACCTGTATTTCATCCGTGTTATTCTCACGAATACAATCGTTTGCTTATGACATATATGAAGGATGTGTATTACCTGTATTTCATCAGTGTTATTCTCACGAATACAATCGTTTGCTTATGACATATATGAAGGATGTGTATTACCTGTATTTCATCCTTGGATCCGTGTGATTTTCACGCACACATTCGTTTATTTATGACATCTATGAAGCATATGTATTTATGTTTTTCATGCGTGTGATTCTCGCGCATACATTCGTTGACTTATGACGAGACAAATAAAGTTTCTTTATTTCTACCCAAATCTATGTTCAGTCGAGTTCGTGAAATTCTAAAAGTAGAAAAAAATAGTAAGGAAACTCTAGAAGGGCGTAAGAAGCGTTTTAGGCATGGTTTCCAATCTGAAAGCAAATGACACTATAAATAATGTTTAGCAGTCAGCTTAGCTCTATGCTCAACTTGACTTTGTATTGCTGCCCTGCTGGAATACCCCGCCGTTCAATGATACCACAATCAGTCACATACTAACAACGGCCCGACATGTCCCAGCACTACGCTTTATTTATGCTGAGCCTCAAGTAATGGAGTACCATTGTTATATAGTCTTTGGAATGGCCCAGCCGGGGACTGAACACACTATAGTCCAAAGTAGACCCAACTCCACGGTTTTGCATGTAACACTAACGGTTTGTTAGTGTGTATGATGTTTTACGTCATTTTCAACACATGTAAGGTTATATATGACGTTCGCCTGTTTGTGGTGGAGACAGACAACCCACTTTTCAAGGGTAGGACCATAACTGTACACCTCCCGACATCCGTAAGAATCGACATTTTCTCACTTACAAGTCGGACTCCCAGTGGGATTCGAACTCGCAGCGGTGAGAGGCAAGAAGGTTTAAAACGACACGTCGGCCACGCAGGTAAGTATTAATTATCCAGTAGAAGTTAATTGCTTCTTTACACACACACTGTGGACAGAATAAAGTTTACTCTACGCAAATCCATGTTCAGTAGACTCACTAAACATAACATAAAATTATATATAACAAGTGTCAATGTAATAAGGCTAAAGACATGTTTTCTTTGCAAAAAAACATTTCTTCCGTCCATATATTATGCGTATGTCTCTGTCGGTTATAAAACACACGAACTACCGTATGCGTCAAAAATGAACTAATCTAGGTTCAGTAGACATAGTTAACATAAACTAAAGACTCAAATCCACGAGCTAAAAGTGCTAAAATGCTTTATAAGTATGAATTATCCATATAAGTTTGCTTAGTTACACTAATATATTGGGCCGAAAAAATGTAACTCTACCGAATACACACTAAACATATCAGAAAATCATACAATTATAATAATTATCAATGCAATTTACATACACACCTGTTTCCCTTATAAAAGGACTCTAAATCCGATCAAATATATGTGTGCGGTATGGATTTCAAGATTCAGATTTGTTGACCCTTATCAGATGCATTACGTAATAGTCATTAACGGCTTAATGGGACACCGCAGTAATAATTATCGACACAGCGGGGTTATAACTATAAATCACGCAACTGATCGTGGTATCCCACGATTAATGGGCGGTAAATGACTATTACGTAATGAATTACGAGTCAACACATTTGCATACTGAAATTCATACCGCACACACTTATATTTGTCCGGATTTATAGTCCTAGTTTTTAAGCTGTAAATGCAATAAAATTCAGAGTGGGACGGAGATAAGGGTGGAAAATTACCACTTTTTTGCGAGCATAAAATGTCTATATTCCTCGTGTAATATAATAAAGATTAGTATGTATTATGTTCTTCTATAGCTAATGCTTGTCTGTCAAGCGTGTGTGCATTTGTGTGTATGCGTGCGTGCGTGCGTGCGTGTGTAAATTGAAGGATTAAAACGTCCTTTACGCCCACCTTTAATAATACGTGTATAATTCAAATGTCAATTAATTTTGGTCGATGTAATTTCCATTTAGGGTTCACTAGAACAACATGGACAGACTATTTCCTTCAAAATAAGTGTGCCTAGTAATAGAGCAAGATTGCCGTTGTCCCTTTAATTCTTCTCACATTTGTAATAGTTTTGGTAAATAATACACTGCTGCAATGTGACGACAACGTGATATATGGGTTAATGTCCTGCTGTGTCGATAATTACTATAACATGTATGACTGTTGTAATACACAGCTAAGTCCGTGATATATGGTCAAACCCCCGTTGCGTCGATAATTACTGTTACGCAATTAACTGTGGTGTCCGATTAGGCAGTTAATCATTTCTTTTTTCAGAAGTTACACTATACACATATACTTTCGTGTCATGTTATATGTGTATAGTGGTGGATCTGGGAAAGTTTTTGGTAGATTTCAGTAAATATTTCTTGTTTCAGAAGTTATGCTATACACATTATACTTTCGTGCCAAATTATATGTGTATATTGGTAGTTTGGGCAAGGATTTGGTTGAATATTTCTTGTCTCATAAGTTACACTATACACATATACTTTCGTGCCACGTTATATGTGTATAGGGGTGGATCTGGGCAAGGATTTGGGTAAATATTTCTTGTTTTAGAACTTACATTATACACATATACGTTCGTGCCATGTTATATGTGTATAGTGGTGGATTTGGGCAAGGATTTGGGTAAATATTTCTTGTTTCATAAGTTACACTATACACATATACTTTCGTGCCACGTTATATGTGTATAGTGGTGGATCTGGGCAAGGATTTGGGTAGATTTGGGTAAATATTTTTTGTTTCAGATGTTACACTATACACATATACTTTCGTGTCACATTATATGTGTATAATGGTAGCTTTAAGCAAGGATTTGGGTAGATTTGGGCAAGGGTTTGGGTAGATTTGGGTAAGGATTTAGGCAGATTTGGGTGTATTTGGGTAGATTTGGGTATTTCGTGCCACCGCTTTTAGCTGACAATCTGCTGTCAAGGATGAGATTCTTGATTTAATCCACGCAATTACACCTAATAGTGTAGTTTCAGTCTCTCAGGGGTGGCTCTAAATAACCTATAATGATGAGTCATTGAACAAAATTTGTTTCAATTCAATTTCCTTATTTAGTCACCACTCAATACGTTATAATACCAAATTTCACTCTCTCAGGGGTATATATTAGACACCAGTTGATGCGTATATTCTGCGGCAGCTCTAAATAACCAGCAATGTGTTGATGAGCCGTTCAACAATATTCAATTATATTCACTTTCTCTAATTCAGTCATTATTTTTTCACGACGCAATATGCTATAATATCACCTTTAATATTCTGTGGGAGGCTCTAAATAACCTGCAAGAAGACACTGATGCGTAGCATCAGAGGACAGTGCAGGATATTTTCAAAAGGAGGAAACAAACATGTGTATTTATTTGCAAATTTTATTGTTTATACACTTTAAAGAGAATATATCAGGCTTTTCAAAGGGGTCTAGGTGTCTGACTTAAAATTGACAAATAATTATATTTTCCATTCTGAAGAGCCTAATTAAACTTAATGAATGAGCCTAAACAAGGTCCCTTATTTGCAAAGGAATTGATTCTGCACAGCAATATGTGCTATCCTAGGTTACGCACCAGGGTTAATTTCAGCAATTTACGTCCGATTCCGTCCTAGATATATGGCGTATTCAAAGTTTAAACATTAACAATATGGTTTGAACATTATATTTTGATTGATATAAGTGTTTTATCATGAATCCGTCCTGGAATGCAAAAGTTATTGAACGCTATATGACCTTTGTCCTCTGTCACGTGCTCCTCCATATGCAGCATCAAAAACCAATAACAAATATAGGCTGTAAAGCGTGCCGCCAATAATAATTATGTTGATGAGCCATTAAACAAGAATCAGTTCAGCTCAATTTCCTTATTTAGTCAACACTCAATATGTTATAATACCAATTTTCACTCTCTCATGTGCATTGAGTGCATTCTCTGACGTGGCTCTGAATAATCTGTAACTTGTTGATGAGCCATTAAACAAGATTCAGTTCAATCTAATTTCCTTATTTAGTCATTATTTCACCAATCAGTATGTTATAATACCACATTCCACTCTCTCATGTGTATATATTAGACATCAGTTGATGTTTATACTCTGGGGCGGCTCTAAATAACCTGTAATGTGTTGATGAGCTGTTAAACAATATTCAATTATATCCACTTTCTTTAATTCAGTCATATATTTCACCATGCAATACATTATAATACTATCTTCTACTTTCTCTGGTCGGCTCTAAATAACCTATAATATGTTGACGAGTGATTAAACAAAATTCACTTCAATTCAGTTTCCTTATTTAGTTATAATATGTTATAATACCAGTTTCCACTCTCTCAGGATGTGCATTTAAACAACATTCTGTTCAATTCAGTTTTTTTATTTAGTCATTATATCATCCAATATGTTAAAATACCACTTTTAATTAGTAGTATGTAACTTTTTGAGGTTTTCATTATGTATTTTCACATCAAAATAAAAAGAAAAAGAAAATATACTACAATTATACGTTAAATAACAGGACACATAATTATAAACTTAGTGGAATCTTATGTAACATGAAAAGTAATAGGATACAATATATACTATGACGGCGAGCGGCAATAAGAATAAATATTGTAGTATATATGTTTATTTTAATTCAATGCATTAGACTTAAAGCATCTTGTGTAAAATTAATTGTGAGTTCAATTTGGTGTAGCAAAGGCAGAGAACGAAATGGAAAAGTGAAATGAAGATGCAATATGTTTTTATTTGTTTTAAATGTTTTAAAATAAACGTGCAATTTAAGTGCTTTGCTTTAACCAAGGAAGAGCTATATTCTCTATTTTTATATTAAGCTTAACGAGCTGGACGGCGAACTGAAAAAAACTTCGCTAAAACAGACAATTCGCTATAGCTTAGTTCCGGCTATATGTATTCTTAAAAGTCTGACTTTTGACTAAAAATAATGTTCCAATGCACAATTATATAAAAAACTCACTCTGAATATGTCCATACGTATGAATAATTACAATTTACATACGGTATTAATATGATCAAATGTCTATATTTTTTAAGTTCATGCTGTACAAAAACAACATTATTGATGTGCAAAAATAAAAATTGTATGTACAACTCTGTAAGTGTGTCAGGACTCTGCCAAGACTTGAACCTGGATTTCTTTTCTCGAAGAAAAGTGTGTTTCTTTACACTACAGAGATCGCCCAGACATCACAAAAGAGTGTTCAAAACTAGGCAAAACTAATAAACATTTAGATTAAAACCTTTTCAAACTAAAACTATCACTGAAGTTTTTTAATACCCCTGCAAATGCATACCCCACAACTATATGCGCATCTCCACTTCATACTGATGCTTCTCACAAAGTTTGGCAAAAATCCATATATATCTATAGGACTTATGGAGAAATAGCGCACAAAATAATTTTTCTTAGAAAAATATTTAAGGGGCCAGAATTAACATCAAACACCACTGAACCAAAACCCCACTATGATGTGCGTATCTCCATATGATGCACGTTTCTCACACAGTTTGTTGAAACCCCATCAGGTGCATGGTTATAGTAGTTTCAGAGGACTAGTTGCTACAAGTTTTCATTATATAACTCTATGTAAACAAAGATGGCCGCTGGCGGCCATGTTTAACGTCAAATCACAATAATTTTTGACAAGGATCAACATCATAGATGGTCGCTGGCGGCCATGTTTAACGTCAAATCAAAATAATTTTTGACAAGGATCAACATCATGACAGTCATACTGATCATTTTAGAAAAAGTCCCATATCAATATCACTTATAGTTTTCAGGAAGTAGTCGCTACAAACTTTTATTTTGAAAATCTATTTTTAGCCATGGCGGCCATCTTGAATTTTCGGCCGACCTGAAATTTTGCAAGGATCAATTAGACATCAAGAGCAACATTCCTGTGAAGTTTCATGAAAATCAGTCGAGTAGTTACAGAGGAGTAGTCACTGCAAGTTTTTACTAGATAACTATATATATGCAAACAAAGATGGCTGATGGCTGCTGACAGCCATGTTTAACATCGAATCAAAAGGATTTTCGACAAGGACCAACATTATGTCATGCTGATCATTTTAGAAAAAGTCCCATATCAATATCACTTATAGTTTTCAAGACTACAAACTTGTTTTTTGAAAATCTATTTTTAGCTGTGGTGGCCATCTTGAATTTCCGACCAACCTGAAATTTTGCTAGGATCATTTAGACGTCAAGGGCAACATTCCTGTGAAGTTTCATGGAAAAATCCGTCGAGTAGTTTCAGAGGAGTAGTCGTTACAAGTTTTTACTAAATAACTCTTATGTCAACAAAGATGGCCGCTGGCAGTTATGTTTAGGGGAGACTCCTTAGTTTCGAATGAATGTCCATGGGGAATTTCTTATAAAACAGAAATCTAAGAGATTAAAAGCCATGTACAGGCTAGACAATAAAAAAGAAATCCACAAATGTGGTGTTTTTGACTTAGTATGACATAATAGTTAATTTTGGTGTAAATAAAGTTTTTGTACTGTGACCGGTATAGAGTCTGTAAACAGAAACTAGTAACTGGTGGCTATGTTGTAAATGGTAGCTTTACTTGATCAATACCTGCATCTCTCCATTCGACATAAGATTACGGAAAAAAAAGCCGGATAAGGTATGTAGAAATAGCATTTTTATGACAATTTGGAGTGTTTGTCATTCAATTATGGATGTGTTATATCTCAAATAAGGGACAGGTATATGCTGCCGTGTCTCTATAAATGTCATGTTTTCCTTTTTTTGAGTGCTAAGTGGGTGGGGTAAATGAATTGTATTTGTAGGCAGAGAAACTGACTTTGTTGCTTTCTAGCATGTATTTGCTATATTTTGAGAGGAAATTATATGGTCTTTCAGGAATAGGGCATGTTTGTTAGTTCTGAAAAATAGAATTCAAGTTATTTAACCTAATTAGTGTACATGTCTGAAAATAGTCTGAATTTCAAAGAAAACTGTAGATTCCGACCTTAAGGAAAATATGCATAGTACCGATTATACACAATTTCAGGTTTAGAACACAGGTTGTAGTGCGTTATGATATTTTCAACACAAAATTGCTCAGAAATCATCAAAATATTGCGACATTTTCCATTTTGAGATATCGACACATATTGCCAAGGGAAGTAACACTTGCGGGTAAAAATAGACCATCTCAGTTTTTTTGTTATTTTTCCAATGACCGAATGTGAATTTGCACACATTTTTCAATTTTATTTTTGTAGAAACTATAATTGGAGCCTGTAAATTGTATTTAACTGTTCATTTAAGAATGCATTAATGTAGGAGAATAGGTTTCCATATAAGATACCTTGAACTATCAGACAGACCCAACAATAAATTGCACTCTGCTATGACCAACTCTGATCAGACATGCAAAATCAGACTTACTGGAATAACAGTATTAGACGCGCATCAGACTTACAATATTCAGACTCTTGAATATCAGCCCTACAATATCTGATGCATATTAGACTCATATCAGCCAAAAAATTCAGACCCATATCAGACCTACAATATCAAGACACAAAAACTATTATTGTGTACATATAGGTCTGCATCTCACTGGTATGTTCTAGGTCAGACTCTGATACTTTAAGTCTTATAACTATGAGTGATAGCGTAAGTTTGATGTAATTGTAGGTCTGACATGAGTCTGAAAGTGTAAGTCTGTCTGTCTGTCTGTCTGTCTGACATGCATTAAATAGTGAAAGTCTGAATTGACATGATTGAGTTTGATATTTTGGATAGATCTGGAATGAGTCTGTCCGACATTCAATGTGCATATATTGCCCATACAATATCAGACTGATATCAGACCTACAATATAAGACCCATGTCAGACCAACCTTATCAGACCCATGTCAGACCTACACTACTAGATACACACTTAGCAGACCCATGTCAGACACTCATATCAGACCTTTTATATCAGACTCATGTCAGACCTTAAATACTGGGTGTGCCTCCAGCATACAAAATATCGTTGGTTGGTCTGATCTGAGTCGTAACTATTTAAAGTTGTGATATGATAGTGTAAGTAAGTTCTTAGTTAAGGTCTGGTATAATAAGTCTGGTAGTGTAGGTTTGAGCCATGTCTGGTATGCTACCTACTTTTCAGTTCATACTGCACTAAAACTATCTGGATGTTTTTGTGCATACCATTTCATTTTTTACTTTATTTTTAATTCGCAGTCTGCATAACCATAGCTGCAGTGACCGTTATGTCTATTATTTTCTCTACAATTTTAACTGAAATGGAAATATTCAATTTCGAGTTTAAATTAAAAAACTTCGTAATCACAGATTCATGTCATATTTGGGGTGGCAGCAAAAACAAAGATGGCTATGGTGTTATCCGCGTTACTTTTCGTGGTCACCGAAAATGGGTAACTGTTCATAGGCTGATGTTCTACATATCATCATAATGTGAACAGTTACCCAGCCATCTGCATGTGTCACATAGGTGTCACCAAAAACTTTGCATTAATGTTAAGCATTTAAGTTTGGAAACTTGTTTAGTAAATAATCAGCGGTCAGTTTGTAGAAATGAAGGCATTTGTAATGGTCACCGTGGCTATAGGCCGTGCCTTCTATGAGAATGGGTAATTATTATGTTGATATGTTAAAACAAAGGCATGTTTAAATTTTAAATATTTGGATTTATTCCATAGTTATGTTCATGATTGTTAGATGTTACAGTTTCATAAAAGTTAGTGTTTAAAAGTTTCCTGTTACTTCGTCGTTTGCGGGATATATAACGGTTGTGCTTGTATTGGACTGTTTCCGACAGCTGTGTGCGATACTTACTCAACCGATCGCGTTGAGCAATGTGCATTGTGAAAGGGTCTGCCATCGCATATTTCAATCCAGCCTTTTTAGCTAACAATTGGGCAGACTTGCCTGTTCCATGTTTTTTGGTGCATACGTAAACACTCGACTGTTTAAATGTTCACACTTGTTTGTTGTGTAGAGTTTGGAAATGCGACCCAACATTTCTCCTGAAAATACTGTATCAAGTACCCGTTTGATGTTTTTATGGTCTTGCTTTGAAATATTTCTGTGTTTGCCATATGGCAAAAAGTTGGTGGAATAGCTGGCAAGATGGGCATGACACACTGTTGAATATATTCTGCACTGGGCATGAATGTTGCTAGAGCAGGGCAGTATATTGTTTATTGCTGCCCTGCCCTTTTCGACAAACTGCTTCTCGGATACACTATTTTTTTTTATATGCGTCATTTCAAGCCTTACGCGCGCCCGAACGCATGATGCAAGTTTTTGGGAAAATATGACCTTGTCGACTTTGTCATGTCTGGTATAGATTGCCTCGTTTGACAAAAAATCTGCACTATGTCACATGCTATACTGGCGTTGCTAGGCAAGGGTGAAGTTGTTGCTATGCATCATGGCGTTGTTGCTATGTAGGCTAAGGGAGACTACTCTAGATAAGTTCTTAAGCAGGTTCTTTATATTTTGAGTTTAGGAATAAATGATTTTTCTGTACCCTGAATACTATGTAGGTAAAGTACTCAAAAGTACATTTACAACACATATACCAACTTAATTTTGATTCTAAGAAGAGGAAAAAAAGAACAAAAAATACTGATAAATATGTAACTTTTGAGGAATTATAGTGCCAAGTTTAAGAAGCTCTGAAATGCCTAAATTCCATCGCATTGGCACAGCTGACGTATCAAAATGCTCGAAATAACAGGAATAAGTGATTTAAAAGTAACAAATAAAAATTTGAAAAAATATTTTTGCCCTTAAGGGGAGACTCCTTAGTTTCGAATGAATGTCCATGGGGAATTTCTTATAAAACAGAAATCTAAGAGATTAAAAGCCATGTACAGGCTAGACAATAAAAAAGAAATCCACAAATATGGTGTTTTTGACTTAGTATGACATAATAGTTAATTTTGGTGTAAATAAAGTTTTTGTACTGTGACCGGTATAGAGTCTGTAAACAGAAACTAGTAACTGGTTGCTATGTTGTAAATGGTAGCTTTACTTGGATCAATACCTGCATCTCTCCATTCGACATAAGATTACGGAAAAAAAAGCCGGATAAGGTATGTAGAAATAGCATTTTTTATGACAATTTGGAGTGTTTGTCATTCAATTATGGATGTGTTATATCTCAAATAAGGGACAGGTATATGCTGCCGTGTCTCTATAAATGTCATGTTTTCCTTTTTTTGAGTGCTAAGTGGGTGGGGTAAATGAATTGTATTTGTAGGCAGAGAAACTGACTTTGTTGCTTTCTAGCATGTATTTGCTATATTTTGAGAGGAAATTATATGGTCTTTCAGGAATAGGGCATGTTTGTTAGTTCTGAAAAATAGAATTCAAGTTATTTAACCTAATTAGTGTACATGTCTGAAAATAGTCTGAATTTCAAAGAAAACTGTAGATTCCGACCTTAACGTCGAATCAAAACGATTTTCGACAAAAAGTCCCATATCAATATCACTTAGAGTTTTTAAGAAGTAGTCGCTACAAACTTGTTTTTTAAAAATCTATTTTTAGATTTGGTGGCCATCTTGGAATTCACATCAACATGAATTTTTGCTAGGATCAACTAGACTTCATGGGCAACATTTCTGTAAAGATTCATGAAATCCATTCAGTAGTTTCAGAGGAGTAGTCACTACAAAAAAAAGTTTATGGACGGACAGACGGAAGACGGAAGACGGACACCGCACCACAGCATAAGCTCTGGTGATCTCTGATCAGTAGAGCTGTTTGTAAACCATCCACCCGTCCGTCTGTCCATCCATCCAATCTATCCTAATAAAAGTTATTGCATGGAAACCAAAATATGACCTGGCAACAGAGGGATGCTCATACTAAACACTAAATGCCTCCACATCTGCATTGCAGACTTGCCATAATATAAAACACACCAAATTACTGTTTTTATTTACTAAAATCACTCTGACATTGAAATAATTTAAAACATAAATCTGAAAATTACCTTTTGGAATAGGAAATAGTAAATTAATTATTAGTAGAAAAATATGAATATTTACATTATGCTTGGACGCGAATTCATGATCACGCGAATAAATCACAGACCCGGTGATGCGCGAACTTAATGTCACGCAGAAATAATGTGATTTACAGTATTCATGAATAAATATTCATCACTCTGTATTCGTGATATGTATCAGCTCTTGTATTCGTTACTGCCCTTAGAGTCCGGAAAACATTTATTTTGTCAATTATATTTCATCGGGCATATCTATGCAGGAAATTCTGGTGGTTTGGTGAAAATTTTGCAAGAATGAAGCAAGATACGCATGTCGTAGCGGAGACCAGATGTGACCTATATTTCTATATAGAAGATCACAGTAACCTGAAATTTTGCATGATGTTAGATCTATGCATATAAGGAACACAATGGTGGAATTTGGTGAAAATCCTGCAAGTAATGAAAAAAATATAAATAAATAAATGTTGTACGCACAGACAAACGAATGAATGGATGCACATACACCGGATCGGTAAATAAAATTACCGCATTTCCGCTAACAGTAGCACTTGGAAGATATATATATGCAAAATGAAAAGGGGGCAGTCTCTTATTAGTTTTTCCTTTTTTTATATTAATTTAGGGTTATATCTGTACTTAAAAGCAACTATGGCCAGACTGTATACCCCAAACTGAGCCTCAAATGTCATAGCACTAAATCTTGTCTTTTTATTTTACAAAAGATCGAAAATGTATTGAATTTTGAAGATGTTTCGATTTTTTTAACTTTCTAAGAAGGCATGGTTTCTAAAAAAAAAAGTGGGGGTGCTTTTATTAGGGGAAATATGGTAGATGAAAAATGTTTTGATAGAATGATGATGAAAATAGTTTATGACATTTTATGTTATAGAACTTAGGGCTGAAACTCGACCCCATCCCTTGCCAAAAGGTTTTCCCCCTCTTTTATTGAATAAAATTCTCCTCAGTCTCTAAAACAAGAGGGCCAAGATGGCCCTGAATCCATCACCTTAATGAGGCAAAATATAGCATTTTAAACTAAATCAAGGGCCGTTACTTCGCTGTTACAGGTCCGATCTGGTTGTTTTTCGAACCTGTCCGTGCTTTCATTGATATTAGCAATCAGATAAAGTTTGGTAAAGATCAGATGAAAAATGAAGGCCCTATAGTCTTAATGAGGCAAAATATAGCATTTGTCCAATAGAGCTAAAAATCAAGATTCAAAAAGAAAGAGAAAAACAAATGTTTACCTCCAGTGGGATTTGAACCCACAGCTTTTAAGCTTCCAGTGCAAGAAGTAATTCAAAGATTTTTGTATGATGGCCATCATGGATGTCACATTTAAAGGGACACTGTCCGTAACTTTTAGCTTATAAAACACCCAATAATTATGTTCGAAAACATTATACATTATTCAATATTTACTAATTAAAAGCAAGATTGTTTGACAGAATTCAATCGCGGTACAAAAAAAAGCAAATCCACTTCGTGGGTTTGAACTCGCAGCTCAAACTCCGCAGTAAAAATAAGTGTGCTTGAGCGTAAAGTTGTCGGAACTCGCTCCCGACTGAGCTAAGCGGGCTATACATATTACACAATACAAACTATTGTGAAAACCTAATGCGCTATGGAAGCCACGTGAACGCACAAAAGGTAAATATTGTGGGTCCCACTTTATTTACATTTAATAATTAAAACTTTTTTTTTTTCAAACTCACGAATGTATTCCTACATACTTCTTAGGGTCTATCCTCATGTTTTCATGTATACATTTCAATGAATAAAAGTCAGACAGTTATTTTGTTATGCTCAATATCTGCTTACTTACGGACAGTGTCCTTTTAACTTGTTTTAACAAATTTGAAAAACATTCATATAAGGCCAATTAAAATTATACCTGAGTTTACTGTAACCCGACCGACCCTCTGAAAACATCCCCGACTCCTATTTATTTTATTGAAAAAAAAGGTAAATAAAAATAAAAAAATAAAAAAAATGTTAAAAAAATAATGTTCATTAGATCACGGTGCAATTTTCAATTTCGCGATGCGGTTTTGAAAGCGTGTGAATTTCACGGTATACAGTGCACAGAACTGGTATCAAAAATGTCAGCACATGGAAGCGCTAATGTTATGGCGTGCACTCTCCATAAAGAATCGATTGTTGAATTGTTTGACAAGTACCACAAACAGGTCGGTAAATGCCCCGAGTTCCAGGCCACCTGTCGTAAGTTTGTTTCTAAAATAGTAATATTAATGTGCATATGTTAACTTGCTTCTCAGCACTAAGCATTGGCATCGACTACTACCGCATTATAACTTCTTGAAGAAGTATGCTGTTCCATAATAATTTTCTGAACTCAACCTCAATATAGGCTCATAATAACTAACATGAGAAATTTATAAATATTTATTACTTTCTGATGTTAGAGAAGTAATATACATGTAAGTCAACACTTTTACAAAACTATTCAAATGGTCAATTAACATTTGACATTATAACTTTGAATATTTTTTTAGCTGTCTGTCTGTCTGCTCTTGGTTACATGTATGTCAACCGCAGAAGTTGACTAACCTGTGGGTCCCCCATCCTTCCTGACGGTCATATACCGGTATTCAGGAAGAGCATGGAAGTCAAGTCACTCATAACATTTCAGGCCCGATTGGAGATCACACTGTATGGAGCTGGACTGATCCCAGCCGACTCATGTACCGGTACTCATTACTGTTGGAGCTGACCCTCTTTCGGACTTGCAGAAAACATTTAAAACTGTTTTACCCCTTGTAATAATTGCAAGTGTTTGGGAAAAGAGCCAGTTGTTACCAGGCCTTTTGGGAAACAATAAAACATACACAATTTCATATTGTTATCTATTGTAGTTTTTAAAATACCACATTTTCCCATTCATCAAAGCTCATTGCCACCTTAAAGGGAGTACATCAGGCTTTTTATGGGGGTCTAGGTGTCAGACTTAAAATCGACAAATATTAATATTTTCTATTCTACATGGTCAAAACATAATAAATGAGCCTAACAATTATCCCTTACTTGCAAAGAAATTCATTCAGCACAGTAATACGTGCTATCCTAGGTGACGCATCAGGGTTGATTTCAGCATTTTACGTCCGATTCCATCCTATTATATGGTGTTTTCAAAGTTTAGACCTTAACAAAATGGTTCTAACATCATATTTTGATTGATTTAAGTGTTTTATCATAAACTGGAACAATTTTATAATTTAAGATGTTTCTAGAAAAATCCTGATGTACCCCCTTTAAATGTAACTTCGCCAAAAAATAAAATAAAATGCCTACCTACCTACCCTATTTTTTTCAGCAATGTTACATCAACACACAGGTATAATTGTATTTGGCCTAAGGATCATCCATGTGAAGTTTGGTCAAGTTTGGCCAAGCTGTTTCTGAGAAGAAAATTATCCCTATATACATGATATAAGTCTATGTAAAACATGTGACCCCTGAGGCGGGGTCAAATGTGACCCCAGGTTCACTATTTGAACAAGCTTGGTAGAGGACCAGAAGCTTATAGTAAATGTAAAATATTAAACCTCTGGCTCTTGTAGTTTCAGAAGGTTTTTTTTTTTTTAAGTATTTACATTTGACACCTGTGGCGGGGCCAAATGTGACCCAAGGGTATAATGGCCTTAGATTCCCCGTGTACAGGAAGTAATTTAAAGATTTTTCTATTGCGGCCATATTAGATACCGTGTTTACCTAATTTTAATAAATTTGAAAAACATTCACCTAAGGATCATCCATGTGAAGTTTGGTCAAAATTTACCAAGTTTGACCAAGCTGTTTTTGAGAAGATTTAAAAAAAAAAAATCCCTATATTATAAGTCTTTGTAAAACATGTGACCTCTGGGGCAAGCCAAATGTGACCCCAGGATCACCATTTGCACAGAACCATAATTTTATGGTAAATGCAAAATATTAAACCTCTGGCTCTTGCTCTTGAGATTTTTTAAAAAAGTTTTTTCCTAGATACAAGTCTATGTAAAACATGTGACCCCTAGGGAGGGGCCAAATGTGACCCCAGGGTCACCATTTAAACAAACTTGGTAAAAGACCATAAGCTTATAGTAAATGCAAAATATTAAACCTCTAGCTCCACTGACTGTTTTTGTAGCCATTATTGGGCTATATTCCATGGTGCAATGCCAAAACATTTCTTTTTCCCCCATATTTTGAGACAAAAAATCCCAATTGAAAGGGGGAAAAAAAGCTTTAATGTACTGAGAACGAAACACTTTTAAATGCGTCTGTTGACAGAAAAGAGTATTAAAGAAACAATTATTAAATGAAAGTTTTACTGTATTTTTTCCAATTTTATGAAAAATCGCGCTAAAATTAACTATCGCTACGGTATGTGTTATGTTCCCAAAGTATAGAAAAAAACACTGGGCTTTTGTAGTTTCAGAGAAGATTATTTTTTTCCCTATATAAGTCTATGTAAAACTGTGACCCCAGGGACGGGCCCAATTTTACCCCAGGGTCACCATTTGAACAAACTTAGTACAGGACCATTATAAGCTGATGCTACATGTACATGTAATACATGAAAGCTCTGCGCTTTATGGTTTCAGAGAAGAATATTTTTTAAGTCTTTTCCTATATAAGTCTAGGCAGGGATCACTCTAGGCCACGATTCCGCGATATTCTTGCATTAAAATCTCAAAAATCGCATGAAAAAGACAAATGGAACAAATTGTCGCATCGAATTCGGGAAATCCATTTTCACCATTTCGGTTCGTAATGCAAATATATTGATTTATATTTTATTTAAAATCTCAAGTTAATTTGTTCAGATCCAATTATTCGCGATTAAAACATATAAAATTAGAAAATTATTCGAAAACACATCAAAAGGAGATTGTTATGTTTGTAAACCTCCGGTTCGCTTTTGCTTCGCGGACCCGGCGGTGTCAAAGTAAATCGATTGATTATGAATAAACATGGCCATTTTTATAATAATCTATCAACTTCTAGTCATGTCTGACCATAATCCCCCGATCTATAATGACGTGATTAACTATGTACTGGTGCAAGCAATTAACTTTGAATCCGAAATTTTTGATGAAAATGGTGAATGTCTCATTAAAATCAAGCTAATTCAATCCTAGGGTCATCCCTGCTAGGCCAAAAACAAAAATAGGTCTGTTTCTGGTATTTTGTCCCAGAAAATGAGGGTAGTCGGTAGGATTTTTTTATTATTAGAATTAATCCTTACTATACTAAATTCAAATCAAGAACATCGAAAGCATGTTTTCTTGGAACATATTACATAATACGAGTGTTCCACAACTCTAATACATGCCTAAAACATGTTGTGCCCTAAACGGTTTAGGGTCAGGGCCTTAAAAATAGGGTCGGTCGGAAGACCAGAAACAACTTTTTTTTGGCCATAGTATGAAAAACATGCAAAATCTCAATATACAAACTGGATCCCCAGGGCCCGGCCATTTTTGACCCCGGGGCATGGCCATTTTTAACCCGGGGACTTTATTTAAACAAACTTGATAGTCTAGGTGTTGGCGAACATTTTAAAAGAAAATCTGTCGAAATCTGTCCAGCAGTTCTTGAGAAGATTTTTTAAGGTTTCAACCATATATGATAATGGTGGACATCTTGGATGTCGCGCTGCACTAATTTTAACAAATCTAAAAAGCATTCATCTAAGGATCATACATGTGAAGTTTGGTCAAAATTGATAAGATTCCTAGCATTTATTTCTTCTTATTATTTTACATATATTATCAATATAATCACCAGTTGGTAATATGCAACAACAACTCGCTTTATAATATTCTTATAATTAATATATAGGCAACAAAAAAAACACCTCCGTTTCCGGTGGCCCGACCGACCCTATTTTTAAGGGGCCGACCCTAAAACTTTTTATGAAAAACAAAACAAATAATTAAAAAAAAATAAAAAATTGTTCTGACCAATGATTTATCACAATATATCGAGGTAAACAGACATCACAGAGAAATTTTCAGTTGTATCATCAACTTGTATGGGGTTTATGAGATAAATACATGTAAAATCTCACAATATCTTGCTCCAAAAATAAATAAATAATAATAATAAAAAAAATGCCTACCGACCTACCCTATTTTGTTAGAGCATGCAATAGGAAACACACCTATTTTTGTTTTGGCCTTAGTTATAAAGTGATCATAAAGGTGACGGCACACGTTTTTAAAAAATCATAATTGCCATGTGTCTCTTTAAAGTAGCAATCCTGCCAACAGTAAAATTTTACATTGTACATCATTTCTAAAACTACTGGCGACAAGGTATATATTAATCTGAGCATTCTCTAACCTTACCTGCAGCACTTTTTACGATTTTGATATTTCATCTGGCTGTGTACAAAAGCCACAAAAAAAAGAAAGAAAAAGACATTTAGTGTCACTCAGAGAATGCTCGGATTAGTTATATATATGACTTATGCATACTGAGAGGCCAAACTCTATATACACAATATAAAGATTAAAACAGTTTTAACCAACTAGACTGAAACCCGAAACTGGAGCGTCGAATTAAAAGTTACCATCTCATTTTACGCAAGTGGAGCGCTGTGGTCTAGTGGTAGACGTTGGACCCATGATCGTAACGCTGTTGGTTCGATCCCCGCCATTGCCATATGCGTTGTGTCCCTGAGAAAGACACTTTATCTGCATTTGCTTAGTACTGGTTCTACCCATGAAGACATCGAGAGTGATTCATATAAGTTCATGGAGCTTTCGTTACAATCAATTTGAAATCAATAAGTTTAAACTAATTTTTAATACGCATATTCGATTACGGGTGTTTTTAAAACCTGTGAATAAACCGTTACTTTTAATTGGCACATATACATTATTATATAACTTGAACACTGGCATAGAGTTTTGATACAAGGTTATGAAGTGTAATTTTACAATTATCTGGTGAGTTAGTTTCATTAAGCAGTTTTTATGATGTGAGGTGAATTTGCCTTTTCTTTGCAAACTCGGGCTAAAAAAGTACTGGAACTAGATATGCCCAGGTTACTGTATTATTTTTGCTTTTCTCATTTGTACATATGCTTAAATGCTATGTTTGCAGGATTTAAGAGGTGTGTGTGTGTGTGTGTGTGTGTAAGGTGTGAGTGACGGAGTCGTGGGGGCGTTAGTAGTGTGCTGTAAGTAATATTTCTAGCATAATTTTTCGAGTATATGCAATTTAAACGGGTTCTCGGGGGTCGTAGGCTTGAGAGTGCATTATAAATCGCATATGAGAAAAACATGCTATAAATGTTTTGTACCAGAGCCATTTATCCAAGTATGCGCGTGCAAGAAGTTTTAGGGCGTTGCATTTTTCAGTATTTAGTAAACATAACAACTCGATCCAATCAAGAAATAGCATTATCACGTGGCATGAGCAGGACCCATGTTTTGATTATTGCAGCCAACCGCCTTTGTATATTATTGGGCAAGTGCAATGTCAAGGAGTGCTGTTTTGGTAATGGTATAGTCGTTTTGACTGACAGGTTGTGTGTAAAGATTACAACTGTGCACGCGTAAAATTGAGTAGACAACTGCCGAATCTGCCATTTATAGCACGGCTGAAGTATACCGGCATTTATAGCACGGTTTAGGTGCAGACCTTCAGGTTTATGAAACTTATAATATATCATAAGCAAGAACAAAGGAAAACCATTAGAGCTACGGTACAATATGCAATTATGGCCTTTTTCATATTTGGTAAGTATCATGCAGTAATATTCGGATATTAAAAAAAGTTGCACTTAAGTCCAATTTATTTTTAGCCAGGAAGTTTGGGTGGGGACATGTTCATGAAGTAAACCAAGTGACCAAGTGGGAAAAAGTGTGGCCGGTGCGGGACTCGAACCCGGGACCCCTCGCTTACAGGGCAAGTGGTCTACCAACTGAGAAAACCAGGCCACTGGGTAATCAATATCACCACACTCATATCCCTTTTAACAGCCACCCCAGTTCTTCCAGACCCCCGGTCCCGCATTCACCATGCTAACCCACATTCACCGATTTATCGTTGTCAGTGAAATAAACCAAGGGTAAAAACTGCGGCTGGTACAGGACTAAAACCGAGGCCCCTCGCTTACAGGGAGAGAGAGTTCTCTACTGTAACCAACTGAGCTAACCGCACCCCCCCCCCCCCTTGCCCCCATGGTATATGTGCAATAAACCAAGTGACCAAGTGGGAAAAAGTGTGGCCGGTGCGGGACTCGAACCCGGGACCCCTCGCTTACAGGGCAAGTGCTCTACCAACTGAGAAAACCAGGCCACTGGGTAATCAATATCACCACACTCATATCCCTTTTAACAGCCACCCCAGTTCTTCCAGACCCCCGGTCCCGCATTCACCATGCTAACCCACATTCACCGATTTATCGTTGTCAGTGAAATAAACCAAGGGTAAAAACTGCGGCTGGTACAGGACTAAAACCGAGGCCCCTCGCTTACAGGGAGAGAGAGTTCTCTACTGTAACCAACTGAGCTAACCGCACCCCCCCCTTGCCCCCATGGTATATGTGCAATATATACCCCCCCCCCCCCCCCCCCCCCCCCCCCCATGGTACCTTGCCCCCATGGTATATTTGCAATATATATACTGGCACTCTATCGAAAAACTATGGGAACACGCTAGATATATTAAAGTATACTCCCAAATAAAAGGCTCTTTAAGACTTTACCTGAATGTGTTGGGTTGGTGGGTGGGGGAAACTGCTTCCCATGTCAGGCCCTGATTGCACATAACAGACACATATTTAACGCATGCCATGTTATCGCCTTTGTAACACACCATGTTGTACTACTTTAACATGTATGTGTTAGACCTGACACATGTTAATTGTTTAGTTATACCTAGATTACCGTACACACTAGCAGGCCTAGATTGTTTACACTTTTATCGCGCCGTTTTATGACGTCATTAATGTGTTTCGTGAAGATAATATACTTATAGAAACAGCTGCTTCTTCTATAATAATACTGCGGCAAATCGTTCGCACACGTATTGATACGTTTTATATTAAGATATAATTATTATTAGTCCTATGCAAGGTGTATTAAGCGTCATGTATCAATTCACCGTTTGTCGTATAAACCACGTGTAAATCCGAAGAAAAAACAACAAAATCTCAGCTCTATATATTAACACGAACTTCAATAAAAACGTATTAAAAGTTACCAATTACTGTCTTTAAATCGAAAATAATCAACAAAACATGTCAGCAACTTAATTTCAAGGACAACTAATGAGTATTATTAGACTGAATTTAGCACGAAGACGCATGCGCAAAGACACGCGAAGACACAAAATGCGTTAACTTTAATTGGCAATTTTGCATAAAATTTACACAATTGACAATTAAAACTATGACCGATTGCTAGTAAATAATATTATTGATATTTAAGTTGGAATATTTTTATTAATACTGCCATTCTCGCAAAGTAATAGGCCCATAACTGAAGGCTACACTTGTTGAAATATCGCAACATTTTGAAATATGGATCATGTTTGAAAGTGTATTGTACAGCCAAATGGAAGTATATCGTAATAAAACTCACGGTATTCGAAAGGCCAATCTAATATGAATGATACAAACCTGATATCATCACCACATTCAAAGTAAAACCGGAATAATAAGCTTTCTAAAACACAACGGATGCGTGGACTTTCCGAAGTGCGTGTGGATCTCACGTGACACCGGACGGACGACAGACGACGGACGGACGGACGACGGACAACTCGCCATCCCATAAGCTCTGCTGGCCCTTGACCAGTAGAGCTAATAAAACCAATCGTACAGTTGTGGTACGTCGCTAAAGATCCTAAAATACACACAAATAATGTAGTGTCAAGAATATGTACACATTAACAATACATTTCTGCAACCTCACAGTCACTCGCCAGCAGCAGGACCAGAAAGTCAGAATTTTTAAATTGCAACGCGTTAAACAGAAAACTAACCAATAGCCATTTACTTGAAAATTAGCAAACTATCAAATGTGTATAAAAATGCGCCTTTACCCCAAAATAATGCCGCGAAGATGCTCAAAATGGTGTCTGTCGGATTCGTAAATTTTCTAAAAATAAACTGGTCACATTTTATTATGCCAGTTTTATTCGAATTATTCGACAAAATACATAAATTACCTGATATGGTGATAACATTCCTCCTTCTTCCTTGGAACAAGCTTCGATTTAAAACAGTTTTCAACTAAAATACAGCGAATACAATAGAAATAAACACTGCCACACTCGGTATCCAAAATGAATTAGGGACAACCCGGACCATGGGACATCCCGGACCAGACAACCCGGACCACATTTAGGACAACCCGGACCACGTTTTAGGACGACCCGGACCACACTTTAAAACAACTGGGCCAAGTCTATAATGAATATAAATGAGTATAAACATGTATGTGAGTTATTTAGAATGATATTAAATGATATTTTGAGAAAATAAATGTAAATTGAGTCAACAATAGCTATATGACAATAATTAATGTATGTTTTGGATTACCTCAAGTATATAAATAATATCCATTTTTCCGAATTTAAAATAATAATAAAACATAATCTTAGTCGAGCTCCCATAATAGTAGATAGTGTTATGATATAAAAGGTATCAATTTGCACTCAGATACACAGATAATTACCCACACAAATTAAAGTATGCCACTGAAAAGAGTTCACTCAAGAATAATTGGCAATCAGAATGCAATTTCAATTGCAATCAGCTTTAACACTGATTGAATAATTGAATAATTGATGACCTTTAATAATTTATTATTAGTATTTTTATTATTTTATTTATATCAGTTTGGTTTAACCCAAGCCTAACATTTCTATAAAATTAATAGTATTTTTTTTGAAAACCTCACAACCTTCTCAGCCTAAAAACTGGGAAGTTATCCACTGCTACCATGCCTTCTATTGGTATTCCGTGTATACATTGTGTTTAAAAACACCGAGCCGTAGACTGCGACATTTGTGGATGCTGGCAGCATCTTTTATGTGGCAATTTAGGTAATTATAAATTTCTAAATATGAAATAACTTTTCTTCCAAGTGTGATGAAAAAACAGAGATAATCAACTGAATGGTTTCATAATTTATATACAAATAATAGCAGAAACAAATATATTAGTTTAAATATTTTTTGAATAGCTTGTCTAATTGTTCAATTATATCTTTAATAAATTGCATTAATGCAATTAGCAATTAGACTGAGTAATATTTAAGGAATTTCACTGTTATTTTCACAGGAATTTCTCAGGAATTTAGACAGAATTTCATGAGCAAATATATAGAAACAGGCCAGTATTCAGTGCAACACCAAACGGAATATAAATTTAAATACATGTATTACATACAGTATATTATAGAGAAGTTATTTATAATAGTATTACATTTAGAAATGTGAAAGGATTTACACTATTCTTCTTGACAGGGTCTTGTAACATTAATGACAGTTTGTTGCATTTTTAAACACTGGCAGTTTAAGATGTTTTTAAGACAACTCACATGGCTGTTTCAAATGCCTCTTAATATAAGATATTTAATAAACATTTCAGCATGCCTAGATAATAAATCCATGATGAGTTTAATACTATAAATACTAACATGCGAATACGGCACTTGCATATGCATGATTTCTTGTTAAAATTGAGACACAAAAATAGACCGATCTGACAACTCACTCCAAATGAACGTAGTTTATGAGTATAAATGTATGACTATTAGTATCACAAACCAAAATAAAGTTAATGGCGTAAATCAACATGAGGCGCTTCAGGGGTTTATTTTAAAACGCCGACTTCACCGTTTTGCGTATCGTCCGAAAATGTCGTTTATTATTTTATTTGGTTGATTTATTAACAAATATTTCTAAGGTTTCAAAAGAGTTTTTATCGAGTGGTTCCTTTATTTGTAGGGCGCTATCTGACACGAGTTCCTATTCCAAACTGACGGTTCACAACGTACATTTCAGGTATCGCTGGAGTGTACGATAGTGAGGGTCAATCATTCGGGGCACCCAATATGTGTCATCACCGATTTTCCTAATATTTTCAGAAAACGTTGTCGAGGTATTGGTCTATCAGATTCCAAAATATTACGCTGTCACATGCTTTGCTTCTTATTAACATTGCAAGTGTTGTTTATGTTATTGTCTTTGTTTGTGTGATATAAAAGCTTCATTTCCTGTTCGGATTTTATACCTACTTTTAATTAATAAGTACAAAATGAAAGCAATTGTTTAAAATATATTGTTTTTATCACGCCGACATACGTTTTGATTAATACGTATAAGGTGTGTATGTGCATTAAATGTGAAAATACAGACGTATACAATAGTGTAATATTGAAGTTCTCAGTTGATAATACTAATATCGGCTAAATTGTATTTATTTGTTTCAGATATACAAGCTGTTTCAAATATCTAACTATGAAAATGCATAGCGTAACAAACGTAGTACTGTTATCAATGGTAATACAGCTTGTTGAAAGAGACATCTATGCGCAACCTCAACTCAAGTGGACACTTTGTATTTCACAATATTTACAGGATACAACAGGAAGTTATTGCCGGTCTTGAATCACAATGACATCGTTTATGTTGGAATGGAATTTTACTTGATAAATGTAAACAACTTTGATGAAATTTCTGGGGAACTGTTCTTCACTGGTTTGGTTTTCATATATTGGGATGAATAAAGAATATCGTTGATCTCATCTGATTTTGGAGTGAAGGAATCATTGCTTATTGACCCGGTTAACATATGGTATCCGAACATTTTCATCCTAGAATCGCAAAGCATGCAAGAAATCGGAAACATATCTTTGATGCCACGGATAAACTATAATGGACATTTTCAATGGTCGACCGGTTCGGTTATGAAGGTCACCTGCTCAGTGGATGCCACGTACTTTCCATTCGACACCCAAACATGCATTATTAAATTATCCGGTGCGGGTTATTTCCTTTCTGAAGTAATTCTGTATTCAAGAAGTAGTGCAGAAGGAATGATATACTACAACACAAACAGCCTATGGAAATTAGGAATAAGTTCTCTAACAAACTACACCCTCGACCCGATATCGATCCCATCTGTCGTCATTTCATTACGACTCGAACGTAGGAGCGAGTTTTATGTTGTATACATCATTGTCCCTATCTTGTTTCTCGGTATCCGAAACAATCTTGTCTTCTTTATGCCAGCAAGTTCCGGGTAACTTACATCTGTGGCTATAACGACGTTCTTATCTTTTATTGTCTACATGGGAATCGTTAACGACAATGTACCTGCAAGTTCATCACCGATTTCTCGCTTATACATATATCTCCTGTTTCTGATTGTGTATAGCTCCACCATATTGTTTATGTGCATCGTTTCCTTAAGAGTGTATGACCACGATCAAGATGTGCCAAATGCAATCAAACACATCACCACACGTTTGAGATGCGGACTGTTTGTGACCAGAACACCCGAGACAATTGTAAATCCGGTAAATATTGAGAATACCAAAGACGAGATTGAGGACAATGTATCGGAAATCATTCTTAATACCTCTAAATCCGATGTCGACCACTTTGCAAAAGCAACTGATCCCAGCACGAGTACATTCCAGGTTATTACGTGGAAGACTGTTGGAGAAACCTTTGATTTCTATTGTTTTCTTGTGCTCTTTGTTGCTTTTGGAATGTTTACATCTATTACTTTTATTCAGATATACACGAACACTTGGCTGTAGATACATCAACCGCCACTCTCCACGAACACGGCAAGTTGGTCTTTATTTATTATATATGAAACGTATCAACATTTGTAAAATGTATAGTATGTACTGACTGTACATATTGTAATGCATTTGCATTTAACCAGTAGTCAAAAGTTGTGTCTTAATACATGTTTTCTCTTTATACAGGTGCATTTTAATGTAAAACAAAACATACTTGGTCTTTAAAATAGTGGTATGTTTAAAGCAGGTGATCTCTTCATGCAGGTAGTTACTTAAGCACGTTTGACTGTACACTGAATAAAAGTGTGGTGTAGTGGTTAGAGAGTCTGCCTTGCATTCGGGAGGTCGTGAGTTCGAGTCTCCTGACAGCGTCATACCAAATACTTTAAAAATGGATTAATTACTTGTAACCCTTGCCTGACGATCAAATAATGGGAAGTGCTACGACTGATTGACCAGTGTTAGAATAATGTGACTGGGAGTATCGTGTCTACTAGGGCGTGGTATTCCAGTGTGGCAGCACTCTAAAGAAACCACTGAGTTCGCTGCTTCAAGTAGACATATCATCACATTACACACAAAAACACACATATAAAAGTCCAGACTCCATTGTGCCTATAATCGTCGGGTAGGACGCCTGTCGTAGGCGGACTATAACCCTTAGAAATACACACACACACACACACACACACACACACACACACACACTCTGAACAAAATTCATAATTACTCACTTTTGTATCTTAAATAATTGTCTTAGCTTAAACATATTTTAGAATCGCTAGGCGATAAGTATTTTCTTTTGACCAATGTTTTGTAAATAGTGATTTTGTTTTGTTTAAATGGTTACATTTTGTGAGAGTTACCCTCCTTTTATATGAAAACATGAACTGTGCTGATAAAACTCCGCTTAAAGATATAAACGTCTTAAAATTGGTAGGAAATAATATAAAAAGCATCAACTTTGACCAATGTATTACGGATGTTCCGTCTATAATAAAGCGAATCATGGATACTCCTTAAGTACCTCCATTGTCGTTTGAAATTCAATTAACTGGTATTCTAGTAGACAGTCCAAGGGCAAGAAAATAAGCCAATGGCATCCATGCTTATTTAAGACAGGGTGCTTTTGTTCCTGTGGATCAAAACTTAGGTCGAAGTTCAAACGAATGCAAAAATGACTATTTTAACCCTAAATATGGTATATTATCAATTTACATTCAGTTAGTTATGTACATAACTGTTCTAAACTATTTGGATACTGTATATGAACAAAAATGCATTAAATAATATCAAATTTATAGCTCTTGAAATGGAGGTCAAATGTTTAATAATTGCAAACATCTTTATTCTATAAGTAAAACTCATAATGATTGATAACTATAGTTTTGAGATATTAATTCTACATAATTTAAATGGGCATGTTTAGCAGAATGGCTATACTTATAAAACTGTATGTACCAAAGACTCTAAAGTTATGACTAATAACCAATAACATGAAAGCACCGGATATTTACTCAACATTAGATGCTTAGCATTTGTAGCATCTTGATTACATAAGCATACAATATAGTCACAGTAAGCACAGACCCGAGAAAGAGAGCAATAATTGCTAATTACATTAATCTGAATATATTCATTATCACTATTTTACAGAAGATCCAAATAGTTAACATCACAGTTACTTGTGACATAAAACGCCAAATGTTTTAAATGGCAGACGACAAAAATAGCTGGTCTACGGAAAGACTGGAACAATTGGCCTGCACAAGGTTATAAGGACAGTTGATCTGCTTGAAATACAATGACAAGTCTTTATGTTTAAACGTGACATGACTAACGTAAACATACCGTTTAAAATGTGAGGACTTAAACCTTTTAAATTGTTAAATCAATGCAGACGAAACTTTGTATACTCTCCAAATATTTGACACCTGTGTGGCTTTTCCGAATTCTGTATCATTATGTGTTTGTGTGTGCATGTGTGTGTGTGTGTGCATGCGTGCGTGCGTGCGTACGTACGTGTGAGTGTGCGGTATCCCGATTGTATTTTAAAATGTTTCTGTGTTACACCACACATATTACCATTCCACACATTTTGTTTCATCGCACCTCTCTCCAAATAATCCATTTCCTCAATTGTTTCCTCAGTTGTCTGTGTTGCAGATAGTGTAGGCACATAGTACATAGCTTTGCCCTTTTCTGTTATCTCCTCACCTTCCAACAATACCCCTGTGCTAATGGTTCATAAGTTTCTTCTTTGATTTCGCATTTTGTTTTGTTTAACATGCGTTTACACGTAGCAATCATCACCCACATTCTTTAACACCTCATCAGACCCATATCTCTTCCACATCGACTCCTTAGTTGTAATCTTATTTCTAACAATTATACAAGGTTTCACCTTGCATAGGTTATATGGTGGTCGTATATTTTCAGCCAAGCAGAAGTACAGAAGTGGGCGCCCCTAGTAAGCATCTGTTTCTGAATGCTGATCAAGTATGTTTGCTATTGCAAACGAGACAGACAGACGATAAATAAACAGAAGACCGAAGGAATGACTGACATATGAACAATAAGCCATTCTAGGCAATTAATTACTTTTAAATATGGGAGAAAGTATCCTTTTTCGGTTAATTACTTACAGTTGCATGCATAAATTTACAGAAATACATTTCATGCTGAATTCACTACAGACGGATATTGAAAACAAAAGTATACACGTCGGGAAGAGAAAATATTGGAGTGTTAATATATTAAGATTACATTTACTCAAATAATTCAGCTTATTTCTTTAATGTCGACACTTCTAACCCATAAATAGTCAAACATTCAAAATTTGATTAAATACGGATTAAAATTTCTTAAATTATTGAGCAAACATTGTCTATTTCAACAACGATCGCCACTTAAGGAGACATAATTCCAGTGTGTCTAACATTATCTGGCTGGTTACAGAACTTGACTGAGACACTTTGGCCATAAGCAGTGTATGTTTGGTTAATTCTGCTGCCGAAGGCAGCAGACTCTTATATGAGTTTTAAATGTGTCTATGGTTAACAGACTGTGACTCATGTAAGTGGCAATACGCATGCTTTACAACTTGAATTCCTAGAGAACTCGTCTGAAAAACTTGAATGGTATAAACACATATTTTGTAATGTTGAAAGGTTACCATTTCACTTGCTGAAATGACATTTTCGCAAACCAGTCTACTGAATGTAATCCATTCGCAACATCTCGTACACTGCTAGTCCAGTTACTTTGGTGTTACTCGGTCTTTATCGTACGATAAACAAAGAAATCATTCTAAATTATTCGTCAAAAAAGGAAAAGAAATCATGCCTAGTACGTGTTATTGTGTGCCAGTATGCCATTTAAGAGGGGGACATGAGTTTCCAACCGAATGAGTTAGACGGGATAAATGGATTTTGGCGATTAAACGAATTGATGAGGGATTTAAGAATTGGAAACCGTCAAAATCGTCAGTCGTCTGTAAGGCGCACTTCAAACCAGATGACTACATTCAACAAACAATAGATGGTATGTTTTAGTGTCCAATCAAACTTTTTGAAAAAAAAACACACACACAAGAAAACGTTAAAGTTAGTAGATATGTTATTCATAGCCATACTTTTGTAAAATAAACGTACCCATACGGTTGAGAAGTATTCGTTGATAGTCAAGTAGTGGGTGTGGTAACCGACTTTCGGTTTCACCATTATTTTTGTTCTATTTGCGCACTATGGAGAGATTGGGATCAGTGAACCTTTATGATCTCAAAACAATTATATTAGGGGAATCTATCACCTGGTGTTTCTTTTCTCTCCTGATGGTTTAAGCTGACGAACCTACATGTATGTGTATAATGGTCACAATTTATAAAGTTGTGTTATTAACAAACAAAATGATTTATATTTTCAGGTAGAAATCCCATTCAACAGAAACTACTGTCCACAGCTGTCCCCAGTCGATATCAATGGACAAGACCCATGACCCCATCACAAAAGTCTCGTGGGTAAAGGACACAGGACAGAGAAAGCAGAAAAAGAAAACATGAAGAAACAGTTCTAAATGAGCTAGAGGTTGGCCTTTTAGAACCATTGGAATGTAGTGAAGTTGAAGTCGAGACGGGCCCTTCTGAAATCCACTATTTCGCTACACCTCTCACATGTAGCAGAGAATCCGGAACGCAGACTGATACTAAACCGACCGATACTAAGTTCCTTTTTGATATCGAAAACTTTAAAGATGACGACAAATGCGCTCATTTTTATACCGGACTTGAAAATTACTTAAAATTAACATTTGTTTTAAACACACTTGGACCTGCAACTTATTGCTTAAATTATCTGTATCACAAGGTTGAAAGTACGTCTGTTATAAATCAGTTCTTTTTGACATTGATAAAACTTAGAAGAAATCGACCACATTTTGAACTTTCACATGTTTAATATATCAGAAAGCAGTGTGAAAAACATAGTGTTTACATGGATTATATTTATGTCAAAACAGAAATTGATATTTGGCCTTCACGCAATCTTGTGCGATATTTTGCACCCTCAGATTTTAAATCAAAATTTCCAACTACTCGTGTTGTTAAAGATGGAACTGAATGTCCAATAAAAAAACGAAGGCGCCAACAGCTCAGCAATCCACATTTTCCACGTATAAAAATAGAAATACGGTGAAAACACTCAGTGGCACTACACCTGTATGGTGGCTGAACAAGTGACCGACAGATTGTGGAACGCAGCAATTTATTCCAAATGTGCGATCCAGGTGATTCAATTATGTCCGACAAAGGATTTAATGTTCAGGACTTATTTGCCTCCATGAATGTTCAAATAAATGTGCCAACTTTTTTTAAAAAGAAAAATAGGATGTCAGGAAAAGTTGTCATGAAAGACAGAAAAATTAGCGAGCAAAAGAGTGCACATAGAGCGCATAATCGGCCTTGGAAACATTATAAAATTTTGTTCACCTTTGACAGGAACAGAAACAAACATTTCTTCTGAAATCGTATTTATTTGTTATATGCTTTGCAATTTTAGATGTGGCATTGTTTCCCCACATGCATGAATAATTGACACGTGTTAACATCATGGAGAGGAAAAGTGCTAAACACTTCAAACTAACTTTATTGGCAATATGTATTTAAAGCCCAGGAATCGACGTCATAGCAGCAGCACGAGATGATCATCCATAACGAAAATTTGTCTCGACTCGGTAAGTAAACACACGCATTTCAGCTCTAATTCTCAGTCCATAAAGATATAATTGTGCCTTAAGTATCGCAATCAATGGCAAAAAGACTCGGTTATATTCACTTCTGCTAATACTTAGCGAATTGAGAGCAGAATCAAAGAAAGTTAAAATGAAAAAACTCCGCTGAGAATCATCTCGCTAAAATAACTTTATTTGATTCTGCTCTCAATTCGCTAAGTATTAGCAGAAGTGAATATTAAATCCGCTACTGAAATAACTATGCAAATGAGGGCGGACAGAAAATTATCAAAACGATACAAAAATGCATTAGGTCAATTTGAAATAGTTATGTGATAAATAGATGTGAGTTATGTGAAAAATAGAATCTCAAGGATTGTAAGTTATGTCACAATTTGTATCTCATTCATGGTCATTCATTATTGAAATCTACAAAATATTATGATGCAAACTACTTTTATGTTAGATTTGTCCATCTTTCAATATATTCTTTATCCGTGCGTAATTAATTTAATCCTAGTAACTCCAACAATTCACATAAATATTATAAAGAAAACTTGTAAATAATATAACTAAAGAATCCTTTCTTTTTTCAGTCACCATATGGTAACCCATTTATTCTCCCTGTCATAGATGTGAGGGGTCAGGGTAGCCAACTGTACAAAAATAATATATATATAACGAAAAGTAAATTTGCAGTTAAAGGGACTCATGGCAATCTTGAACTTTACATCAAGCGTTAAAATTGGCACCTTGATTCATTTGAATTAAAAAAAAATGAGATTAAAAAAAACACAAATGGGATGCCGCAAGTGGCAAACAAATCAAAATTGCTGTGTTCCTTTACTGTATTGTCATTATATGCAACAGGGTGGCTATGGTATCATGTCATGCATCTATGGAATGATATTACAGTGTAGCAACACTATAAAGTTGTAGCAACACTATAAAGTTGAGCAGCAACAGGGTGGCTATGGTATCATGTCATGCATCTATGGAATGATATTACAGTGTAGCAACACTATAAAGTTGAGCATTGAGCTCACTGCTACAAGTAGACACTGTCTAAATAGGACTGAAAACTTGAATTATTATAGTGAAAACAACATACATATTTATTTTATTGGTAAATTATTTTACACAATGCCGATGATCGATTTGGCAATAATCGTATAATACTATTATTAAACAGATTGAATACAATTATAATTTATATGTCAGATGCGAGGCTGTCAATTTCATCCAACGACTTAAGTTAATGAATTCTGTATTAAATAAACATGAATGTGACATTCACTCCAAACTCTAAAGAAAGAATACAAGAAAAAATTATTGTAGTTGCCTACATGTATATATGAACTTGTACTCATTCATACACACCAAACAAAGGAACTACCTCATTGATTTCCATAATCCGCTATTTTAAACACTGAAAAGCTACGAGGTGATTCCAATGCACACCAAGCTAACGGAAAAGAACACTCGATGATGCGGCCTTCATCTGCATATTTCTAACACTAGTGTAATAATGATAAATATCTGTATGGCTTTATAATCGCACGTTATATGATAAACTAGTTTAATTTAACATTTTTAATACCGGTAGTTTTTAGCTCGACTTATCAGAGATCAGCAGAGCTTATGCCGTGGTGCGTCGTCCGTCTGTCCGTAAAGTTTTATTTTTAGCGACTACTCCTCTGAAACTACTAGATGGATATTCATGAAACTTTACAGAAATGTTGCCCGTGAAATCTAGTTGGTCCTAGCAAAAATGCATGTTGATGTGAAATCCAAGATGGCCGCCAAAGCTAAAAATAGATTTTTAAAATACAAGTCTGTAGCGACTACTTCTTGAAAACTCTAAGTGATATTGATATGGGACTTTTTCTAAAATGATCAGCATGACATGATGTTGGTCCTTGTCAAAAATCGTTTTGATTCGACGTTAAACATGGCTGCCAGCGGCCATATTTGTTTACATAGAGTTATATAGTAAAAAAATGTAGGACTACTCCGCTGAAACTACTTGGCGCAGGGCTCGCACTGGGATGCAAAAATGGCGCCAAATGCGCATAAGAATGAAATGTGGCGCAAAAAAAAACAAATTTGCGAAAGTGATTTGAGCAAAAGAATCAAAATCCTTTTTCTTTTCTTTATTTTTATTTTCAATTACACAAGCATTTTCGACCCAGATAAAGACGGGTGCTGTTATTTCTATAGAGGACACTCGAAGCGAGTAAAAAAAGATGGCCGCCACAGCTAAAAATAGATTTTTAAAAAATAAGTTTGTAGCGACTACTTCTTGAAAACTATAAGTGATATTGATATGGGACTTTTTCTTAAATGATCAGCATGACATGATGTTGATCATAGTCGAACATTATTTTGATTCGACGTTAAACATGGCTGCCAGTGACCATCTTTGTTTACAAAGTGTTATATAGTAAAAACTTGTAGCGACTACTCCTCTGAAACTACTTGACGGATGTTCATGAAACTTCACAGGAATGTTGCCCTTGTTTTCTAGTTGATCCTAGTAAAAATTTCAGGCTGGCCGGAAATTCAAAATGGCCACCACGGCTAAAAATAGATTCAAAATAAATAAGTTTGTAGCAACTACTTCTTGAAGACTGTATGTGATATTGATATGGGACATTTTCTAAAATGATCAGCATGACATGATGTTGATCTTTGTCGAAATTTATTTCGATGCGACTTTAAACATGGCCGCTAGAGGTCATCTTTGTTTACATAGATTTATATAGTAAAAACTTGTAGCGACTACTCCTCTGAAACTACTTGACAAATGTTTATGAAACGTCACAGGAATGTTGCTCTTGATGTCTAATTGATCACAGATTTTTTTTAGGTCGGCCGGAAATTCAAGATGGCCGCCATGGCTAAAAAACAGATTTTTAAAAAAAAATTGTAGCGACTACTTCTTGAAAACTGTAAGTGATATTGATATGGGACTTTTTCTAAAATGATCAGCATGACATGATGTTGATCCTTGTCGAACATTATTTTGAATCAAAATTAAACCTGGGCACCTGTGGCCATCTTTGTTTACATAGAGTTTGTATAGTAAAAAATTGTAGTGACTACTCCTCTGAAACTACTAGACGGATTTTCATGTAACTTCACAGGAATGTTGCTCTTGATGTCTAGTTGATCCTAGCACAATTTCAGGTCGGCCGGAAATTCAAGATGGCCACTACGGCTAAACATACATTTTTAAAAACAAGTTTGTAGCGACGACTTCTTGAAAGCTGTAAGTGATATTGATATGGGACTTTTTCTGAAATGATCAGCATGAAACAAGATGTTGATCCTTGTCGAAAACTATTTTGATTCAACATTAAACATGGCTGCCAGTGGCCATCTTTTTTACCTAGAGTTACATAGTAAAAAGTTCAACTTGTAGCGACTACTCCTCTGAAACTACTTGACAGTTTTTATGAAACTTCACAGGAATGCTGACCTAGCTATCAAAATCTATCAGTAGAGCTTCAAGGTCATTGACCTCTTGTTTTATAGAGTATTATAGACTTAAATTTTGTCATCGACTCCATAATAAATTGATATTGTCATCATCAGCACTTTTATTGATGTTGGCCAATCACGTTACGTCTGCTTCACATGTACCTGTTATTCATACCAGTTTAATACAAATATATATGTGATTATATTTAAATGACCGGCATCTTCTTCACATATAGTATGCTATTAAAAACTGTTTAAGATGCATTGTTGGGGTGGTAAAAATAACCTATATGATTGAAAATATTTCTTGAATTGTTTATAATTATATATCGTGTTGATGTTGAAACAATAGTACTTTTGCATAAGTACACATAACTATTGCATGTACCTGCTGTCAACCTTGTATACATGTCTTGCATCCTCATGGGTCTTATGACCTTTTGGAATTTTGCTGAATAAAAGATATATATAATTACTGAAATCCAAATGTTTGTCTTAATCAATGTACGTCTTGTAAAACCTCTTCTCCAATAGAGCTGGTTTGAAATAGAGATTAAAAATAGACGTAAGCTGTCCACCATTTTCCTTATGAATTCGTCATTGTGTGGTATTTTAATGTGCACCATGTCAATAATCGGGTAAACAACTAGCGCACATTCTTCTGCTCCTGTGCAAAGAAGCTGGCCCTGCATCTAGAAATAGAAGTCGTTTGTTTCATCTAAAACGAGCTCCGAATTTGCGTTCTCTTTCAAATACGATACGGTTTCAACACCGATTGTTTTATCCTTAGCTGTAAAAGGGCACTTTACTTCAGCAATACGCAAACTGTCTATGATGCCATCAGCATGATCAGGTGATTAGCGACGAAAAATTCAGAATTCTCAATAGTGCAGTATGTCTTGGCGCCGTGTTAGTGCCCAGGAAGGTAGGGTTCAAGCCTGCTGATTTCCTTTTTTTTTTAAATTGTCATTGGTTAATATTATTCCTTTACATTTTTCACTTTGATAACGCAATCTTATAATTACACATGGTAACAGTGAACAGTTTATATGTGTTGTAATGTACACTTTAACGCACACGTGAACAATTGTATTTCTGTGGTGATGTGTACTTCTAGCACGTCGTATTACAAGGTAATTGTATCTCGGCAGCTATTTTACGGTTGCGTAAAACCTTACTTGTTTTCAATTGTAATAATTCAAGTAATTGGACAGACTTCATCAGCTTCAAAAATGTTCACCACTAAAGGGAAAATAATTCCTGGGTTACTGTTGCGATATGGCTTGGTATTACCGGGCAGATAATTCCGAGGTTACTGTTGCGATTTTGACTGGATATCACATTTGACAGAGTAGTATTGGTCATAGGCAGTTTGTCGCAGTTTGGTACACTAAAATTACTTAAGCTATTGAGCACAAAAACGTCAATTCAAACAAAATCGTCTATAAAGGGGAGATAACTTCATGGCTCCGGTGCAAACTGGCTGGTTATCGAGCTCGACCTAGATAATTAAGTCATAAGTCTTGTATCCATGTTTGATAAAATTTCAATTAAAATTGCTCTAGTTATTGAGCGGACACCGTCAAATTCAACAATTTTCACCAACTAAGGGACAATAACTCCATGGATAAATGAATGCTGCTAATTATCAAACCTGACCGAAATACTTAACACATAAGTATTGTATCCAAGTTTAGTTACCTTTGGATTAGAAATACCCAAGTTATTGAGCGGATACTAAATGTTTTTGTACTTGGTTGATCTTTGACATACTTTATGGCCTTATATGGCCTTAATGGCAATGTCATCCGGTCGTGCGGTGTTCGGGACGCTCCAATAAGTATCATGGTATCAAGAAAATACTTCTACTGAAAAATGCCATCAACACGAAAAATAAGTGATCTTGTTGCTAAAGGCCTGCCGACTATTCAGTGTTAACATTAAAGATTTCGAAAATTGTAATAGTAATGCTATTAAAGCATGATGTCAAAATAATATAAGTTGACATATTTTATAATTAGATAAGTTCGAAAACTGCACTTACCTGTCATACAATGCCATTAAAGGCCATTAAGGTGGATGTCAGCACAGGCATCACTAATTCAAAGTACTGAGCACAATTCTAAGGACCCATATGTATTAGTGTTACAATTTATTTCTAAAAACACAAATCGACTTTAAAATATATGCAATCAGAGCACATAATGTAAACTCGTTATTTTTGCAGTTCAACCACACCTGCAATTAAACATTTGTCGGTGGGGTCGCAACCTGTTGTAAAATAATTTTAATATCATCTCCCATTTTTATGCTTTCCTATCTTCCTGTACCTTTAATTTCCTTTATATTTCATATCTATTTTGCTGTTTTTCGTCAATTAGCATCTGCTCAAGTTTCCTTCTTCGTTTTTCTCTTTCTCTTTTTAACTTTAAGTCTGATACTCTTAGCTTCTAACAATTATTCACCATTGTCTGGCTTGTGTTCCCTTTCTTTCCCTTTCTGTGACCACTTGTTTCTCCATGGAACCATTATGTTCATTTCTGCTTGGTTTAACTATTTTCCTTATTTCATTATGAATCACAACTTCACCATCCATATCACCATCATAATCATCTCTATCCTCATTTTCATCTAAACATTGTCTTTGTCTGGACGTTATTCAATATCTGTCCTTACTTGTATCTTCATCTTCCATTTCGTCCACATTTGTTTCATCACCATTTCTAACACAAACAAATGCTTTTCTATCTTTCACATACGTTTGCTCATTCTCTCTTTCAGTAAGTTTTCTCAATAGCTCATCTAATGTCTTAGTTTCAGCACTAATGGTCGGATGATTTTCCCCCATTTTCACTTTATCTTTCACTTTCTGTATACTTCATCCTTATCAATATCTGTTGAATATTATGAGATTTCGTCTCCACTAAAACCTATTTGAACTAGTTCTAAGATATATCCAGGGAATCATGAGCATCATTGTCACAATGATACTCCTGCTTTGTTCCAATGAAGCTTCCATTAAGAATAGCACCCTTGTTATCCATGATATCTTGTCTTTTTCTTTGACTTGCGTTTCTTACTGCTCTCTTTGTCTCCTTAGAAGATCCATTTTTTTCAGTAAAAAATGTTTTTAGACGTGTTTTATTGTCGAAATATCCGTTATAAAATCCTACTAATATAAGTTTTCCCATCGCTTGATGGAATTAAGGTGAGACCATGTAATGGACTTATAAATTCTATAACTCTTTGCTTTAAATAGATCAGTTGACGTAACACATGAAATATTCACTTGCAGTGTTCAATATATACCAAAAATATCTACAAATACTATTCACTTCAACAAGTACAATTTTCACATCACTATTTTCACAAAAAAAATCATAAACCACTACAACAAATTGTGCATAAACACGTCCATGTATGACTTTTCTATACAATTTTAACGCCACTTGAAAACATAAATCAAAAACAAATAAATATGTCAACTCCGACTTCGGATTGAACCCGCGCAATCTATTTACAAACTCAATATCCTGTGTTCGTATAATGACGCCACATCTGTATTGAATATGTATGTTTATGTGCAATTTTCAAAGAAATATGCACAAGATAATTGAAACTTCCTTTGACATTATCCAAATTATTTCGTCTAGACACCATTTGTCACGGTTGGCTTAGTGGGTGGAGTTTATTTAGAACCACCTTGTTTTTACGTGGCAACACTAATTTTATGTGGAAGGGGAACATCATTCTCTGGATAGATACCGAAATGAGAAATGAAACAATATATCCTAGCTTTACAATATCTTTATCGCGATGTATAAATAATATATTTATAATATAATCAAAAAAATTATTCAAAAACTACAATGAAAATTATTCAATTACAGAAAATACATAAAATGGATCCAGTATTTCTTTAAAATTCGATGTACGAACAAAGTCCTTATAATATTGGCAAGTGTCCCTTTTAATCTAAATTTTCAAGTGACCGATTAATTGAAATTGTCAAGTGGCTCTTTTATCCAATTTCACTTCAAGTCTTTGATGACGTCTACCTAAATCCTTTTAGGGCGGGTGTCTTTAATCTTGTCTTATCGTACGCTTAACGGTGTGTTCTCTTGTTGCTATTGCTTGTGCCAATTCACCGAGTACTTACTTTGTGGCCATCTAGGCTTTTGTTTTTTATATTATATAAACATGATCATGTATACTATGTGTTTTACTTATATTGCCTATTAACGCAGCCTTGTTTGTTAGAGAATACAGCCTGGCGGGGATATATTTATTTACACTGTCCCCTTTACTGGGATGATAATAGGGTATGAGTGAGAGTTGATGCACCCTAGAACCTGGTTTAAACCCAAAGTGGTCCCCTTTATGCCACTGACCGTTCCAAGGTGGTAGCCTTATTGTCAACACTTGTGTGTTTGTGATGTCTTATCTTGCATTTTAGTCATCTGTATTTGTAATAGTTCTTTGTTTCTTAGTGTGTTTGTGGTTGTCTATCGTCCTTGAATGCAACTTTTTCTGGTTTATTAATTCACAATAGTCCTAATAATCCAGAATAACTTTTATTATGGATGAGCAGAATAATTAATTGTTTCCTCTCACAATATAGTTTTAATGCACAGCATCTAGTGTTTTCACTTTATACTGAATTTGAAGTAAATTCAAATAAAGAACCAGATATTCAACTCTAAAAACTGAATACTGAAACCTAACAACAATCCCAAAAGCGTGAATGTATACGGTCATAGAATGGCATAGAACTTTTAGAATATTCCAGTAAGTTAAACAAGTTTTTTTTAAATAACCTTAACAGTCATATGAAGCCTCAGAAAAGGTCATATAAACTTTAGAATATTCCAATAACACCTTGAATGGGTCATATGATTTATCGCATGATATAAACTATTATTTAGAAATTACTAGAATATTATATAAACACTGAATGTCAGTCAAAACAGTCTGGGATAAAAATTCAATATACACAACCTAGCTATTTATATATTTGCTATTAATAGAAACAACTTGACAGCTATATACAGAAGTAAATTAATAGCATTTTCTGAAAATAACAGATGTAATTAAAGATCATGCATTAAATAATTGCACACTATTTTACCTATGCAGCCATGCGGAATTCCATCCCAGAATAAAATACGGACTTCTGTTTCTATTTATGCTTTAAATACAATTATGAACTATTCTAGTTCTATTTCAAGATGTTCTGCTCAAATTAAGGTTTGTTAATAGTATTAATGTTATGGGCATGTATTCACTTGATATTGTTTATTAGTATTGTTGCTGTTGTTATTAGAATGTCTCATGGAAGATACGTGTTGCGCAATTGTATTAACTTAATGAAATTGTACCTTCATGAAATAAAGAATTTATTATTATTATTATTATTATTATTATTATTATTATTATTATTATTATTATGAGGGTAACAACATCAACAGGCGTAAATCGCGAATGCCCAAGAAGCATTACCTAGTAGAATTACATAAACAAGTACATGAATACAATGTTTGTATTCACACACGTTTGTATTCACGAGAAATGATATGAAATGGTTCCTAAGTAAGATATTATTAACTTTGTATTAAACTAATTACATTATACTATATTTTGGTTACAAACAATGATCTAAGTGCTTAACTAACCTCAAACAATATATCATAGATATATAATTATACTAGTAAAAATTCCTACATTAACTTAACATTTTATAATTAAACAATGTTGCCTTATATAAGGCTCGAACCCTGAACCTTCGGTTCAACATACATAGTAGACGACGCTCTAAACGACTGCGCCAAAGGCAGGCGCAGTTGTTTTGTTGCGGTATTAATGAGTATATAAAAAATTCCACGATCTGCAATCTGAATGGTTCCGATAAGATGGCATGTAAGCGATCTCGACATGTCTAACTCTGGGATATAGCAAACCACGAAAGGTTCATTCCTTAAACCATTCATATATAAACTGAATGATAACTAAAGGTGATTTTTTTGTTTTTCTAAGTAAAACAGATTAAATTTGCTTGGAGTCAATATTTTACAGGGGTCATATTTCTACGTGTGAGGGGTTGTTATATTACTGGCTTTCTCAAAAGAGTCATTCCACGACAGAACAAATTATGACCGGAATGTCATTCTATTACATAGAATTTTGACCGGGGATCATTTTACTACAATGCATAATGACCAGGTCATTATTTTATGGGGCTCTATTGTTTTCCTTACACCGGCTAAAGCTATTTTAACTTAAATGTTTTACTAGCATTACCACTACTTATGCGTTTGCAAAAGATTTTTAAGAAATATTTAGTGTTAACACTGAACTAGAGTTTCTTGAATGTCAAACGCTATTAAAATAAAAGGGAGGTAATTTAGGATTATCCATGTTTCATTTTTAGACAGAGAATCTGTAATAAATGGGTCATTTTTTTATGTTTTTTTAATATTATTTCATACCAATTTTAAGAAGTTTATATCTTTAAGCAGACTTCGATTCATGTTATGTGTTTTATCAGCACATTTCATGTTTTGATGTTAGGGTAGGGTAACTCGCAAAATATGTGACAATTTAAACAAAAAAAAAAAAGATTAACAAACTATGGGTCGAAACAAATTACTTATCACACAACTATTCTAATATATATTTAAAATAAGACAATTAATTAAGATACAAAAGTGAATAATTAGGAATTTTGTTATGTATATAATATATTTATCACAATATATAAATGCGACTATTGCATTGGTCACTCATATAGATGTTGTATAGTCACAGGTGACAGGTTAGTAAAGTCAGTGAGTAAAACAAAACAGAACTTGATATATATTCTGGAAAATGAATATCGGAAAATATTCATATAGTTGTGTATAGGAGAAAGGTATGATTGGTCAAAAATAGATAACTTCCCTTAGATAGAAAAGAATAATAAATAAAAAAAAAACATGCTGGATGAATGTATACTTAATTCATTATTCAAATAAGGTATTCAACCATATGACAATGAAAAAGACACAAACAAATGATCTTAGTTGGGTACTTAGGAATTTTGCCTAGCGTATATGAATATATGCCTTTTAATAACTTAAAGGTAAAATAATATAGAATCTGTGTTGTTTGTTATCAAACAAATTAAATGAACTTTGATTAATACGGGGCTGTCGACGATTATGGTCGCTATCAATATTTTATTCATATCTGGTGATAGCTAAAATTATTATGAAATCATTTAAATGTAGACAGTCATGGATATAGTAAATGGTTAATAAAGCTGAACATAAATATATCGTCCATAAGGAACGGTACGTAGGGGAGAGGACTAAATGTATTAATAATGAACTGTTTCTTTAATTAGATCAGAAAACAGGCTAACATATCAGTCTTAAATAATTTGATTTCAAATATTACAAGATAAAGAAAAAGTAATTAATGTGGACAATATCTTAAAAGGTATAACATCCGTCTTTCAGAACATAACCGGATTGTTTATTTATTGAAAAAGAATATACAGAGAATTTTGCATAAGTGCCAGTTTTAAATTGAATTCAGTATTTAGATCAACTGACATGACAAGAGCTATGCCGTGTAACGTATTACTTGTATTCACGAGTTTTAAACATTAATTGTTAAATAGGCACGAATGTAAGATTTTATTTATCACATAACTTTATGTTTCTTCGTTCTTTGCTATAAAACATCGAGGAATCGGAACTACTATTTCGATTTTGATAACCCGCTGTTGTTAACGGTTTACACAACCAATGAGTCATTCCGATTGCACAACGAGCTGAACGGAAAATACCGAGCGATGATTTTTCCTATAATATTTGCATATTTACTCATGTTACACTAGTATATTATAACATTCATACCTTTATTACAACCCCACTACTCGAGATATGTGATTAACTTATGGGATTCTCAAGAGGGGAAATAATTAGCTTGTGTGACAAGGGTATTTTATTCAAATTGACAGAATACAATTTTTTGTTGCGATATTCCATACATGATTAATGATTTACAGAGTACTCATATGCAAAATCGTTGGAACCAATCAGATTTAATCCGCAATAGTTTCGTATAACAGTAATCTGCAATCTGATTGGATCCTACGATTCGACATGTAAGGAAATGTCAATATTGTGAACAGTCCAATATGCTTCGTCAAATGAATGGCATTAATAATATATTCATGTTTATTTATATAAATTTGTTAAACTGTTGTCTGTGTTTTTTTAATTTCTTCGCATAGGTTTATGTAGCTCATCTGCTAAGTCGTCGGTTTATCTCAATGCATAACCTTGATTTGTGATGCTCCAAGTTTATATTTAGAACAAATAATAGGTTTAGCAATCAAGTTATTAGCAATGTTTTCAATCCAGTCAGCATGTTCTATCACGCATTGATTTGTCACCAGTATTTTCATCCTAACAATAATCATGATCTTTACAAATATCGTTTATTTCATGTTATGGTTCTCTGTTGTTTAGCGGATTACCCGGACCGCAATATTTATAACCGGGAAGTATCAACACGTTGTTGTTAAAGGGGAGTAAAGCTTTATGAATATCAATGTTAGCACCGTTTGCACGTTTAGTCTCATGATGCACATGTTGATTTGTTTGCTAACATATACTCAGGATTGATATTATTCTTTTTGTCTAATTAACACAATGACTCATAAAAACATATATTTAGATAAAATTGAATAAGTTTAAATCTGATTTTACTATGTTTTTCTTCTCCATTGTTCCGTAAGATTTAGTGTTTCGTCAAGGATATTATTATTTCTATCTTGAAATATGTCAACAAATAAAAAATATATCCACACAATAAATGTGTTCTTATATTGATACTGAATAGTGTTATACTTCATTTTCGGTAATAAGTAAATACTGAAAAGGGGATACCTTGGCGTCAACAAGCACAAACAAGAAATAAAAGTAACAAACTCGGTTTTATTGAGTCTGGTCATGTGCGATAATACACTTTTCTACATCTATCACGTCTCCTAGCACCGGCTTAAGCGGTATTCTACTTTAAAGCCGCACAGGTTGGGTTTGATGATCCCAAAGAACCTTTATGTAATTAACACTTTTGATATGTAGGATTTTATTGAATCTGTTCATGCGAATATGAAGTAATATTATGTGCAACATCTAGCATGTCCCTAGCACTGGCTTAAGATGAGTGCTACTTTAAAGCCACACAAATTGGGCTTGATGATCCCAAAGGACCGGTAATAACACTACTTATGTGTAGCCGGGGCGACTTATTACAGCCACCACACAGCACTAGACAAACGATAGTGTGAATGTTAAATATCTTCTTTTTGGTTTTAACATGTATAAAGTAAACCAATTGGATCAAACTAATAAGTATCACAGTAAAACGTTCAGTGTGTACCAAACCCTGTAAAATTAAGAAGATTAATAATACCAAACGGGATCCTTCTTATACTTCTATCTTGTGTAATGCATGTATCTGTTTGCATACCACTTCCAGGGTCAACTTGTTATATCTACTAGAAAGCTTTTCCTGTTAACCCACATATAAGAGATCCAATTAACAGAAATCATAACGTAGTAGTCTAAGAAATCCTCCGGTTTCTTTTTGTTGCTTAGTTTTATAGGACCACACATTTGACACTCTTTAAATTCGGTGTGATGGTTAAATGCATTTGGAATAAGCGGCATTAGTTTTTTATCACTTGACGTTGTAAACATTCCATTTCCAAATCATTTATCAATTCCAGTATTTGCTAGTTCACTAAGTGTTGCTTATGTTTTGGTGCAAATTATGCCACTGTTGGTTATTAAAGTAACATATATTAATCTTCCTTAAGGGAATATGGTTTAAGTCAGCATCTCAGCTGAAGCAACACGATAACTCCATTTTTAATGCATCGTTTTCATTTTCTGTTCAAATGTGTACCTACGTGTATGGAAACGGTAGCCAGGATGGAGTAGAATTTTAGATCGGATGACAACGGAAAAGCGTGGACGGGCCGTCGGTATGATTATTGCTGGTGCTTAGATTCGGCAGGTAAAGGACATTGCGTAATTTGTTCATTTTTATTAATTTATTTAATCGATTTTCAACGTTTTATTTTCTCTTTGTCAAGTCCAGTATTGTGTATTATAATATTGCTCATCCTTCCGGCAGCTTAGTTTATTCATAAGTTTACTTGTCTGTCCGTCCGTCCGTCCGTCCGTCCGTCACTTCGTTTGTTCGTTCGTACATGATTCTGTCTAACCATGTTCATTATTTCTGAAAAAGTCGCAAGAATGAGATGTCTTATATTTATAGTTAGCCAGAAAAGTCAACAGAAGTTTTTCAACAATTCACGACCTTTGGCTCAACTACAATCGCACCGAAAGTGTTGATGACCTTCACCGAAGGCCAAAAAGACGTGTGACAACGCAGCGTCAAGATCGCTACATCCTTGTAACACACCTTCGTAATAGAAGAATAACAGCGACAGATACTGCCAGACGTTTAATAGGCGTCCATAATAGAAACGTGAGTGATCAAACAGTACGAAATCGACTACGGATCATGGGATTGAGAGCGAGAAGACCTTTTGTGGGATTAGTATTGAATGGAAGACACCGGCGAATTCGGTTTCAGTGGCCGGAAGGCATTTGAGGTTCACCAGAGCAGACTGGGCAAATGTCGCCTTTACAGATGAGTCCAGATTTAATCTTCAGAAGTCCGACGGCAGAGAGCGTATTTATCGACGACTTGGGGAACGATATTCGGATAATTGCGTCAACGAAAGATCTCATTTTGGAGGAGGATCAGTGATGGTTTGGGGAGGTATTAGTTTGCACACTAAAACAGATATGGTGGTTGTTCGGGGAAACCTGAACTCAGACCAATACCAGCAACAAATACTTCGACCAACGCTTATTCCCCATATTCGCGCTAACCGTGGGATGACATTCATGCAAGACAATGCACCTTGCCATACTGCAAGAACTACCCGTCAGCTACTTGAAGGTCTCACTACACACTTAGCTCCCTTGCATGTGACTGTAGGATGATTCTTACACCATAAAAAGTAGGGGTGTGTCCTTCGGTTTGAGATATTTTAATAATTGCTCATGGATATTTTCTTTTCTTGCAGGTGAGAAAACAGTAGTGTGAGATTGGATGAACAGCGATTAGACGACAATAACGGCAAAATGTGACACATTTGTGGGTGCTCAAAATGCGTATGAATTTAGGTGCAAACTGTTTAGTGAAAGCCGAAAAGAGTACCGTGCCTGACACCACTCGCAATAAAAAAAAACAGGGCTATGTACCAGATTTTGTGGATTTTTATGAGCAGCAGTAACTGTTTTTTCCCAAAAAATACTTTTAGACTGGAAATGCTTGATTCAGAATGGAAAATTGGACTTTACTGCCTATGGCCAACACAGTAAAATCGAAGTTTATAGTGAGACCTTCAGGCAACGACATTCGAACAATGGAGTGGCCGCCATGTAGTCCGTATTTAAATCCAATCGAACATGTGTTGGACGAAATCGACCGTGGTGTGCGACAGGTACCGAGGCAACAAAATATTGCTGACCTCACAAGGGACATAGTCAATGTTTGAAATAACATACCTCAGCGTTTTCTACATAACTACATACATTCCATGCGACAATGTTGTTTAGCTGTTGTACGCGCAAACGGCGGTCATACGCGATATTGATTTTTTGTAAATTTTGAAATTACTGGTATCTATGAATTTCGATAAAATAAACTTCCCTATAATACCTAAAATACTTTGCTTTACTGATGTGATTACTTACATAACATTTTTCAATACATTTATTTCTAATTTCACATTTTTTTTTTTCTGAGACAAATAAATAAGAAAATAACAAGTGATCGGTTAGCAATTTTGACTAATGTACAAGAGTTGTTTTGTATGCTGCTTGATTTATCATACATAACAACTGTAAATTATTCAAAAGCATCATTGTCTGAATCATCAATATTGTTAGGCATGATGCTGAGGTTTAAAACGTTTTCTGTTGCAGTGGATTGTATGTTCCAATAGTGCCATGCAGACTTTTCCCTTTCCCGTGGAAAGTTGACGCGGTGTCAACCTGTAAAAACATTAAATAAAGGAAGGGCTCCGGCTTTTGCAAGTGTGTTGATATTCCTTTTAAATCCTGTCCTCTACCATAGGCGATCCAAAGTTAAAATAATGTCAAAATTCCACAACGAGGACACTGTAGTTGCAACCGCGTCTGTGTCAGTGTTATAATTGTTCTTGCATTTATGTCGGCATGTTCCTGGTTAGAAGGTGCACGTTAAACTTTCTCAATAGAAACGTGAATGTCTTCGTTTGCCGTTACAGCAATTGTTTTGCGCAAAATCAGCTTAGTTCTACTTCTAGCGACTCGTAAAATGTTGTGCCAGTTAGCTTGAATCTGAAGATTTTGCTCTAATACCTGAACCTCTTGTATCCTTTGTAATACTTTTCTCTACTATCACTCAGGTATTTGTCAAAACGTAGGTCTCAATTTTGTTTTGAATAGATGCATTTATAATTTACTAGTCATTGCCTTCGTAGTTTCCAATTTTCTTGAATTCATCGAAGTTGAGCCATCTATATAAATAGTTCTTCACTTGCGTTAGGTGACATTTTTATATGAGCAAGAATACGCTGGTTTTGTTGATGCATTCGATTATCGTTGAAACGCCAGAGTAGGTGGCATTGACAGAATTTCATGCTCAAAAGAATTCTCCAACATTTGACATGAACTAAAACAAGAAGCCCTCTTGGGCCTGTGGACGCCCTACTGGGTAAAGATAAAGTTTATGTATAAGGGACCATAATTCTTTCAAAAAGCATTCAACCGGAACATGGCGAAGATATATATGCAACTATGTTTGGTACTGATAATCCCTGCCAAGTTTCGTATAAACCCAGCCAGAGGTTCAGGAGAACTAGTCTGTACAATGTTAGTGTATTAAAACCTTTAATGGGTCATAATCTTCCAAAATGCATTCAACTGGAACATGACAATGAAATTAATAGGCTTAGTACTAATCATCCCTGCCAAGATTCGTTGAAATCCGGCCAGGGGATCAGAAGAATTAGTTTGGACAATGTTTGAGAATTAAAACCTTAAAAGGGCCAAACTCATTCAACCAGAGCATGGCAATGACAGGTGCAACTACGCTTGGTACTGATCATCCCATCCAAGATTCGTTAAAATCCGGCAAGGAGTTCATAAGAGACTAATCTGGACGAAGTTTGTGTATTAAAACATTAAAAGGGCCATTACTCTGCCAAAAATCATTCAACAGGACGATGCTATGCATAGCTGGACATGTTACTGATCATATTGTCAAGTTTCGTTGAAATCCGGCCAGGGATATAGGAGAACTAGCCTGGAAAATGTTTGTGTATCAAAACACTTTAAAGGCCTTAACTCCGCTAAAAATACGTAAACCGAAATAAAACGATGATTTGCACAACTAGGCGTAGTGTTGATCATCCCTGCAAAGTTTCGTTGAAATATGGCGAGGGGTTTAGGAGAACTAGTTCAAACAAAGTTTGTGTATTAAAACCGTTAACTCTGCTCAATATCATTCAACCGGAACACGGCGGTGATTTGCACAACTAGACCTGGAACTGATTCATCCCTAAAATGTTTCGTTTAAATCCGTCCAAGGGTTCAGTAGAACTAGTCAGGACAATGTTTGTGTATTAAAACATTAAATAACTCCGCCAAAATTATTCATATGGCGGAACACGTTGATGATATGTACAACTAGGCTTGGTACTGATCATCCCTACAAAGTTTCACTGAAATCCGGCCAAATGAAGCCCTTTTGTCATAATGAGACCACAATACAGCATATTTTAGAAAATCAATGGTCATAACTCAGATGTAAATAGTCCAATCTGGCTGGTTTTCATAGCCTTTGGAGCCTTCATTGATATTAACAATCTGATAAAGTTTGGTAAAGATCGGATGAAAAATGAAGGCACTATCATCCGAAATTATCCAAGCTTTCATTGATATTCACAAGCTGTTAAAGATTGATAATGATCGAATGAAAAATGAAGGTCGTATTGTCTTCAAAAAGGCAATATATAGCATTTTAAAATAAATCAAGGGTCATAACTGAGCTGTTACTGATCTGATCTGGTTGTTTTTCAAACTTATTTTAGCTTTTATTGAAATTAACAATCTGGTAAAGTTTGGTAACATTTTGATGGAAAATGAAGGCACTATCGTCTTATAGAGGCAAAATATATTAACTTTAACTAAATCAAGGGCCATAACTCTGCTTGAACTGGTCCGATCAGGCTGGTTTTCAAACTTGACCGAGCTTTCATTGATATTAACTATCTGTCTCTTGGCCAGTAGTTCTTAAAATGAGAAAATAGATTGCTGTCATTTTATAACGCTACGACTGCTAATATTTTTGACATGTTATTTCACTTTCAACTTTAAACGAAAATAATGTTAACTGTGTAGGTTAATCAGACTCAGTATTCTGTGTGAGTCATGCACGGAAGTGTTTCGTTGTTTTTACAATGTTTTCATCTATTATTTGTTTTCAATTATTCAGCGGCACGCCGCTCTAGAGACATTCATCACCACTCTTGCATGTCGATATGTAAGAGTCTCTAATGGTACATACTAAATGAAGTCAATATTGATCAAACTAATGTTTGAAACACGATAGGAATGATAGATGTTAGACAAGTTAAGAAAAGTAATATTCCAATGGAGGAACTTGTAGATGACGGTGGTGTATCTTAATATATTAAGGATGCTTTTGTTACCTATGATTGTTTATGATGTTGACATGTTACATGTAGTATGTCATCAAAAGCCATTCATTTAAAATTAGCAACAGTTTTATAAATTACAAACAAGAACATACATTTCGTTAAATTAAAGCTGATTTTGGTTATGCGTTTGATTGTCCGTGAAACGCCAGAGCAGGTGGCATTGACTATCACGCTGAAAACAATTCTCCAACATTGCACTGAAGAGTTTGACATGAACTAAAAAATGAGAAAATAGATTACTGTCATTTTATAACGATACGACTGCTGATGTTTTTGACATTTTATTTCACTTTCAACTTTAAGCGGAAATAAAGTTAACTGTTTAGGTTAATCTATCATGTGCATTCAATTATACACCGTTCACCACCACTATTGCACGTCTCTATTGGTACATATTAAATGTTGATCATTATTGATCAAACTAATACTTGGAAAACGATAGGAATAATAGGTGTTAGCCAAGTTAAGAAAAGTTATATTCCAATGGATGAACTTTTAGATGACGATGGCGTATCTTAATATGTTAAGGATGATCTTTAGATTCCAAACAATATTATACAAATCGTTCAATTAGAGACGCAATTTGTCGAAATTGAAGTCATACGCCAAGCCAATATGTAAGCACTAATGATGTGTATGATTATGTTTTTAAGCGGAAGTATTCCAATACTTGAAATTAAAATAGTAGTTAAACAATCAAAACGGCATAAAGTTTTTAGGGTGGATATGATACCAGTGGCTGTTTTAAAGAGTGATACAACCATCTTATTTCTGCATTTTTTCCCTCAACTGGTCGAAGAAATGGCGAGTTGTCCGTCGTTAACACGATAAGGACTTCATTTTAATTTGATATTTACCAAACTTTGTCGGAGTCTATATATTATTGGAACACGGGGAATTTGGAAACCAGTTACATCTGATAAATAAAGTTATGGCGTTTGATTTATTGAAAAACGCTAATTTTGCTTCGTTTACACTCGTGCTCCTATATGTATAACTTGATCTTAACAAATCCTTAGCAGGATGTTTATGTCATTAACAGCTCGAATAAGTTCTAAAACAAGACATATCTGACAAGAAACAGCAGCGTTACACCCTTGAATGTTCAAGAATGTTATTTTAAGGATCCAGCACTTTCATGTTTGTTTCTTTTTTGGTGTGTTTTTTTTGTATTTCATTTTGTTCCTCTTTTCGTGACAACTATGTAAACACTGGATAAGCATAGTTGTTTAAACTAAGTGTTTTGAAAATGCCAAATGTTATAATGTGATACAGTGCACCGATAAAGCGAAGCGTAATATATACATCAACAACCGATACCACTAAAGCAACAACTGGTACCGTATAGGTGATGCATATTGTTTCTATAAACACAATAGACCCTGTTTTATATATCAACAGTGACTTTTGATAGCATTACAGCACAATTTTCAACATATCTACATATAAATAACAAATGAAGGCAATTGTAAGCCATTTGAAGGAAAACGACGACTCATTGCTCAGAATGACTACAGTCCATATATTGAAGCCTAATTTGATGATATAAACTTATTTTAGAATAAAACACTGTAATATATTTTCTCTAAAATGCATTAAATACAAATATTATTCAAAAATCCAATTTTCAAAAACGGTAAAAGTTACCTAACTATATAAATAACCACATAACACATATATCTGTTTGCTCGCATTCGTTTTGCTCATTGTCGAATTTGTCCCAGATCTTATTAAAACAAACCTTCAAATAAAACTCAGTAAAATTCGTAAAAGGTGTATTAAAGCTATAGCTATATAGAGCTACGTACACAAGTTTTCTTTCAGAATATCACGGGGCAAATGCTCTGAAACCTACGATTCAACAAATGTTTTCCCACTTTTGTTTTCTTTATAAAATTATACTTATAATAATGCTCATGCAGTGTTATAAGAATACACCATTTCCGTGTAAGATATTTTTTGTCATGAAATCGTGCACCTATTTAGCAAAGTTATAAATAAATATTCATCAATATTGGTCAGCATAATTACTCTTGATAGATAATTGTTATTAATATTAACACTTTGATGATGGAGAAAAGCGAATTTATTATCATTGCCAAAATAAGACCTACCGTTTTCAGTTTGATTGGGCTTTAGACTAGAGTAGGTGCAAAGGTCGAACAAGAAATGTAGCGCCTACAGTGCGCAAGTAAACACTAAAACAAACAACACTTATATAGTGTCTTCAATGCCTTTGTGTGTCTCTTGCAATGCGTAAACAACTTCAATAAAGCTGATATTCAATATGAAAATCAATGTTAATTAGAATGGAAGTAATTCGACAAGCGTCATGAAATACGCCATTTACATTAACGGCAAACCAATACATTAGTTATGGTAGAAACAAGACTTTTTTAAATAGAACTTCACCCTTAACTATTGGTTTCTGTGAAGGTATAATTCCTATGAGAATATACTTCATTTAAACGTCAAATTACTAGTTAATAGTTAATGTATTGACTTTTTATCCTGGTTTTAGTTAATGAATCGCATCGTTGTCACGTAAAATCATTTGCTCGGAAAGCGGAAACTACCACTTGCGGATTTATCAAGGAACAGGTATGACATATTTATTTTCATTTAAAATTATTTTGTAAATTGAAGTTTTCTTTATCAAATATTTGGACACTAGGTAATATTCAACCAGTTTCTATATTATGTGTTGCTTTAATATAGGAAAACTTGAATAAAAAAGGTATCTAGCTTCTAGCCGGGTTTTCATTGTTTTACCTTGTATTATGCCTCTTAATATCTATAGAGTGGTATTGATTAAAACATTGATTAAATATTATCTAGATCAATATATAAGCTTTTATTTTCCATAAATTTAATGCATACTTGTTAAATTAATTTAGCCCTAGCGTTTGTTTAGTGCTGTATGGCGGCCATGAAAAAGTCGCACCGACTACAAATCAGTAGTGATATTACTTACTGATTATTTGGGATCATCAAGCCAAGTCTTTGTGGCTTTAAATTATAATGTCGCTCAAGCCGATGTTTGAAGAAAGACGTACGAGGTGTTGCACATCGAATTATATCTCATGAACAGACTCCATAAAACCGAGTCTGCTACTTTTATCTCTATTTTTGTATTTGTTGATTCCATGGGATCTGCCTTTCAGTATGTATTGACATTAACGCTAGCATTTTTTAGTGCTGTGTTGCGGCGTAAAAAGTTGCATCGACTACAATTAAGTAGTACTTACTGATTCTTTGGGATTATCAAGCCCAGTTGTCTGGCTTTAAAGTAGAATGTTGCTTAAGCCGGTGCTAGAAGGCGTGAGAGATGTTGCACACCACATTCATTACCTCTCATGAGCAGAATCAATAAAATCGAGTATGCTATTGTTATCTCTTGTTTGTGTTTATTGCTTCCAGGAGATCTACTTTTCAATATTGATTACACATTTTACGAAATAATAGTTAACGCCATTCTGTACTGTTAACCATACATTTAAATGTTTGGCATGGGACAATTCGGAATACGTCACGATATGTTCCTAAATATGTCTAGCGCCTAATTACGTTTTGTGTTTCTAATTAGAACTATTTAAGTTTTATCCCTGTGGTCTAGATATTGATGTGCGCCGTTACTGTCATGGTGAAGAATATTAAACTCGACCCGATGCATACACGAAGATTTAGAACTATACTATAATTATACTTTTTCTGCAATTTTACCCAGTAAAAGTTATATTTCGTTTACTATATACAAGACCTTAATAATACATTCATTGAACTATTAAAGGTGTTTGGGGGTTTGTGAAACTACAATATGGATAATTCTTTTATTTATCGCTCACCCTATGACTTTCGCAAAGATGAAAAAAATGTCAAACAAGCTTATAATTTCATATCAGAATTAGATCACGCATTCGATGGCGTCATCGCAAATTCCAGCGCCTGCCTTAAAGTGTTCCAGCACAGTAAGTGTAAACATGGTTATATGGTGGCGATCTCAATTGTTTCTAAGTTATGACCCAGGGTCTATGTCACCAGGGGAAGGGATGGATTACGGGCCTAATGCTGTTTGTATCCGTCAAATAAGTGGACATATGATTTTAGGGTGGGTATCTCAAAATATTCCAACTTATGGCCCATGTATTATGTCCCCAGGGGTGGGGATAGACACCGTGCCGATCCTGGGTGGATGGTTGTATCCGTCTGTTCATGTACAGTATGTGTTTATATGTTATAGGGTGGGGAGCTCATTCGTTTCCAAGTTATGACACATGAGCTACTTCCCCAGGGGTTGGTATGGACATAAAAACAATCTTGACTTCAACACACAATCAGCGGAATAAAAATAATCGAAATTCAAAATGTTGAGATTTTAATTGTCATGAGTCTATATACACAGTAACTACTGAAAAGTGGATCCTTTGAAAGCAACAAACATAAACAAAAGATAAAAGTAGCAGACTCATTTGTTGTTTATGAGAGCTAATATAAAGTGCAACACGTCTCACCCCTCCTATCACCGGCGTAAACGATATTCTACTTTAAACACACATAGATTGTGCCTGATGATCTCAAAGGACCAGTAAGAAATAAGACTACTGATTTGTATTCGGGGCGACTTTTTACGGCCGCAACACACCACTAAACAAACGCTTGTTTGAATGTCAATAACTACTGAAAAGGGGTTCCTTTGAAAGCAACAAACACAGACAAGAGATAAACGTAGCAGACTCGGTTTTATTGAGTCTGTTCCTGAGAGCTAATGTAAGTGGAACATCTCACCTCCTAGCACAAGACACGCGCCACCAGGGAATTCTCAATTTGCACGACGAAATATTGTAACCGAGCACAAAAAGAATGACGATATTATATAACTTACATGATGTTCCGATACGAGAATAATTTTATTGACCACATACTTGCCTATTATTACATTGTTTTTAAATAGTGATACAACATTCACATAGCTAGTCAAATCACTCTTCCGGGCAATAAATCTTTATCACACGGTTGAAATTAAGGCACATCAAATTAGAACTTCCTGAGTCTGTTTATAACTAGATGATATTCGGTTAATTATGAAAAAACGAACCGTATTACGGAAAGAGACGAATGTTTTATCGAATAGATTGCGTTCATTTCCGTTTAGAGTATTGACAGTATATTATATACGATAAATTATTACTTATAAGGAAAGTTTCTGTATTAAACGTGGTAGTAAGCGCGATGGATTTAGACGTTATCATTCCGAGAACAGTACCCTGCTCTTTAGTTCGCTTCGCAATCACGACATTTTTGTTTTGCATTCTTTTTGTGCTGATATCTTTCTATGTGTGTTCGACTTTTTTCTCCTGTTAAATATAGCTACATTTTAAAAATTTAAAAAAGTATTTATATATAAGTATAAAATAAATGGAATATAAATGGGTATTTGCATATCACACCATATATCAGGCCCAAGACCCAATCTATTGTCACGTGTTCAATACATGCAGTATTAATAAATAAGTATCTAGCAATTGTTAAAGAAATGGTTTTGTTTACAATGCCGATATACATTTTAATTAATATTTATGTGTTTGTGTATTAAATACGGAAATGCAAACATATAAACGTTTTGATATGTTGCTGGAATCGACTTATAGTAAAAGTAATGGCTACATGTTATTTATTCATTTATTTCAGATTTACAAGCATACGCTCGTTCATGAATGTCATTAAATACCTAGTTTCAAATATTTAACAATGAAGTCGTATAGTGGGACAAACACTGTGGTGTTATCAATTTTAATCCAGCTTGTCGAGAGATATCTGTGCGCAACTTCAACTCAAATGGATACTTTGTATTCCACAATCTTTACCGGGTACAACAGGAAGTTATTGCCGGTCCTGAATCACAATGATACCGTTTATGTTGGAATGGAATTTTATATGATAAATTTGAACAACTTTGATGAAATTTCTGGAGAGTTGTCTATCACTGGATTGTTTTTCATATCTTGGAATGAACAAAGAATATCGTGGATCTCATCTGATTTTGGCGGGAAGGAATCATTGAATGTAGAGCCGGTTGACATATGGTATCCAAAAATGTACATTCTACAATCATCGCAAACCATTCAAGACATCGGAAAAACATCCTTGATGCCACGGATATACTATAATGGACATATTAAATGGTGGGCCGCTTCGGTTATGAAGGTCACCTGCTCAGTGGATGTCACGTACTTCCCATTCGACACCCAAATATGCACTGTTCAATTATCTGCGGCGGGTTATTCCCTTTCTGAAGTAATTCTGTTTTCAAGAAGTAGTGCAGTAGGAATGAGTTACTACAACACAAACAGCCTATGGAAATTAGGTACAAGTTCTCTAACAAACTACACCCTCGACCCGACAATGCCCCCAACTGTCGTCATTACATTACGGCTCGAACGTAGGAGCGAGTTTTATGTTGTATACATCATTGTCCCTACAGTGTTTCTCGGTATCCTAAACACTCTTGTCTTCTTTATGCCAGCAAGTTCAGGAGAACGTACATCTGTGGCTATTACGACGTTGTTATCTTTTATTGTCTACGTGGGAATTGTTAACGACAATGTACCTGCAAGTTCTTCACCGATGGCTCGCTTATACACGTATCTGATGTTTCTGTTTGGATATAGCGCCACTATATTATTTCTGTGTATTGTTTCATTGAGAGTGTATGACCATCAGGAAGATGTGCCAAACGCAATCAAGCAAGTCACCAAACTTTTGAGATGCGGACTTGTTGTGACCAGAACACCCGAGACATTAGTATATCCGGTGAATATTGCGAATAACAAACACGAGATGGAGGACAATGTTTCGGAAATCGTTCTTAATACCTTTGATTCTGATGCCGATCACTGTGTCAAAACAAATGAGTCCGGCACGCGCAAATGCGAGGTTATTACATGGAAGACCGTTGGAAAAACGTTTGATTTTTATTGCTTTCTTGTGCTGTTTGTTGCTTTTGGACTGTTTACATCTATTACTTTTATTCAGTTATACACCAACACTGGGCTATAGATACATTTACCGCCACTCTCCGCGAACACGGCATGTCGATATTTGTATATAATGTATGAAACGTATCAACCCTTGTACAATGTATAGTACCAGTATGTACTGACTATACATATTGTAATACATTTGTATTAATCGGTAGTAAAGAGAAGATCAACAGTTGTCTCTTAAAACATGTGGTCTCTTAATACAGGTTTAATGTTAACCAAAATACACTTTGTAATTGATATCAGAGCAGGTGATTTCTTAATAGAGGTAGTCTCTTAAGGAGGTCTGGCTGTATGTATATATGCCTTTCACAAGGAATAATATAATATAGCATCTCTGTTGTTGTTGTTGTTGTTCGTGTGTGTGTGTGTGTGTGTTTGTGTGTGTGTGTGCGAGTGCGTGTGTGGGTTTGTTGTTGTTCATTTACAAACATATTTTCGATGAATATGGTCGCTATCCAATATTTTATTTATGTCTGGTGAGAGCTAAATTTATTATGAAATCATTTCAATATAGGCAGTAATGGATATAGTCAATGTTTAATACAGCTGAAAAGTAATACATCTTCGCTAAGGAACGGTATTGAGATGACTAAATGTATCATTAATGAATTGTTTCTTTAATTTTATTAGAAAACTGGCCAAAATATCGATCTTTACCAGTGTGATTTTAATTAATATTTGTATGTGGAAAATATTTAAATATCTTAAAAGGTATAGCATTTGTCTTTCAGAACGCGATCAGGCACGAATATTAGATCATAAGTATCACATAACTTCATACATGTCACATTTCGTAAAAATGTGTTAATGGATCTGCCGAGAGAGAGAGTATATGTTCCTTCGGTATGTTCCATACGACACCGAGCAATCGGAACAACTAAGCCGATTTCGATAACCCGCTGTTTATAACGGATTATAAAATTAATCAGGCAATTTGCGTTGCACAACGAGAAGAACGGAAAATATCGAGCTTTGCCGTGTATCATAGTAAATGTTTGTACGGGTTTAAACATTAATTCTTAAATATGCACGAATTCAGGATTTGATTTTGTCACATAACTTCATAAATTACCATAGCTGCATATATATATAGTACACTAGATAGTAGAGAAAACCATACATTGATATAAATAAATACATATCGGGCATACGAGTCGTTTATACATGTTTTTTCAGTCTGTTTTCTAGCGGTTTAGAAAACTAACTGAACGGAAAAATCGAAAGATGCTTTATTTGCATATTTATTACACTAGTCTATTATGATATTCATGCCATGACTTTATTACAATCCTACTACTCTAGATATGTGATAAACCTTTGAGATTGTCAAGAGAAGAAATAATTAGCTTGTGTTATAAGGATGTTTTCAAATTGACAGAACACAATTTTTTGTTGCATGTTTAATGGTTTACAGAGTACTTACTTGCAAAATCGTTGGAACCAATCAGATTTAATCGTATAACATTTTTGGAATATTTTAACATGTAGGGTTATAAACAATGTAATCTAAATGGGGCTAAAACCTTGAATCTGCAGGTCGGTACACAAATAGTAGAAACGCACCAAGAGGCGCAACTGGGTAGCTGCATCAAAAATTCGTATGACATTCGTATGCAATTGTGTATAACAATTGTTACAATCTGCAGTTTGATTGGATCATACGATTCGACATGTAAGGGAAAGTCAATATTGTGACCAGTCCTATATGCTTCGTCAAATAAAGGTCATTAATAATGTATCGATGTTTATTCATATGAATTTGATGAACTGTTGTGTGTGTTTTTTTAAATTTCTAATTATAATTTCTATTTTTTATTAAAGCTTTATGAATATCCATGTTAGCACAGTTTACACGTTTAGTCGCATGATGCACATGTTGATTTAATATTGATTTATTGTTTTTTGCTAACATATACCCAGGATTGATATTATCCTTTTAGTCTAATTGACACAGTGACTCATAAAAACATATATTTAGATAAAATTGAATAATTGTTAAACTCTGATTTCACTATGCTTTATTCTCCATTGTTCTTTAAGATTTTACTGTTTCATCAAGCATATTGTTATTTCAATCTGGTAACGTGTTAAAACATAAAACATACATCCACAAAATGTGTTCTGATATTGATAAGATATAGTGTTTCGATAAGTTAAGTAAATACTGACAGAGAGATACCTTGGCTCCAGCAAGCACAAACAAGGAAAACAATTAGCAGACTCGGTATTATTGAGTCTGTTCATGTGTGATAAAGAACCAGTAGGTAATATCACTACTGACCGGTAATCGCGGCGACGTTTTACAGCCGCCACACAGCACTAAACAAACGCTAGATGTATATAAATAAATACTGAAAATGGGATCCTTCGGAAGCAATAAGCACAAACAATAGACAAAAGTAGCCGACCCGATTTTATTGAGTCATGTGAGATAATATAATGTGTAACGCCTCTCACGTCCCATAGCACAACTTAATCGGTATCAGACTTTAACGTCATACATATTAGGCTTGAAGGACCGGTAAGTAATAGCGCTACTGATTTGTAGTCGGGGGACTGTTTACAGCCGCCACACAGCACTAAACAAGCGCTAGTGTGTATGTAAATAAATACTGCAAATGGGATCCTTTGGAAGCAACAAACACACAAAAGAGACAAAAGTAGCACACTCGGTAACACATATCAAGCCCCCTAGCACCGGCTTAAGCTATATGCTACTTTAAAGCCACACATATTGGGCTATTTGATCCCAAAGGACCGGTAAGTATTAACACTACTAGGTATATGTAGTCGGAGCGATATTTTTACAGCCGCCATACAGCATTAAACAAACGATAGTTTGAATGTTAAAGCTTCTTTTAGTGTATAAAGTAAACTAATCGATCAAACTAATACGTATCACAGTAAAATGTTCAGTGTGTACCAGACCCTGTAAAATCAAAACGATTACTAATACCGCACTCTAGTTTATTTTGATTTGTTGGTACTGACATTGTGTATACCAAACTGCTTTAGCCCATGTATTATACACGTATCTAGGTTAGAGCTAGGCACATTTTAAAATGAAAAAATATAAACGGGTTATTTCTTATACTTGTATATTGTATAATTTATGTATCTGTTTGCATACCAATTCAAGAGTCAACTCTTAATCTCTTTTTATTGTTATTTCTACTAGAAAGCTTTTCCTGTAAACACACATATAAGAGATTTAATTAACAGAGAACTCCGATCGATGTTAGTATTCTTAGAAATCCTCCGTTTCATTGTTGTTGCTTACTTTTATAGGACAACAAATTTGACACTCTTCATAATCTGTGTGATGGTGTTAATGCATTTGGAACAAGCGGCATTACCTTTTTATTACTTGACGTTGTAACCATTCTATTTCCAAATCATTTATCAATTCCAGTATTTGCTATTACACTAAGTGTTGCTTATGTTTTGGAGCAAATTAGGCCACTGTTGGTTATTAAACAGCTAAAGCTATAGCAGCCACAACTTCATTTTTAATGGATCGTTTTCATTTGCTGTTAGAATTTGTATCTACGTTAATGGAAACTGTAGCCAGGATGGAGAGATTTTAAGTTATACAAAGGTTTTGAATAGTAAACTCCTCAACTCTGCATAGAAGACAAATTGAATTAACACGCACTTTAAAGAGTTTGTCTATATATTGTCTTTGAACATTCTCCTTGACAGTTGCCAGCCTATTCGGACTATAAATATTAGTAAAGCTAAACAAAATGGAATTTTACACAGCCCCTTTCCCGCGATGATACGTCACTGAGATTATGCGCACCCTGCTTGATAGCCGCGTCGACAGTAATACAAGAGATGCTGTGTATCCTGGCTTCATTTAATCCGCGTACGGCTTGATTTATCATACATAACAACTGTAAATTATTTCAAAGCATCACAGTCTGGTTCTGAATCATCAATATTGTTAGCATGATGCTGATGTTTAAAACGTTTTCTGTTGCTGTGGATTTTATGTTCCAATAGTGTAATGCGCTTCCCTTTCCCGTTGAAGGTTGACGCGGTGTCGCAGCCTGTGAAAACATACAATAAAGGAAGTGCTCCGTTTTTGCACATAACCGCAGCATGATGACATGCATTGATAGTCCTTTTAAATCCCTCCCTCTATCACAGTCGATCCAAAGTTGATATAATGTTAAGATTCCAAAACGAGAACACTGTAGTTGCAGCCACATCTGTGTCAGTATTATAAATGTTCGACATCCGTTCTTGCATTTATGTCGGTCTGTTTCGTGGTTAGAAGGTGCACGTTCAACATTCTCACTAGAAAGGTGAATGTCTTCGTCTACTGTTACAACAATTGTTTTGTATAAAAACAGCTTAGTTCTACTTCTAGCTACTCGTAAAATGTTGTGCTAGTTAGCTTGAACTTGTAGATATGGTTCTAATACCTGAACCTCTAGTATCCTTTGTTATATTTTTTAAACTATCACTCAGGTATCTGTCAAATACGATGTCAATCTTGTTTCATTTTCGGCAGTACGACTGTAAACGTAGGTCTCATTTTTTTCATATATGTATTTATAATTTACAAGTAATTGTCTTCGTAGTTTCAAAATGTTCCTGAATTGATTGAAGTTGAGCCATCTATAATATAATAGCTCTTTCCTTGCGTTAGGTGACATATTTTTAAGAACAAGAATAAGTTGATTTTGTTTATGCATTCGATTGTCCTTGAAACGCCAGAACAGGTGGCATTGACAGACTATCAAGCTAAAAAAACTATCCAATATTACACTGTAGAGTTTGACATGAACTACACAAATGAGAAGATAGATTACTTTCATTTTTTAATGATACGACTGTTGAAGATTTTGACGTTTTGTTTCCTTTTCAATTTTAAACGGAACAATAGTTAACTCTGTGGGTTGATCCGACTCAGTATTCTCTGTGAGACATGCAATGAAGTTACGCTCGTTCTTTTTTGTTTTGTTTTTTAGTTTTTACAATGTTTTTATCTATCACTTGTATTCAATTATTCACCGGCACGGCGCTCTAGAGACATTCACTCTAGAGGCTTGCATGTCGATATTTAAACGTCTCTATTGGTACATATTAAATGAAGTCAATATTGATCAAACTAATGTTTGAAAAACGATAGGAATGATAGATGTTAGTCAAGTTAAGTAAAGTAATATTCGAATGGAGGAACCTGTAGATGACGGTGGCGTATCTTAATGTATTTAGGATGCTTTTGTTAACTGAGTGTTTAGGAAGATGACATGTTGTCATCCAACGCCATTCATTTAAAAGTAATAACCGTTTTATAAATAATTATTACAAACAAGAATATACAAATCGTTCAATTAGAGACGTTGAGGTCGAAATTGAAGTCATACGCCCAGACATTATGTAAGCAGTAATAATGAGTATGAGTATGATTATATTTTAAAAGCAAATATGTGTCTGTGGTCTGATAAAGTACCAATTATCGTAACAACATGACTGTGGAGATATGACTGAAACCATGATATTATTTTATTGATGCATTTGTAAAGTTTGTTTTTAAGCAATATATTACCAATTCGAACGCTTTCCGAAAATCTACCAAAGCACATCCTACATTTTTTCCTTCATTTGTTGCTTTCAACCATTTATCTATTAACAGTATTAAAGCTGTTTCGATTGAGTGGCCTGATCTAAAATCACAAAAGTTTGACCCAACGTCTTTTTGTAGCTGTACTGGTCGAAAAAAGGTCGAGTTGTTAACACGATAGGGACTTCAGTTTAATGTGATCTTTACCAAACTATATCAGACAGAGTCTAGATATTAATGAAAGCTCGGAGAATTGGAAACCACCTAGATCGGATAAATAACAGTTATGGTATTTGATTTATTGTAAAAAAGTAAATTTTGCGTCGTTTACACTCCTGCTTGTGTATTTCTAACCTGATATTAAACAATCCTCAGTAGGACGTTTATTTCATGAACACATGGAACAGCTCCAACAAGTTATAAAACGAGACATATATGACAAGAAACAGCAGAGTTATAGCTCCTGAATTTTCAAGAAATGCAATATTAACGATCTAGCACCTTCTTTATTTTTTTGTTCTTTTGTTCCTCTTTCCGTCACAAATAATTAAACAGCGACTAAGCATAGTTGTTTAAACTAAGTGTTTTGCAACTGCCAAAAGTTAATATGTGATATAGTGCACTTGCCAACCGAAGTGTAACATATGCATCGACAACCGATATCACTATGGTCAACAAATGGCGCCAAGGCAATATCGCGATTAATAATTTTTAGCATATCTACATATAGATAACTTTTGAAAAGCATAACAAATGAAGAAATTGTAAAAAAGGAAGGCAATTGTAAATCATTTAAAGGAAAACGACGATTCGTTGCTCAGTTAGACTACATTCCATATATTGAAGCATAATTTGATGATGTAAACTTATTTTTGAAAAAAACACTGTAATATACTACGACAAGGACTATCAAAACCTGACTTCTATGGTGATGTGATTTATAAACTTCGTAAGATTCTCGGTCATGATCACTTTCATACTATCTTTGTTAAACTTGTTAAAAAGTTTATCAAAAGAGGTTATGACGCTATCATTTTGCAACGTACTGCATGCTTGGTGGTGGACCCTTTTACAGTTCGCCACTATGCTTTCCTCTTTAATTGTACGATGACAGGATAGGCTGTGGACCCTATGATGACGACTACCTAAAGCCCATTGGGACGGTGGAGTTTGATGTTTGTCTATGATCTTTCCTGTCGTGCCCTTAATGGTTTATTCTCTTGTTGGTCTGGCTCCTGCCAAGTCATTGAGTACCTGCATTGTGGCTTTCTAGGCTATTTTTTTTTTTTTGTATTATATTTACATGAGCATATTTGTGTTTTACTTATATTGCCTATTGATGCTGCCTTGTTGGTTAGAGATTAGATCATGGCGGGTATTTCTTTATTTACACTGTCCTGTTTTAATGGGTTGACAGTAGGGTAAGTGTGAGGTTTGGTGCACCCTAGAACCGGTTTAAACCCCCAATGGCCTACTTTGCCACTGACCGTTCCAAGGCGGTAGCCCTATTGACAACCCTTTTGTGTTTGTGACGTCGTTTGCATTTATTATTACTTTTGACTTCTTGTTTGTCTGTTTGCGTGTTTGTTTCTGTGTTTTGTGGTTGACTGTCCTCCTTGAATGCTACTTTCCCTGTCCGATCTTTTTATATTTCTTTCTCTAATATGCATTAAATATAAATATTATTCAAAAATCGAACTTTCAAAAACGGTAAAGGTTAACTAACATTTCAATAATCAAGGTCAGTAACTCCATTACACATGCATCTGTTTGCTCGCTTCCCTTTGTTCATTGTCGAACTTGTCACGCGGACCCCACACTTTACTCTACCACGCCGAGTGAGGAATTTACAAATCGCGTACTTAAAGTTACACTGAGCTTTGATGATAAAACTTGAGTTTTGATGATAAAACTACTCGGAGTGGGAGTATGTGAAAAGCTCTCGGCGTACTTAATTAAGCCATGATATTTGCGCCGACAAAAATCGGGGGTTTCAACTTTGCCGAGTCGAAACTGCACAGATAAAAGGGTGCAACTTTTTCTAATTGGAGTCAATAACTTAAGAAAAAAATCGAAGCAAAGACAATTTTACTTTTGTTTTTTGAAAAAGAGGATGTGAAAAATTTGAATGCACCGAATTATGTATACTGGGTCACGATAATTATATGGAGGTTCATATTACCGGTTCCGGGCGAATAAACATAAAATCAATTTGTAATTATTATGCTGGAAATTATAGTTATATTTTTAATTAATCGTTTTTTAAACACTATTCTGCTGTTATTGTTAATACATTGAAATGATCAGACAAAATTGTAAACAATTCTGGGTCATAAACCGGTTGTTAGTGCCACCTTGTTAAAGGTATATATATATATATATGGCCAAGGATTATGGGTATTTATGTCGGTGAAAGAACCTTGACTTTTGGACAACAGAAACAAACAAAACTTGTGATGAAATGCATTAAAAGTTTGAAACACAAATTTGTTTTCGAAATGTATTCATTGCATTTATCAGTTGTGTCAACTTTGCACAGAAAAGATACACTCGGCGTCTCATTGTTTGTAGCGATGGATTGGTTTTTGAAGCGCGCTGTCGGACAAGATAAAAAGTTGTCGGAAAATTCAGATTTTTTTTTATTCGCAGTAATAAATCACCAGTGTGCACTCAAGGTTAACTGGATTCTATTCGGAGTAAGATCACTCCGAGCGATTCGACAATGGTGTATTTTCGCAATGTAGATTCGCCGAGTCCAAACACCGACTTCGCGTAGATCGCGCGGCACTCGATAGCACCAAACTCGGCGTATTGAGTAAAGTGTGGGGTTCACGTGAGCTATACTGTACATGTATTCGGTATTAAACAATACACACAAGTAAAACTCTGCAACTTATTTTGAAAATATTGTGCCCCTTTTTTTACTTTAATTGTCAAATAGTGTTAAAATATGTACAGAAGCTGATATCTGTTTAACCACTTGGCAAAATGGAATGAAACTTCACTTTTGTCTAATTTGGTATCAATAGCCTACCATGCCTCTTGCACAAGTTCCTTTAGTCTGCAACTCATTTTCGCAAAGTTGTGATCCATATATAATTGCAATGACGAATTGTGCTAAACATGTGTATGACCCAGTAAATGAGTTGACAGAATGAATTAAAACTTCTTACATCTACAGTCTTCAAATTAACCCACTAGCCCGAAGCCCGGGGCTAGTAAACTGTCATTCAGACTAGTGAAAATTCGGAAATTAATGTAGTCGGGCTAAATAAAAATTCAAGTCTTCAGTGAATATATAAGAATTTGGGCTAATGACTTTGAAAATTTAAATCGAAGACTGCATCTATACATGTATGTGTACATAGGCATTACTTTCAAGATACATGTTATATAGAAATTAAAACGGTAATTGCCAGTGGTATTCATCATGTAGTGATAGTTCTACGGGTTATAATATCTTGCGAAAGATACCCTTCCTTTGCCACTTAACGGGACTTATTCTACGTAAAGAAGTCTATCCTCTGTTAAGAACCATAAAAAACCTTTTTAATGTGATTTGACCCCGCTCTCTGGTGTGTCTCTAAATAACATAGATAATGTTATACAAATAAATTAATTTCATTGACCCTAATACTTAACTAAATGGCCTTCTGCCTTCTCAATCATAAAGGTATGAACTCTCTTATGTGTGATGTTTTTTAACCATCTGATCAGGACGGTGTCTACTTCTAGTCGTGAGCTTTATAGTGCTATAACACTGGAACTCCATACCGTAGAAAATTACATGATGCCCCATCCAGTCACATTATACCAACGCTGGGCTGACCAGTCCTAGAAATTCTCTCTCTCACCGCTGCGGGTTCGAATCCCACTGGGAACTCGACTTATAAGTGAGGAAGTGTCGATTCTTACTGATGGCGTGAGGTGTACAATACTGGTTCCACCCAGGAAAAGTGGGTGGTCTGCCTTCACCACAAAAAAATCGACCGTCATAAATAACCTTACGTGTTGAAAATGACGTAAAACAGCATACAAACAAAAAACAACAACTGGAAATTCTCTTTATATGCAGAGCGTCAAGCAAAGGAGCTACTATCATTTTTATAAAGTATTCAATATTACCAGGCCTGGATTGAACGCAAGACATCCGGTGTGCACACCTTTGCTGCTGTCGATCTAGAATCGAGACTGCTAGCTTGTCATTTAAAAAAGGATTCACATTTAAAATGCACTGCAGTGAATCGAATCAAACCCCAAATTTGAAATATTTTTTCCTAGTCCACTATTGTGCCCATTTTGTGGATTTCTTACTATAAACATTTGAATTAAATGCACCATAATTGGTGATCCATCATGGCGGAGTGGACAGCATTGTGGACCAAGTATCTTTGAACAAATTCTTATCGTAGTTCGATGGTAGACTCATTTATTTGACGTCTTTGGTGCTTTTTTTTTTTACATAAGGACGTTTATAGATGCACCCTAACGTTAGACGGAGGATGGCACATATCAAAAATCCACTTGCCGTTCGTAGACGTGTATTTTATGCACTACCAAAGACGTCAAATAAATGAGACTAGTACATGTAACAAAGAAACGAATCTTCGCTCGTTGAAAAACAGTTTATGGTAAAATAATATAACTAGTGAGTTCATAAATAGGCACCGAAAGCGGTGGTAAATATATTTAAATTGTCAAGCAAAAATTCTTTTCGATAAAATACTCGAGACCAACAGGTGCGTGCTCAATCGCAACATCTCGATCACTTATCGTCGTGGGACGAGTGACTTCCCTTGAAAGTAGTTCCTCAAATGAGTTGTTTCCCTTAAATTGGCTTAGCTAACGGAATTAACATACGATAACGTGATGTAAAACTATAGCTAAAAAACTACGTACACAAGTTAAATTTTCTTTCTTTCAAAATATCACGGGCAAATGCTCCGAAGCATACGATTCAATACATGTTTTCCCACTTTTGTTTTTTGTATATGTACATGTATATGTATGATAATGCGCATGTAGTGAATGTACCTTTTCCGTTAACGATCTTTCTGTGCTTCAAATCGTGCACATTTTAGCAAATTTATAAATAAATATTCATCAATATCTATATTGGTCGGCATAATTTCTCTTGAAAGATAATTATTATTAATATTAACACTTTGATGATCGGGAGAAGCGACATTATGATCATTGCAAATCATCAACCAAAAATTACACACTAAAATAATCAACAAGTGTAGAGTGTCTTCAATGCCCTTGTGTGTCTCTTGCAATGCGTCAACAACTTCAATAAAGCTGATATTAAATATGAAAATCAATGTTAAGTAATTAGACAAGCATCATGAAATACGCCGTATACATTAACGGTAGAACCGATACTTTAAATAGAACTTTACCCTTAATTAAATGTTTCTGTGAAGGTATAGTTCCTATGTGAATATACTTCATTTAAACATCAATTTACTAGTTAACAGTTGATGTAATGAATTATCATCCTTGTTTTAATTAATGCATCGCATCGTTGTCACGTGAAATCAATTGCCATACATTTGTTTGGAAAGAAGAAACTGTCACTTGCGGACTTACCAAGGCACAGGTATGAACAATTTATATTAATTTGAAATGATTTGATACTTATTTGACGTTTTCTTTTTAAATATTTTAGTTACTTAGACATAGGGAATATTCAACCAGTTTCTGTTTTAAGTTAGATAACTTGCATAATATGAAAAAGGCACAGCATAAATGGGGATTTATCCAGCTTCAGTAATAAATTTAAGGATGTTGGCTTGGCAAGTTTTGACTTTTCAAGTTTAAGAATTATATTTTTTAAATCATAGTCATATTTGACAACATGTTTCATGTTTTACATTCTAATAGAAATGGATATAATGTAGGATTTAAGATGGTTTTTTCCTTCATATTTTTTTGAGTCATTTGTGATCACTTTTGTTGTCAACAAAATATATATGTGTAGCTCTGAGTAGAATTTATCCTTTTGATTTAAAAATAAAATTAAGCATATTGCACTCATCTTCGTTTTTACGTAAAAAAGGACAGAGGTGCACATGCTCGTGTTCTGGGATGAAATTTGAAATAAAAGTTCCTGATTTCAGATAAGTTCGGAATCAGTCGAGATGTTGCGAAGGTGCTTGACTGCAGGTAATCGGATGCAATTGTCAGATTATTAACGATGTTGCAACATACAAAGTGAACTAAGTAATGCCTATTAACAGTGTTAACATTGATAACAGACAAAAGAAAAGCCCAAGATTTTATGGTTTTGTATTTTTTTAAACTTTATTGTGCACGAAACAACAATTCTAATACACCCATACCAAGGTCTAGTTTGTAATTATCTCCAAGAAGTATATGCGCATGACCTGGGAAAGATTGGTTGACGTCGTACAATGATGCTTTAGATAGAATTTCTAAGAACACGCTGGGATTTTGTTAAGTACTTTAGAACTTTGAATTATTGCAGCTTTCGATGTTCCAATTCTAAAATATGCCAACTAAAATTATTACGGCATCATATTTTACTAGCACCACAAATTTCACCACAAATGCTTTTGAAAAAGACGTTTTTGAAATATTTAATATTAACGCTAGTGATGTACCGATTAATCGATTGTTTTAAACTCATCATCGGTTTGTTAGCCATCCGATTAATATGATGATCGATTATGAAAGCCTATAATCGATCATCGGTTAAATGTAAACGTCCACTTTAATTTACATTCAAAATAGAAATAAACATGATTATACTGGAGACAACTCTTGTAAAAATTAGTATGATACACCAATAAACACATTTATATCAGTTAGAATAAGTTTGCAGAAAAGAATACAGACTTTCATGGTATCAAAACTCAGATTAACATACACATGCTATACTTCGTATACGGGTAAGTATTATCGAGGTAATTTAAAAAGATCCATATTTTTTTCATGCAAACATATATTAAAATCATAATTCTGCATCTTTATCGCGGGAAGTAGGTAACTAGTAGATTTAAATAATCTACAAGATAAGCACACATATAGAATGTATGCATCCTAAACTTTTCTTGACACAAACCCGTGGTCCAAAGCACAAAATTATAATGTGACATAAAAAATATGATTGTAATTTATTCGATAAATCTGAATTAAAACTCTCTGCGTTTGTTTTCATTACAAAATGTTACGTTTAACTGAAACAAATAATAATTATTATATTATTAAACTTGTTTGCAAGGTTTGCATGTGAAAAGCCTTATCATAAAATTGTTTCGGTTGTAAAATATGTATTTCTCAACTATTTTTTTAATTATGAACTGCGTTTTAAATTCTTATTTAGATTAAATAAATACATAATAATATAATGTACATGTATTTTCTGCTGGAAACTGGAGCCGTTAGGGGTGTTTGTTCTCGGTTTATCCTGACTAATTCTAAATCGAAGACCAAGATTCATTTTAGAAGATTCCTTCAATTAATTTTAATTTTTTTAATTTTATTCCTTAAAAAAAATAGTGCGTTAAAGGCGAGCGTGCTTACCACTACGCCACAGTCACAATTAGGTAGGTGACTTCATCATTAACTAGCATATAATTTAACGCATTAGTCTGTTTCCTCTCATCTTGATATTTACGCAAGACCTGAGTGGTAGAGTAAACAGAGTTTTTTAAAACCAAATTCTATTAAAATTGTTCTGTTTAGTCGTATTTATCGATTATTGGTATTGATTTATCCTCCCCAATTGCGGAAATTAACGTCTTAAATCCGACGTCTTTGATCTTACGTAACCAGCCAATTCCGTCATTCTTCGGTGATAGCAAGATTCTGCGAATGGCAGCGGACAAGGGACATCGCGAAGGAGATCCGAAGACAAGTTGCCATGCCTATCAGCGGAAGTAGCTTCTTGTTTCCCGTTACATATGTACTTGGCCGAAATCGGAAACCAAATGAATATTTTTTTTCAAACGCATAGAACGAGGGTCATTTAATAAGTTCTATCACTAACGCGTTTTAACAAGTATGTGCTCATTGTGAGTGTTGATGTTTGGTATCAAATGAAAGAAAGTTTAAATACCATTCCATTGATGGTAAAATGAATGCTGTATCTTTTGTTTGACGAAAGATATGGAACATTTAATACACATCACTTATACATACTGAGTCATTTTTGTCCTGAGTTTATTCAGGTATGTTATTTGTTACTTTTTTAAATGCCTGTTAATCTTTAAGTACTTGTCGAAGACCTTTGAAATTTCTCATACATTACCAGTAATATCTGTGCATTACAAGATTCAGAATTTAAGCATGGTAGATGAAAAGGCATTGTCTTAGAAATTAACATTTTAAGCTTATGTGTAAAATAATTTAATGAATAAATGGACATTATATGGAAGGGCATTCTTCCGAAACATCGTTTTGGATGATCAATATTTTCATTAAACATTGTACAAAATTGTACAATAATGTGTTAAATATGAAATTTAAAAACTGAAGAACTAGGATTTGTAACAAAAAATATGAAAACATATTTATACTATGAGAATAATTACGACATTTAAAAGATATTATAACATTTCCGTAAATAAAAATGAAGAAAATCAGTGTTATTTCTGATAAAATTAAAGGATATGCATTCACTCATATTTGGTTTGCAACCAGACCTTTCCGAATTCTCGACAATAATTTTCATAGGTTATGGGCGTACAAGCAAATTTAAAAGCATAGAATTATTCAAATAATTTTTAAAACGTTTTGTAACAAGGACATTTTCAGAGATGCCAGTATCCAAAAGGTGTGGTAGGAGGAGGTTATTCAGGTATAAATAACCGATTTGTTTCATTTTCGTTGTGGAATTTAAGAGAGCGAACCCAGTAGTACATTCTTTGAACTATTAAAGCTGATCGCGGTTTTGTGAAAATACAATATTAATACATTTTTGTTAGTTATCGATCTTCGCAAAGTTGGAAAACTTGACAAATAATCTTATAATTTCATATCGCAAATTCCCGCGCCTGCCTTAAAGTGTTCCAGCCCAGTAAGTGTAAGTATGGTTATCTCAAGGGTTATCTCAACTGGTGAGATAACGATCTCAACGGTTTCCACGTTATGACACAGGTGCTATTTCCCTAGGGGAGGAAATGGATCACGGGCTCAAATTGTGTATTTTTTTATCCGTCTGTTCATGCCCAGTAAAAGTACATATGGTTATAAGTTGGGGATCTCAAAATATTCCAACTGATGGCCCATGTATTATGTCCCCAGGGGTGGGGATAGACACCGGGCCGGTGTTGTGTTTATGGTTGTATCCGTCTGTTCATGTACAGTAAGTGTTTATATGTTATAGGGTCGAGAGCGCATCCGTTTCGAAGTTATGACACATGAGCTACTTCCCCAGGAGTTGGGTTGGACATAAAATACAACATTGACTTGAACAATATATCAGTGGAATAAAATAATCGAAAATCACTAATGTTGAGTTTTTAATTGTACTGAGTATAAACCACAAGGGATACTCAGTTTGGACGAGAAAAGCTTGCTACCGAGCATAAATATAATGACGATATTATGACTTACATGCTGTTCTGATTCGAAAATAATTTCATTTTTCTCATATTTGCAGAGCTTATGGGATGGCGAGTTGTCCGTCGTCCGTCGTCCGTCCGTCCGTCGTTAACTTTTGTCTTGTGAACACTCTAGGACCTTCATTTTTCATCAGATCTTTATTAAACTTTAACAGGTTGTTAATATCAATGAAAGCTCGCAAAAGTTCGAAAACCAGCTAGATCGAAATAATTTCACCGGAGTTATGGCCCTTGTTTTGCTGAAAAATGCCATATTAAGCCTTGTGAACACTCTAGCACCTTCATTTATTATTTGATGTTTACCAAGCTTGCTAGATTGGTAATATCAATGAAAGCTCGTAAAAGTTCGAACACCAGCTAGATCAGACCATAAACACCGGAGTTATTGCCCTTGATTTAGTTAAAAATGCTATATTTTGCCTCGTTAAGACGATAGGGGTTTCATTGTTCATCCGATCTTTACCAAACTTTATCAGATTGTTAATATCAATGACAGCTCGGACAAGTTCGAAAACCATTCATATCGGACCATTAACAGCGGAGTTATGACCCTTGATTTAATTCAAAAAGCTATATTTTGCCTCGTTAAGACTTTATTTTTTATCCGATCTTTACCAAACTGTATCAGATTGTTAAAGTCAATAAAAGCTCGGTCAAGTTCGAAAAACAGACAGATCGGACCAGTAACAGCGGAGTTATGGCCCTTGATTTTGTTAAAAATGGTATAATTTGCCTCGTCTTACAATAGGGCCTTCATTTTGCATCTGAACTTGGCCAAACTTTACCAGATTGTGTGACTTTATTTTTTTTCTATCAATTTTTTTTTTTTTTTTTTTTTTTTTTTTTTTTTTTTTTTTTTTTTTTTTTTTTATATATATGAGCCAAAACACGCGAAAACGTCCCTTCGGACGTTTAAACGACAACGTCATAAAGTAACAATTTATGACGTCGGCCGGTAATCAATTAATTACTAATTATTTCTCGTCACTTCCGTGTTTTACCTTATATCACATATATAGGGAATATGTTTTCTTAATATAAATTGTTGATGCTATAAAAAATGGTAATTGTTTATGTTTTTTGTTGTTATTTAATCAACGACGTCGTCAAACACGCCGACGTCAACGTCGAAATTAATGGTTAATACAATCTTTAATTTTCAAATTGAGATAAAATCATTTTTAATTAAGATATCAACATAAAATAAAGAGATTTTTAAAGAGAAAATCAACGTGTTTTATAACCATAAAATAATATAAAATGTCAAACTTTTGTCTGAAGGGTCGTTTTCGCGTGTTTCGGCTCATATATATATATTTTTTTTTTAGCTCTATGTTGGACTAGTCGGACCAGTAACAGAGGAGTTATGGCTCTTGATTTAGTTAAAAATGCTATATTTTGCCTCGTTAATACGTAGGGCCTTCATTTTTCATCTGATCTTTACCAAACTTTATCAGATTCTTTAGTTATGGCCCTTGATTTAGTTGATAAGCTGTATTTTGCCCAAAACTTTCAAAAAAACGTAAATGGCAGTCTCTCGCTTCATTGACGTTATAAGAGCAATGTTAGCCAGTAGAGCGTCCACAGGCTCTCTTGGGCTTCTTGTTTTGAATATACGATACGACATTCACATAGCTAGTCAAATCACTCTACCCACACGGTTGACATTTGGACATATCAAATTAGAAATTCATGAGTCTTTTTATAACTAGATGATATTAGGCTAACTACGGGAAAACGAACCGTATTATGGAAAGAGTCGAATGTTTTACCGATTAGTTTACGTTCATTTCCGTTTAGAGTATTAACGGATTATTATATACGATAAATTAGAACTTATAATTTTCTATAATAAACGTGGTAGAAAGCGCGATGGATTTAGACGTAATCATATCAAGAATAGTACCCTGCTCTTGTGTTTGCTTCGCAAGCACGACATTCATTTTGTTTTATGTGTACGACTTTTTTCACCTGTTACATATAGCTATATTTCAAATGATATATTAAAAAAAAACGTATTTATATGCAAGTATAGGATAAATAGAATATAAATTTGAATATCGCACCCTCTATCAGGTACTCGATCCACTCTATTATCATGCTTTCAATCCATGCAGTATTATTAAATAAGTATATAATAATTGTCACAAGATTATTGTTTACAATCCCAATATACACTATAGGTAAAATGCGAATGGAGTTTGAGTTTGTATGTTCAACACGCTAGATTTTAGACGGGTTCAGTTGCATCACGGAATTGAACTGAAAATGTAAACAAACGCAGTAGTTTAACAATATTTCAATTGTTTTCAAAATTAAGATGCATTTTCTTCACTGCTTTAAACTCTGATAACTATGTGTGTTATATGTTAATTCTATTTATTAAATTAGTCAAAGCGAAAAATGTACCTTATATGATGTTATTACATTTCTTAAATTTTTTTGTCTGAATGATGTATCTTTAAACTGGTTTTGTGCAATGATATACTGTAGTAGTATGTGCCGAAATATGTATTTATTATTTGTCTTAAATGCTCATTTCACTGAAATCTAGACAAGTGTGTAGATGTATATGCGCTGTTTTGTTGAAGTTACGCACTAGTTTCTCGATGGTATGTTTTCTATACACGATAGTTTTTCGATGATTTTTGGGAAATTTTTAAAACTGTGACTTTTCTTATTTTCTCGTAGTAGATGCATTTGTTAGACAAAAGGTAACCATTTTGTATGTTACTATAGTTCGGGTATGTGAAGCTTTACACTTCACTTATTTTTAGATTACCTGAGCCGAAGGCTCAAGTTAATCTATTGAGATCACTCTTCGTTCGTCGTCCGTCGTCCGTCCGTCGTAGTTAATTTTTGCTTCAAACGATTTCTTCTCAGAAACCGCTCGGGCGATTTTGACCAAACTTCACATGGATAGTTCTTAGATGAAAGCTTTTTAGATTTGTTAAAATTGGGATAGCGCGACATCCAAAATGGCCGCCATTACCATATAGAGTAGTAATCTTAAAAATCTTCTTTACAAGAACCGCAAGACATATTTTGACAGTTTTTCCTTTATCATGATCGCTCGAGCCTGGACTATCCAGTTGTTTTTCAAATAAAGTCACCAGGGTTAAAAATGGCCATGCCCCGGAGGTCCAAAGTTTGTATATAAAGACTTTTTCATAGATTAAAAATGTTAAAAAATCTACTTCTCTGAAACCACAAGGCACAGAGCTCTCATGTATTACATGTAGCATCAACTTATGGTCCTCTACCTAGTTTATTCAAATGGTGACCCTGGGTCATTTTTGGGTAAAACTTAAAAAATCTTCTTCTAAGAAACTACAAGAGCTAAAGGTTTAATATTTTGTAGTTATTATTAGCTTATGTTCCTCTACACAGTTTGTTCAATGGTCACCCTGGGGTCTAATTTGGCCCTGCCCCAGGGGTCACAGTTTTACATAGACTTATCTATAGGGAAAAACTTTAAAAAAAAACTTCTCTGAAAGTACAAGAGTCAAAGGTTTAATATTTTGTATTTAAACTCAGCTTATGGTCCTCTACCAAGTTGGTTTGAATTATGACGCTGGGGTCAAATTTAGCCCTACCGCAGGGTCACAAGTTTTACATGGAGTTATATAGGGAAAACTTAAATAATCTTCTTCTCTGAAACTACAAGAGCCAGAGGTTTAATATTTTGTATTCACACTCAGCTGATTGTCCTCTAGCAAATTTGTTCAAATGGTGACCATGAGGTCGAATTTGGCCCCGCCCCTGGGTCACATGTCAAACTTGGTTTGAGTGTCTATATTAACTAAAGTTTGATGTGTTTTAAAGTTAGCCAAACTTGAGCCAAATACATCACTACCTCTATATCTTATAAATAGTATTTTATGTTTTTTGGTTTTAAGCGATAATATTTTCTGTGGACTTGAGCGGAAAATTGTGTGGAGTTTGGACTTTTTAGATGAAATGTTTGTGGAATTCAGCGGAGTTGTGGACTTTAGCGGAAATATATGTGGGCTTTAGCGGACTTAAGGTTGTGTTGTGAGTTAGTTTTTGTGGAATGAGGTATGATGTCAGGTTAAAAAATAAAGGACATCATTTTACCGGAATCATAACTCGAGTGACTACAGTCCCAGCCTATCGGAAATAAAATTTGCATTTCCTAGTAAACCGATTTTGAATGAAATATCGAATAATGCCAAGTAGTTTAAGTCCATGGATATTTACACCACTTCTCAAAACAGTTTCAAAAACTGTGTGAAACTGTGAATGATTCAACATCATATAAAGTTGTTGACCTTAAGAAATTAAACTGTGGCGGAAAATTTGATTAGGTTAACTGTTTTGGTTACGAATAAAATTACCAACATTGATGGAAAGAAGTGATAGATGTGACGATGCAATTACTATACTTCAAAAGAAATGAAAATGGAAATTTACCAGGTCAAAACGAATGGTAATAATTCCAAGAAATGCTGAATTTCTATGAAATATAATTGTACTGTATTTAATTATCAATACATTACTGAAGATGTGTGCGTATGTTTATTTAAATGTTCCTCTTAAATAAACATTGATCTATCCATGCATAACCTTGAACTCTGAACTTTATCACTTTTACCAGTCATACTTTCAAAAAAAAAAAAAAATTAATAAAGAGGTTTTAGTTTATATATTTCCATGAAATATGAAGTGTGTAGGAAAACGGTTTAACTTAACAATATCAATTAACCACCGGACAGAACATGAACGAAGGAATGGACAAACTGTCGAGCGACACATTATATCCTCTGACTACTTTTATGAAGATGTTATAAAATGAATGAAAAGTTTTTTTTTTACCGACTGTGAGTTCTATATTAACGAATAAGTCAGATAAATGGTAATACTAACCATATAAGACAATGCGCTAAGCTAAAACAAATCAGAACCTATATATCAACCAAGAGGCCCAAAAGGGCCTTATCGCTCTACTGGCTACCCGCGGGGCGGGTCCCAAATTTGACCCCAGGTAGAGGCTCCAAAACCTGATAATAAATAAAAAATATTAAACCTTTATCTCTTGTAGTTTCAGAGAAGAATCATTTTATCTCTATCTAAAACTGATCCAACAAGGGAAAAAAATATATATATAAATAACTTAATGAATCAATCAATTAAAAAAAAATAAAAAAAAAAATAAATCAATAAATAATAAAAAAAATAATAACAATAATTTAAAAAAAAAATAATATAAAAGAAATACATAAATTAAAATAAAAAAAATTATATAAAAACATTGAACCCAAAAATCAAGGTGTCCTATGGAAAAAAAATGCCTCCAACGAGATTTAAACCACGACCCTTTGAGTTTGGATTGTGCATTACCACATATTGAAAAAGGACCATAACTTCGATCTGCCTGGTTCTCAAACTCGTTACAGCTTTCATTGATATCAACAATCTGGCAAAGTTTGGGAAAACTCGAATACAAAATGAGTGTTCACAAGGCTACAAAATGGCATATTTCAATAATTCAAGGCCACATAACTCTATTTTTCATGGTCCGATATAGCTGGTTTTCGACCATGTTCGAGCTTTCATTGATATTAACAATCTAAAGACCGGGTGAAAATGAAATGAAGGTGCTAGAGTGTTCACACGGCAGAATATTGCATTTTTCAGCAAATCAAGGACCATAACTCTGCTGTAACTCATTTAATTGGCTAGTTTTCTAACTTGTCCGAGTTTTCATTGATAATAATAATCATTGTAAGTTTGGAAAAGATCAAATAATAAATGAAGGTGTTAGAGTGTTCACAAGGCAGAAAATGGCATTTTTTCAGGGGAAAAAAAAGAGCCATAACTCTGGTGTAACTTATCCGATTTGGTTGGTTTTCAAACATGTGTGTCCGAGCTTTCAATGATATAAACAATCTGTGCAACTTTGAAAAAGATCAAATAACAAATGAAGGTGCTAGAGTATTTACAAGGCAGAAAATGGCATTTTCCAGAAAAAAAACAAGGGCCATAACTCTGGTGATACTGACCCAACTTAGCTGGTTTTGGAACTTTTTCAAGTTTTTATTGGTATTAACAATCTATGCAAGATGGGGAAATATCAAATAATCATTGAAGGCGCTAGAGCGTTCATAAGGAAGAAAATGACATTTTTCAGAAAAAACAAAGGCCATAATTCTGGTGATACTGACCTAACTTAGCTGGTTTTGGAACTTGACCAAGCTGTTATTGATATTAACAATCTGTGCAAGTTTAGTAAAGATCAAATAATAAATGAAGGTGCTAGAGCGATCACAAGGAAGAAAATGGCATTTTTCAGAATAAAACAAGGACCAAAACTCCGGTATTACTGATCCGATTTGGCTGATTTGCAGACTTGTCCGAACTTTTATTGATATTAACAATCTGTTTAAGTTTGGTAAAGATCAAATAATAAATGAAGGTGCTAGAGTGTTCAAAAGACAAAAAATGGAATTTTTCAGAAAAAACAAGTGCCATAACTCTAGTGTTACTGACCAAATTCGGCAGGTTTTCAAACTTTCCCAAGCTTTCATTAGTATTAACAATCTTTGCATGTTTGGTAAAGATCAAATAATAAACGAAAGTGCTAAAGCGTTCACAAGGCAGAACATAGCAATTTCAGGGGGGAAACGGCCCTAACTCCGGTGGTACTTATCCTATTTGGCTTTTTCAAACTTTTCAGAGCTTTCATTGATATTAAAATTCTGTGCAAGTTTGGTAAAGATCAAATAATAAATGAAGGTGCTGGAGTGTTCACAAGGCTTAATATGGCATTTTTCAGCAAAACAAGTTCCATAACTCCGGTGAAATTATTTTGATCTGGTTAGTTCTCGAACTTGTCCGAGCTTTCATTGATATAAAAACACTGGCAAAGTTCCGTAAATATCCGTTTAATAATGAAGGCCCTACAGTGTTCACAAGGCAAAAGTTAACGGACGACGGACGACGAAAAACTCGTCATCCCATAAGCTCTGCTTTGGCCAGTAGAGCCAAAAACTAGCACCTACCTTCAACAAACACTCGCATTAATAAATGTTAACATCTACAAACCAAATCAGACAAAATATGTATTTTGGCTTTAACATTTGGTGTTGAGGTTAACATCTATCAGAAACAAATTAAAACACATTACAGCAAATACATTTTGAATAAGGCAGTAAAGTAGATATATACACGTTGTTGCCGTATAAACCGCCTGATAACATCAAAGATAGATTTCCACGTCGTAAACTCGATGTGGTCACTTGAAAGTCTCGTGCATTGTGTAAATGTAAAACACAGACATGCAGTGGACAGTGGCATCGAGAAAAAGGTTGTAAAATCCAATTATTTGCCAAATATGGGTTATATCATATATCACATTTCTGTCTACAAACTAGCGCGTTGATAACTCAAATTCGATTCGCACTTTACCTACAGTATATACATTTTAATTAATATTTAAAAAATGGGTGTGCGTGTATTAAATGTGGAAATGCAAACGTATCGACGTGTTTTATGTTGCTGGACTCGGCTGCTAGTAAAAGTAACGGCTAAATGTTATTTATTCATTTATTTCAGATTTACAAGCCTGCGGTCGTTCATGTCATTAATTACCTAGTTTCAAATATTTAACAATGAAGTCGTATAGTGGGACAAACACTTTGTTGTTATCAATTTTAATTCAGCTTGTTGAGAGATATCTGTGCGCAACCTCAGCTCAAGTGGACACTTTGTATTCTACAATCTTCACCGGGTACAACAGGAAGTTATTGCCGGTCTTAAATCACGATGATACCGTTTATGTTGGAATGGAATTTTACATGATAAATTTGAACAACTTTGATGAACTTTCTGGGGAACTGTCTGTCACTGGATTGTTTTTCATATCTTGGGATGAACAAAGAATATCGTGGATTTCATCTGAATTTGGCGGGAAGGAATCATTGATTGTAGAGCCGTATGACATATGGTATCCAAAAATTTACATTCTAGAATCATCGCAAAGCATTCACGAAATCGGAAGCTTATCCTTGATGCCACGGATTCACTATAATGGACATGTTCAATGGTCGACCGGTTTGGTTATGAAGGTCAGATGCTCAGTGGATGTCAGGTACTTTCCATTCGACACCCAAAAATGTACTATCAAATTATCTGGTTTGGGTTATTCCCTTTCTGAAATAAGTATGTATTCCAGAAGTAGTGCAGTTGTAATGGGTTACTACAAGACAAATAGCCTATGGGAATTAGGTACAAGTTCTCTAACAAACTACACCCTCGACCCGACAATGCCCCCATGTGTTGTCATTGCATTACGACTGGAACGTAGGAGCGAGTTTTATGTTGTATACATCATTGTCCCTATCGTGTTTCTCGGTATCCTAAACAATCTTGTCTTTTGTATGCCTGCAAGTTCCGGGGAACGGACATCAGTGGCTATAACGACGTTCTTATCGTTTATTGTCTACATGGGAATTGTTAACGACAATGTACCTGCAAGTTCATCACCGATGTCTCGCTTATACACATATATCCTGTTTCTGATTGTGTATAGCTGCACCATATTATTTCTGTGCATCGTTTCCTTGAGAGTGTATGACAATGATCAAGATGTGCCAAATACAATTAAACAAATCACCAGTCGTTTGGGATGCGGGCTGTTTGTGACCAGAACACAAGAGACAAAAATAGTTCCTGTAAATATTGGGAATGACAAAGACTGGAAAAAGGACAATGTATCGGATATCGTTATTAATCCCTTTGATTCTCATTCCGACCCTTGTGCAAAACCAAATGAGTCCAGCAAACGCAAATGCGAGTTTATTACATGGAAGACGGTTGGAAAAACGTTTGATTTTTATTGTTTTCTTGTGCTGTTTGTTGCTTTTGGAATGTTTACATCTATTACATTTGTTCAGTTATACACCAACACTGGGCTATAGATACATTTACCGGCATAAATACATTTACCGGCACTCTCCGCGAGCACGGCATTTCGATCTTTAAATATAATATATGAAAAGTATCAATGTATAGTGCTGGTATGGACTGACGATACATGTAGCACTACATTTGTATTTACTCAGTAGTAAACGGAAGCTCAAAAGTTGTCTGTTAAGACATGTGGCCTCTTAATATAAGTACATTTCGTGTAAACCTAAATACACTTTGTAATTGATATAGTAGTTGTTTAGAGTAGGTGACCTCTAAATAGAGCTAGTCTCTTTAGCAGGCCTGGCTGTATATTATGGCATTTTACTAACTGAAATTTATAATATAGCATCTGTGTCGTTGTTGTGTGTCTGTGTGTGCTTGCGTGGGTGTGTGCGTGCTTGCGAGCGCGCTCGAGTGTGTGTTGTTGTTGTTTTTCAAACATATAAAAGGAACTTTGAGTAACACGTGGTTTTTGATTATTATGGTCGCTATCCAATGTTTTATTCATGTCTGGTGACAGCTAAAATTATTACGAAATAATTTAAATGTAGGCAGTAATGGATATAGATTTCATCCGCAGTAGTTTCGTATAACATTTTTGGAATAGTTTAACATAATAGGGTTTTAAACTATGTTAACTAAATGGGGCTAAAACCTTGAGCCTTTAGGTCAGTAGTTAAATTATAGACGACGGATCAAAAGGCGCAACTGGGTAGTTGCATCACAAATTCGTAACAAGTGTTACAATCTGCAGTCTGATTGATCCTACGATTCGACGTGTAAGGAAAAGTTACGAAGTAAATATTTTGAACAGTCCAATATTATTCTTCAAATGAATGTCTTTGACAATTCATCATTGTTTATTTATATGAATTTGTCAAACAGTTGTGATTTTTTTTAAATTTCTAATTTTAATTTCCAATTTCTTCGTATAGTGTTGTGTAGCTCATCCGCTAAGTAGCTGATGACAGTCTGATGTCAGTCAGTCCATCTCAATGCATTATCTTGTTGTGTGATGCTGCAAATTAATATTGTGCACTAATAATCGGTTTAACAATGAAGTTTGTAAGCAATGTTTCTCCATATATTTTAGACCTACTTGTACTCGTTTTCAGCCCAGTCAGCATGTTTTTATCTCACATTGATTTGTTACGAGAATTTTCATCCTAACAATAATCGTGACAAATACAAGTATCGTTTATTTCATTTTAGGGTTCTCCGTTGTTTGGCGGATTACCCGGACAGCAATAACTATAACCCGAATGTGTTAACCCTTTATTTGGTAATACTTTATGAATATCAATGTTAACACCGTTTCCACTTTTATCAACACATGTTTTAGTAAGTCCGCATGATGCACATATTGATTTACGCATTTTTGCTAACATATTCTGAGGACTGATTTTTTTTCTAAGTAACGCAGTGATTTATATAAACATTTTGGCGCTGAAGACAGGATAATAGCGAGGATTGTGCGCAAACAAAATCGATTAAAGCTAACCAGTAGGCCTTATTGCCTACTGACCGTTCCAAGTCGGTAACCCTGTCCTCACCACCCTTTCTGTTGTTTTTTGTCTCTTTTATTGTAGTTTCAAGTCCTTGTTTGCAGTACAGTGCGGACCTACGATGCCATTGCGTTCGGACGCTGTGGTTTCTATAGGACCCTATATATCATACTATAAAGCATCTTTTTATTTCCTTCTTGTAACATGGTGAAAAAAACAACAACATCCATATAGTATAAATGTTCTTATCTGGATAATGAACAGTGTCGTACTTTATATTCGGTGATGTAAGATTCCGAAAAAGAGATGCCTTGAAAGCAACACGCACAAACAAGAAATAAAAGTACCAGACTCGGTTTTATGGAGTCTGTTGATGTAAGGTAGAATCATTTGATAAACATCTCACGCCCCCTCCCAGCCCCCGCCCCAACCCCCCCCCCCCCACCCCTCCCCCCCCACCTCCGACCTATCACCGGCTTAAGCGATATTCTAATTGAAAGCCATATATATTGGTCGTGATGATCCCAAAGGAACGGTTATCAATAACACTATTGATTTGTAGTCGGAAATATGTTTTACAGCCGCCACATATCACTAAACAAACGCTAGTGTGAATGTCAATAAATACTGTAATGCGAATCCCTTTGGAACAAACAAGCACAAACAAGGGGGAAAAGTAGCAGACCCGGTTTTACTGGGTCTATGCATGCTATGTGAGGTAATATAATTTGCAACATCTTTCAAGCCCCCCCCCCCCCCCCCCACCCCAGTACGGCTTAAACAATATTCTACTTTAAACTTTATATCCGCACAGATTGGGCTTGATGATCCCATAGGACCAGTAAGTAATAACACTATGTATTTGTAATCGGGGCGACATTTTACAGCCGCCAACCAGCAATAAATAAACTCTAATTTGAATATGAACACTTCTGTTGGTGATACCAAATGGATCAAAATAATAAGTATCACAGTAAAACGTTCAGCGTGTCACCCCGTAAGATCAACAAGATTATTAATATCACATTCTCTTCCTTTAGTTTTGTTGGCAATGCTCTTCTGAAATTGTGTATACGCTTTAGCCCATTGTATTATACATGCATCTAAGAACACACCCCACCCACCCACCCACCGCCCCATGTTTCTTGTTGTTGCTTTGTTTTATTTTATAGGACAACAAACTTTACACTCTTTATAAATTTCTTCTGCGTGATGGTGTAAATCCATTTGGATCAAGCAGCTAGTCCAGCTGTTTTATCAATTGTCGTTTTAAGCATTCCATTTCCAAATAATCTACCAATTCCAGTGTGTGTTGGTAAGTTCAGTGTTACTTACATTTTTGGAGCCACATCAGAAAATGTTGGCATTTAATGTAATATAAGTATATGAATCTTTCGTAAGGGAATATCGTTTTAATCAGCAAACCAGCTAAATCTTTAAAAAGGTCATTTTTAATGGAAATATGATTTTTAGCTTTACTAATATTATTACTGTTTAAAGTGTGTGTTATTTCAATTTTATTTATAGGCAGTCATAGGTCTTCACTATTCACAACTATATTTGTATACCTACTCCATCCGCGCTACCGTTTCCATAAAAGTAGACATCATCAAAGTCGAGCAGGATGTGTAGCATTAAAAGACCACAGTAAACTAAATACAGGCATGGAAACAAACAACATTGCGATGACCTAAACAATGTACAATAAACGCAGATTAGGGTTTGCCTGTAAGCTGTTGTAAATATTTCTAAATTTCTTAAACTGTTTGTCTTACCTCAACTAAATTTTATGTTGGGATTCTTTATTGCATTATTGAGATGGGTGCATAAGGAATTTAAATTTTCATTTATATTTCTCGTTTAGGGCAAAGTGTTTTGTTAGAGACTATTTAAATACCTCATTGAAGGTTCCATTTTCACCGTCATATGCATCCCATCTTTGGGATGGCTCAAATTTATGTACGGTTGACTTTTTAAATATTGAGTTCCGGTCAACGCGGGGCTAGACGGCGTGAACGCTAGCAACATGTTTAACTACCTTTCATGAACAGTCTCAATCAAGCCGATACAGAAGTATTATTTGTATTTATCGTGTTCGATGAATTTTAAATTTCTCTTTTCATACTTTGTAGACGCAAATAAATTGTGGACTCCCTGGGTTTCCGTAGAGCCCATCTTAACATTGACTATGAAGTGCACGAAGTGCTCAAGGGTGAGCTATTGTGACCACTCTTCTTCCGTCGTCTGTCGTCCGTCGTCTTTCGTCTGCCGTCCGTCATCATTGTTTACACGATAGAGGCCACATTTATTGAGCAATCCTAACCAGGTTGCATAGATTGTATATGATCAAAAGATCTCGGACGAGTTCTATAATGGGCCAGATCGGACCAGTAACATCAGAGTTATTGCGCCTGAATTAGCAAAAAATTACGTTTGCATCTTGTTTACATGATAGAGGCCACACTTAGCTAAACTTGCACATATTATACATGACTATACGACTTTGGACGAGTTTAATAATGGGCAAGGTCGGACCAGTAATTATGGCCCCTAAATTAGCAAAAAATGCAGTTTTTCATCTTTTTACACGATAGAGTCCACCATTCTTGAGCAATCTTAACCAAACATGCATAGCTTGTATATTACCATAAGATCTCAGACGAGTTCGATAATGGGCAAAATCGGACCATTAACACCAGAGTTATGGCCCGTGTATTAGCAAATAATGCAATTTTACATGTTGTTATCACAATCCAGACCACATTTCTTGAGCAATCATAACCACAATTATACAGGGTCATTTTTATTATTATCATTTATTTTTTTAACAAAACAAATGTTGATTTTATTTAAATGTTTTAACATTGTTTGTTTATTTTATTGTTATTATATTTGTTTAATTATTTAAAAAGAAATTAGGGGGAGAGGGGGTGGTGGGGGGGGATTGGTGGGATTTAACTTTTTTTTAAACGCCGTTTTGGATTTGACGAAACTTAGCAGGGAGTATTGGTATGATATCTAGTTGTGTATAATGCGGCTTTTTACCGGTTCATTGATGTTTAACGCAGTTACTGCCTCTTGACAGAGCAATCTTAACAAAACTTACACAGGTTAGGTATTTTTTTATTTATTTTTTAATTTATTATTTAATATTTATGATAATAAATACTGATAAAGATGATCCTTTGGGAGCAAAAAACACAATTTAGAGAATAAAGCAGCAGACTCGGTTTTATTGAGTCTGTTCATGAGAAGTAATGAAAAAAGCAACAACTCTCACGCCCCCTAGTACCGGCTTAAGCGGTATTCTACTTCAAAGCCACCTATATTGGGCTCGTTGGTCCCAAAGGACGAGTAAAAATAACACTACTGATTCGTAGCACGGGGAGACATTTTACAGCCGCCACACTGCACTAAACGAACACTAGTGTGAAACTAACTTAAAAGTCAGGGGTTAAATGTGTCAAATTTAAGTCAAATTTGTCCCTTTATATGAAATGTTTGCAATTGAAAGCGGTGTTGCGAGGGTATTAATCACCTTCAGTGATAGTTCTAGTTGATCTGTTAACATGGCAGGACAGATAGACGCCACATTTCTTGAGCAATCTTAACCAAAAGTTCGACAACGTGCCAATACTCAGGTGAGAACTACAGGGCCATCAAAGCCCTCTTGTATTTACATGTATGTTGTTTTATTTATGTATTCTTACACATATAACACATCCCCCCGAACCCAACCCGCACTACACACACACACACACACATTACATTACATACACATTTGACATATTTATGTGTTTTGTTTATTTATTGTTACACCTATAACCCCACAACACCAAACCACCGTCTCCAGCCCCCCACGAAACCCGATAATATTTTATCATATGTTTCTGTGTTGTTTTGATTATTTATTCTCACACCTCTGCCCCTCACCATCGCCGACTTTTTTTGGTACATAATAAGTTTTATGTTGTTTTGTTTATCTATTCTTACATACCACCAACAGCTCTCCCAGCCTCACCCCTCTCACAACCCGATTTTCTTTTTACATATTTCTGTTTTCGTCTGGTTTATTTATTCTTACTCCTATAAACCCCGCCGCAATCATCCACATACCAAACACCCCCACCCCACCCCAACCCAACCCAAAAACACTAAACGTTTATACATATTATATATGTGTATATAACTGTGTTGTTTGGTTTATTTATTCTTACAGCTCTACCCGCAACCTTCCTCCCCACTACTACCCCCACCCCAAACACCTCCCATGCAAAACGCGGGATTTTTCTTTTACATATTTTTGTTTCTTTTGTTTATTTAATATTACACATATAACTACCATCCACCACCCGCACACCCAATCCCCACCCCAACTGACAAGTAACCTTTTTTTTACATGTTTCTGAGTTGCTTTGTGTATTTATTTTAACATTTTTACCTCCGACCCCACCACTCCGACTTGTTTAAACATATTTTATTTATTCGTACATACCCCCCACAACCTCCAAACCCCACCTCACACAAAACGAGACTTTTTGTTTTACATATTTTTGTGTTGTTCTGTTTATTTTTCCTTACGAAGCTACAACCCCCACCCCGACCGACCCAAAACCCGGGGTTTACATATTTTGTTATTTTTGATGGTTTAGTTTTACTAACAACTATACCCCAAAACCACCACCACTACCACCATCACAAACACAAACACCACTCAACCCCCTATTTCATACCACCCAAAACACGACTTTATTATTTGCTTTAATTTGTTTACATATTTCTGTGTTGTTTAGTTGATTAATATTTACATCTATAACCCCCACCACAACTACCACCCGCCCCAAACCTGCCTCTAACCTCACCGCCTGCCCCAACCCACCCAAACCCTGTATTGTTTTACATGTTTCAGTGTTGTTTTGTTTATTTATTCGTACACCTATATTCCCACCTCAGTTAACACCACCCGCCCCAAATCACCGCTCTCGCCCCCGCGCCAGCTCCCACCTCCACCCACATAAAATTTTGTTAGGTTTTTTACTTAATTTTGTGTTGTTTATTTATTGTAACACCTAAAAGCCCGCCCACACCAACCCGACATTTTTTTTACATATTTTACTTATTCTTACTTACTCCCACAACCCAAATACCCGATTTTTATATATTTCTGTGTTTTTTTTATTTGTTTTTTTCCCCTAACATCTATTACCCCACAACAACACCACCACCACAAACACCACCACCACCACCACTGTCACTGCCAACAACACCACCACCCCCAACCTCCAATTCCATCCCACCCAAAAGACGACTTTATTTTAATTTATTCAAATTCGTTTACATATTTCTATGTTGTTTGGTTGTTTTTTGTTTTTATTGTTTTTTCTAACAACTATATATATATATAAACCCACAACCACATCACAATAACCACATCACCATAACCAACACCAACACCACCACCCCACCACCACCACCACTATCACTGCCACCAACACCACCACCTCCACCATCAACACCACCACTACCAATACCACTGCCACCTACACCACCACTCCCAACATCCAATTACATCCAACCCAAACAGGACTTTATTTATATTGTTTCTAATTTGTTTACATATTTCTGTGTTGTTTAGTTGATTTATTCTTACACCTATAACCCCTCCATCACCCTGGTCTCTCGCCAATCTCCACCCGAAACTCGACGTCATGTTTACATACGGTTTCGTGTTGTTTTGTTTATTTATTCTTACATACCCCACAACCCTCCCCGACACCCACCCATCCAAATCTCGATTTTATTTACATAATTCCATGTTTTTTTAATGTAACTCACATACACCCCACCACCACCACCACCACTACCACTCCATCCCACCCTAAACACGTCTTTATATCCGTTTACGTATTATTACATACCCCCACAACCTCTTTCATCCAACCCAACCCAAAAACCGATATTCTTTTTTACATATGTCTATGTTGTAATGTTTATTAATTATTACATACCTCCCACACACACGCACCATCACCACCACCCCCACCACCACCACCACCACCCTCCCACTCCCAACACCATCACCCTCAACTCCACCTCACCCACAAACCCGTCTTTATTATTATTATATTACCGTCACATGTTTTCACCCTACCCGGTTTTCGAAATATTTCTGTATTTGGTTTATTTATTCTTAAATACCACGCCGCCCCACTCCCGTCCTTCCAATCCCGGCCAAAACACGCCTTGTTTGTTTTACATATGTCTTTGTTTTTTGTTTATTTATTCTTACATACCACGCTCTCAATCCGGGCCAAAACCCGGCATTTTTTGTTTTACATATGTCTGTGTTGTTTTGTTTATTTATTCTGACACCTTTACGCACATCCACACCCTCCCACACAAACACACCACCACCAGCACGTTCCCCCATTGCTTCAAAAAAACGCCATGTTTTTGTTTTATATATAATTGTTTTGTTTATTTATTTTTACACATTTAACACCCACACCCCCATATCCAACCCCACGCCACCGAAAACCTGACTTTTTATTTTTACATACTTCTGTGTTCTTTTGTTTATTTATTCTTACACCTATACCCAACCACCACCACTACCACTACCACTGCCACCACCACCACCACCACCCACTCCCGTCCTTCCAATCCCGGCCAAAACACGCCTTGTTTGTTTTACATATGTCTGTTTTTTTTGTTTATTTATTCTTACATACCACGCTCTCAATCCGGGCCAAAACCCGGCATTTTTTGTTTTACATATGTCTGTGTCGTTTTGTTTATTTATTCTGACACCTTTACGCACATCCACACCCTCCCACACAAACACACCACCACCAGCACGTTCCCCCATTGCTTCAAAAACCCGCCATGTTTTTGTTTTATATATAATTGTTTTGTTTATTTATTTTTACACATTTAACACCCACACCCCCATATCCAACCCCACGCCACCGAAAACCTGACTTTTTATTTTTACATACTTCTGTGTTCTTTTGTTTATTTATTCTTACACCTATACCCAACCACCACCACTACCACTACCACTGCCACCACCACCACCACCACCACCAACACCAACAACAACAACAACCCCCAACTCCAACACGCCCAAAAAACGCCCAAACAATCCCCTCGCTCCCACCCACACCACCCAAAAAAACGAATCTTTTTACTACACCTATAACCATCATTTCAACCACCTCCACCATCCCCACAAACACCTACAACCCAACGCCCTGCGCCCACTCTCGCCATACCTACCCGAAACCCAATTGTTATTTGACATATTTCTGTATTTTGCTGATTTATGTTTACATACATACTCCCCCACCATCCCGGCGAAACCCCTTTTTTTTCTTTTTTTACATCTGATTTATTTTGTTTATGTATTCTTACACTTTCAAACCGCCATCAGCCCCACACCATCACCCCCACGCCAACACCCTACAACAGCCCACCCAAAACCTGATTTATTTTACGTATTTTTGTTTTGTTTTCTTTATTTATTCTTACACAATGTCATATATATGATATAACCAGTCAGGGCTGTAACTGATTGAAGTTATCCACTAAATAACGTGTACAATTTATCATTTCGTAGCAGTGAACATCCTCGGAAAATTGCTGTTTATGTTGAAATTCGCGGTAGGTTACGTCATGCCAGTGCCCGCGGCATGTAGCGAGACTGGAAGTACCGGCAGCATTGACCGCATGGAAGCTGACTTGACGCAGAGTGATAATTTTACTATTTTTATGCGATTTATTTCACAAAATTGATCAAATTTGAGTCATTTCAGACACATATTTATATACTTTTGCATTTTTTCGGCGAATGACGTATTTTTTTCCTGTTTTATTGTTCCTTTCCCTGGTCAAGTTAGTCAACAATGCTCGTACGCATCGCCGATAAACTTCCACGCATCGTGTTGGAAGGTTGATCGGGTCTAAGAAAAATGTAACTTGTTATTGCCTATTTAAATGTCGGAAAATTGTAAAATGAGATAAGATAACTCGTGCAGGCTTGTTCGTATAATCTTCGGTGAACATCTTCATCGTTCATCGTGCTCTTTGGGAAATGAAATTATACGGGACAGCTGTTCAACATGTTATTTGTTTAAATAAACATGAAAATAACTAAATGGCTACGTACTGAATAACCTGTAGTTCTATGTTCAGCATGTTTATCGACAAGGCAGTTCGCAGTTTATTACGAGCCAGTTTCATAAAAAAGAGTAGGACTCTAATATGCTAATCATACTAATAGTTCCCGGTCCAGTTGGTATGTTTTGAGTTGGAGCCTCGATCTGCAGTCATTGATAACTTATTTGAGCTATTTTTTATGTAACTTAAAAATATAGAAGGAAATAGTGAATCTCTGGAAACCATTATTTTCTGCACATAAACATAATTTATATTACTTAAAAAAGGTCCTGCTGAGTAACCAAGTTTACTACGGAGTGATGTACTGTTAATTTTAATCCCATGGCACTTAAAAATATAAGTTACTTAGGACAAAACAAAAAATGTGTTTCGGGCAACCCGACCCTACAAGACACTAAAGTTTTTTGCCATCAATCCTAAATGTTTAAAGTGAATTCTCAGTGTATTTTAAAAAAAAAGAAGCCTACTTACCCAACCGAGACCGTTGCACGAAACACAAACTTTTTGCCTTAATAAAGATATAGAACTGTATACAGTTATGAAATATAAATGTGGGATGTTGTATGTTTAAAAACCTGATTCGAACAGGCAATCAAGTTACATGTTCGTGATCCTGATGATATTTATGTTTTAATTATTTATCTGTTTACGCTATTTTATTTTTTATTTAAACGCAAACTAATTCTACCATGACTAACTTAATAACTTGATGCAGTTATATAACTAGATGCAATTATAAAGTTATATTTCTTTATAACTGCATTCAGTTATCTGGTTAGTCGACCTTAACAAAATTTGATTTGTTTCCCGTAACCCAACCGACCTGTTTACTACCGAGTGATGTACTGTTAATATTAATCCCATGGCACTTACAAATATAAGTAACTTAGGCCAAAACAAAAAATGTGTTGTGGGCAACCCGACCTTACCTAGCAAAACCTGCAGACACTAAAATGTTTTGCCATCAATCCTAAATGTTTGAAGTGAATTATCAGTGTATTTAAAAAAAAAAAATACCAACCCTACCAAGACTTTTTGAGACCGTTTCCCAAAACACACACTTGTTTGCCTTAATAAAGATATAAAACTGTAAACAGTTATGAAATATAAATGTGGGATGTATTGAGGACATTCCCCAGGATGTTTGTAAGGGGTAGGGGCAAAAGTGCAGACGACGAAATGGGGGAAGGTCGCGGGAAGGGGGTGCCCCACCTCCCGCATCAATTACTTTTTTTTGACCGATGAAAATAAGACATGGCATCATATGAAATCATATGAAATGAAATAAAACTATACTAAAATGTCATTTTATTGTGATTTTATTTATTTATTTCACCTATTTATCAAGATACAAGATAAAAGATACAATAAAAAAGCACAATTTTATCATTTATATCAGAGTTTAAAAAAATCAACAGTATGTTACAGTTCTTAGCACATTTATGTTCATTTAGCACCAGCTGCTCAATTATTCCGCCTATTTAACAATAAAAAAATAATTTACCATTTAAAATATATCAAAGTTTAAAAAAGTTACAGTTCTTTGCACAGTTATGTTGATTTAGCACTAGCTCATAGCGAAGAGCGTCAACTCTTCTTTCCGTGCCAAGCTTCCAAAAATCGAACTCGCTGATGGAGTAAGCCGCGATCCTTCAATTTCTAATTACAATCAATTAAAAATTATCCGAGTTTCTGTCACTCATTCAAATTTTCCGCCATAATGAATCATCCAACACGGCAAACAAATCTCAAATACATTCAAGGTATTGTTAATTAACTTTAATTTAATAACGGCCACGTGTGGTTCTCGGGGGCCCCGTTCGGTTACGGGGCAAAGAATAGGGCCACTGCTGATCCCGTAGGAGGAGAAGGCAGAGGGGTAGAACACCACCCAACTCCACCCCCCACCCGAATTCATGTTCATTTTATAATTTTTTGTTCATGCTCATTAAAGGTCTTCATCATGACCCCTGCATTGTTTCAGGTGCCATCTCGCTGATATCACTAGAGCAGTGGCAGAAAAACAATAGTGGCTCCAACGTAAATGGAGTGTCTACAATAGAACTTGCAGCAACTCTGCAGTTCAGGGTGAAAAGGTTCTAGGCCCGTTCTCCATATTTTATCTCGATGTACATGGAGAATGAGCCTGGCATGTCATTCCTGTTAGGCTCCATATAACCTTTCTTGTGTTGGTGCGCCTTAAAACCCCAATTCAATTCAATTAATTTAATAACGCAAGCCGCGATCCTTAACTTTCCATTCACTTGGCCTATTAAGTAGTTACCACCAATTGCCACCAATATGAATCCAATTATAGAAGCAAGAATGCAAATCAGTATGCAAACACGCACGTCGTCTGTTTGTGTATTCACATGAAGTGCCTGCAGCAAGTACACAGTAAACCACCTAATTATCGATCGATATTACCTGAGGCGCAGTAAATTGCCAAGGCTGTATACAACAGGATGTCAGCACTTAACTGTGTAAATCGGGGAAATCTTTGATATCTATGGGGGAAATCTTTGATATCTATTGGATTTTACGATCTCGGGATGAACAAGGGATCGCGGCATGTCTGTTTCAAAGTTAAGGGATCGCGGTGCCGCTACGCAATAAATGGCTGGGGAAGGCCATTATGTTGTATTTTTAAAACCTGATGATATTCATTTTTGGTAATGTATCTGTTTTTAGCTCTACATCAGAGATCAGCAGAGCTTATGCCGTGGTGCGGTGTCCGTCCGTCCGTCCGTCTGTCCGTCCGTAATTTTTTTTTTGTAGCGACTACTCCTCTGAAACTACTGAATGGATTTTCATGAAACTATACAGAAATGTTGCCCATGAGGTCTAGTTGATACTAGCAAAAATTCATGTTGATGTGAAATCCTAGATGGCCACCAAATCTAAAAATGAATTTTAAAGAGACAAGTTTGTAGCGACTACTTCTTGAAAACTTTAAGTGATATTGATATGGAACTTTTTCCAAAATGATCAGCATGACATGATGTTGGTCCTTGTCGAAAATTGTTTTGATTCGACGTTAAACATGGCTGCCAGCGTCAATCTTTGTTTAAATAGATTATTTTTTAAAAACTTGTAGCGACAACTCCTCCGAAACTACTCGACGGATTTCCGTGAAACTTCACAGGAATGTTGCTCTTGATGTCCAAATGATTATAGCAACATTTCAGGTTAGTCGAAAATTCACGATGGCCGCCACAGCTAAAACTATATTTTCAAAAAACAAGTTTGTAGTGAGTACTTCTTGAAAACTATAAGTGATATTGATATGGGACTTTTTCTAAAATGATCAGTATGGAATGATTTTGATCCTTGTTGAAAATTATTTTGATGCGAAGTTAAATATGGCCGCCAGCGGCCATCTTTATTTACATAGAGTTATATAACGAAAACTTGTAGCGACTACTCCTCTGAGACTATTTGTCGGATTTTCATGAAACTTCACAGGAATGTTGCTCTTGATGTCTAATTGATTCTAACAAAATTTCAGGTCGGCCGGAAATTCAAGATGGCCGCCACGGCTAAAAATATATTTTCAAAAATCAAGTTTGTAACGACTACTTCTTGAAAACTTTAAGTGATATTGATATGCGTCTTTTCCTAAAATGATCAGTATGCCATGATGTTGATCCGGATTCGACGTTAAACATGGCTGCCATCGGCCATCTTTGTTTACATAGAGTCTTGTAACTCTAGCACAGCAGATCAGATAACCCTGTGTGGCGGTAACTGAACAGCATGATCACACATAGATAAGAACAATTTGGATCAAGATTTAGAATTTTATATCAAGTACAAATAATGGTGAATATTATTATAAATAAGTTGGGTACACAGTTTTCAGAAGAAACTGTTTTTTTTTGTTATATATGTACTAAGGATATGCTTATAATTGTTTTCACATTCCATTATTTTTTTGAATTATTAACATTTTGAACTTGTATGTTTACTTGTTCAAATACAATGTATACTCGATTTATCAAATATATATTGAATATAAAATCAGCTAAAGACTATTTAAAAAATACGACATTCAGATTATAATTGTTAGAGTTTGTAAATTTAACATATAAAGGCTGGTGCTTCACGAGAATTTAGTTTTTTCTGATTATAAATAATAAATGATATTATAAAAAACATAAATGTCTCCAACAGTTCACCTACATAATTGAATTGCATTTGGGTTTTACGGAGCACCAACAAAAGAAAGGTTATATACCGCCAAACAGGGATTAACATGCCAGGCTCATCCTCCATTTACATCTAGATACACATATGGAGAATGGGCCTAGAACCTTCTAACCTTTAGAACTGCTGCAAATTCTATAGGACAACCCATTTACGATGGAGCAACGTTTCCACATTTGCATATGCGGTGTCATGAAGAAAACCTTGAATGAACATGATAAAAAAATGACAAAATGAACATGAAGGGGGTCCTACCCCTCTGCATCTTGCGGGATTTGCAGTGATTGTATTCTACCCCAGCAATCACACACCAACATAAAAATGCATAAACAATATAAGACTTGAATAAGTATGCATATGAAAATGAATTTTAAAAAAGCATGTTTCCCACTCTTGACGCTGTATTTCTATTGTAATTGCATAGTAATGTATTCATTTATGATCGCATGAAAGAAATAGCTACAATATGAAGTAATTATACATGTCAATCCGTTGTATCTTACGTATCTTGGACAGAACCTGAATGGGAGGTGATACCAAGAAAAGAAGAAAACAATAAAGATAAAAAAGAGAGAAAATGCCTATAAACGGTTGAATTATTAAAATTAATGTATTATAACGAATATTAAGGTATGTCGAAAGAGATTTAAAACTGCTAAATTGGCAATTTTGATAGTTATTGTTAAGAAAATATTAAACACTTTTATTTCAACAATCATTTACTTATAGGATCATCTGATTATACGTTATATCCATGCACATTTTAAAATTATACACGACAAGATATGGTGTGGCTACTTTTCGACAGTCTGGAGTTTAAGCCCTGTGAAACGTGTAAATAATGCATGTTTGATGATCTTGTATTTGACATGTAAGACAATAATGGGTTAGGTATAAGAAAAAAAGGTGTTATTAGCTCCGTTGTATATGAGTGTATAAATAGGTTTCAGCGAGCTTATCGGTAAGTATGTGCGCGAGTCCGCCGATAGGGTTAGATATATGTATAGTTGTATGAAAGTAGTAAGTGATCGGCGTGGTTAGATACGATGGACCATCGACCATCGCATCTTACCATCGACAATCGCATCTTACCATCGACAATCGCATCTCACCATCGACCATCGCATCAATCGTAATGTACATTAGGCCTCTTCTTCGATTTATCGACACCCCCAACCCTCTCTCTCTCTCTCTCTCTCTCTCTCTCTCTCTCTCTCCCTCTCTCAATATAATCTCAGGTTTGTAAGTGAGTTGATTGTATTAAATTGATAAATATATGCATGATGTTAAGACGAGTGTAATGAAAACTATTCAACCATGTCGGGTGGGTGGTTGGTTGGGTGTTTGGGTGTGGATGAACAAAACTTGCTTTGTTCAATTCTAATTAATTTTATATGAGCGTTCAACTTAGGCCTTGAAAACAAATATGTGTTTAGGGTAACCCGACCCTACCTATGTTTTCTGGTGAAACCTAGATTTGTTTTCCAATTTATCGGAAAAATATAAACATCTTCCTTTTTATATATAAAAATATATATTTGAAAATAAATCCGTACCTACTCTACCCACGTTTTTCTGGCATGTTAACCTAACCTGGGATGAAAATTGAAATATAGACCCTGCCAAAACACACATATTTTTTGTTTGGTCTTATTACGGAATTATAGCTCATCTACAGACTCGTGCCATCTATCGAATTTCAAACTTCGCTATTCGGAATTCAGAATTCAGAAGTACAACAAATTTGGCATTGTCACCCTTCCGTGTCTGGGTTTGAGTAAGTTCCACTGGGGAGATGAAGGGTGGTAGGGCGCGCGCCTATATAAATCCTAGAAAAAATACTCACCAATCTCGAATTTCGGACATCCTTGTTAAAACCCGGACCAATACCCTGTATGTGGATTGACTAGATAAATTCAAGACCGCCCCTGTCCCCACCATGCTCTTAATGTTTCTTTATGCCCTCAGGCACGTAAAATATCAGAATGCTTGACCTTAAAAAGTGAGGCGCTGTATGTTGTATGCATGGTTATAATCTGTTAGTGTCATTTAAAAAGTTGATTGTGAAATGTGTCCGCTTTCCTTTATATAATTATGTTTCATTTGTTCCTCCAATGTAGGCACTCCTCACTCGCCCCCAAACACTTGTTTGTACTATTCGGGAATGGAAAACTTGGTCAAGTTCGATACCAACAGTGGCCGTAGCATGTGTGTCATAAGTCGATGCTCGATGGTAAGATGAGATGGTAAGATGCGTTGGTCGATGGTAAGATGCGATGGTCGTTGGTAAGATGCAATGGTAAGATGCGATGGTCGATGGTAATATGCGATGGTTGATGGTAAGATGAGATGGTAAGATGCAATGGTCGATGGTAAGATGCTATGGTCGATGGTCCATCGCATCTTACCATCGACCATCACATCTTACCATCACATCTTACCATCGACCATCGCATCTTACCTAGGTCGATGGTCAATGGTAAGATGCTTCGACCCTAACAGGACACCGTACATGTGTAACCACTTTTACCAGATTTTTACATTACATTCTGTTGTATGTTTAGCACGCGGGAAATCTCCCCAAAACCACTCCTGATATTGCGCATCATACGCACAATGGGGGTTTCAAGTATGCATGCTTTCTATTATATCCGTTTTGTTAGTTGTTATCTTAGGTAAGATTGTGTTAAATGTCACTGTTTTTTTCAACTTGAACTCTATGCTTTGTCCTATTTAAAAAGGGGAATTTTGTGGTCATGTTTAAGTTCGATAGTGATATTAACTAAAATAAACACTGAACAGATAAGCTATAGAACACATGCCAAGCCTTTTGAGGTGCATTATTATGTAAACAAAATTCAGGCAAAACACAGCCACGTAGTTACGCATGATTTGGCCACAACCACGTTTGTATGACTGTCCAATTTAAGCCATAATTTATTAAAATGTGGTAATGTCTGAGCTATGGGAGTTTTTATCACAGCCCGCAAGTTATGTGATAAAGTACGTGCTATTTTTTTGTCAGAGGTATCGTATTAGTTTGAATGGTTGACATGGATAAATAACTGACAACTGTCGTTATGTTAATTGCAGCAACAGTATGTTTAGTTTCAACTTTAACTGAAACGATACAGACTTTAAGTCGACTATTAGAGGAAAATGTGACCGCCATTATTTAATTAAATAACCCAATGTACTTAGGTGTGAATTGAAAACCGATTTGAAATTTAGCATCGGTTAAAGGGTATGCGAATGCTTTAGTAAATTTGACTTACAAGATATTCGTGTTATGCGAATGTTTTATCAAATTGGCCCTGCACCATATAGGTTCTATGCATAAGCGCATCCGTACAGGGACATACGTACTATTGCATGAGTTTACACGAGTTTTCGCGATATTGTAGTGAAACTATTTATTTGGTATAGTTTGAAATTGTTTTTATCTTATTATATTAATGGTATTTAGTAGTTCCTTAGTTATAAAACTTTCCAAACTAAGTTATAAGACTTTCGAAAATGAATGGTTCATTTTCCGCTTTGACAAACATGTTCATCCTTTCTGACTGATATGGCGTGTCAGCCTGCTATATGGTGTGATATGAAAATTGTGTTACTTAACCTACTGACGATGAAGTATATCTTATATATTTACTCGATAGACACAAAATAAACGGCTTTAACCAGCTGCAGACAGGCCAAAATCAGACCTGTTGTGTCGGATTAAGAGTTACCAACATAATTCATTTTACAAATATTCAATCGCGTGTATTTTAAGTACCAGTAAATAAACATATACTTTTGATCGGCACATATACATTATTTTATCACCTAAACACTTTTAGAGGGTTTGGTTAAATGATTGTTTAGTGTAATTTAGCATTTATTATCACGGGTAAGTTTTCAATTTCTTTAGAAGTAACAAATACAGTTTCAATATTACATACACGTATTGACATTACAACGTGACCTTAACCTATTGTTGACATTATTGTCTAATTGCATCTTTCAGTTTGTCCCAAAACATCTCTTGACCTTGAATATCGGTAGTGTATTCGATGTAAGATTCAGTCTTTATCCATTCCAACATTTCCAATGGCATATCCTTTGCAGGAATATCTTCTAGCATAGCTATAACTAACATACTTCTCCCATCTCTGGAATATATACTCTCCATTCGGGCCATGTTGAATTCATATAAACACCATTTCCTTTTTACAAACGCCTTAGTTAATATGACGACTGTTTTTCTACTACTTTTTATGGCGTCGTTAATATTGTCTGCGATAGCATTTCCTGCAAGAAAATCTCTCTGATGAATACACAATGACATGTCGTCCTCTTCTAGATGTGGAATGATACCATCAAGTATAAAACGAATGTTCTCTTCTGCGTATGATATAAATGCATCGTGTTTATAATATTCTATAGGTGAATAACCAAAATGTCTATTTTTGGACATATAGAAAAAGTATCTAAGCTTCCAGCGGTTTTTGTAGATGACACCGCCGATGACGATTGATAGAAACACGGATATACCAATACTACACAAAACAATGATGAGCGTATATGGCTTACAATTCTTACTAAGTTTGGTTATGTATGTTTTGATATCGGAAGGAAGAATTGGTTTGCCATTTTCATCCACGAATATGTAGCTTTCAAACTGGACAAAGTGTTCCTGCTTTAAAAGCATCCACTTTAGAAATTCCTTATACTGGCACGTACATTTTATGGTGTTATTTCGCATATCAATTGAGAATGGAATCATCATACGCGTTGACATAACCGAAAAATGATTCATAAGTTGTTGTGGCAAAGAATTTATAAAGTTGAAACTTATGTTGATATGTGTTAAATTCACCATGTCTGCAACATCAATTTTCCACTCTTCCAAACTGTTTGAACTTAGATCTAGGGTTTCCAGATTAATCAAACTACTAAACGAGTCTGATGGAATGCTAGTAATTCTGTTTAATGTTAAATTCAATGTTTTCAGTTTTGTAAGTGATCCAAATATACCTTTGTAATCCTCTTCCGGTATCAGTCCAATGAAATTCTTCTGTAGCTGTAGATTTTCAAGATTCGGCATTAGATAAAACATTTTATTACTAATATGTGAACAATAGGTTCTTGACACATCTAGGTATTTTAAACGAAATAATGGTCCTACCGGACCTATCAAAGTGTCTAAAATATTTCCGGAAAAATCCAAATATTCAACTGTGTTACCCAGCGGCAATACTAGAAATTTATTAATTGTATACTTCATATTACAATCATTAAACATAACCTTTTTAAGTGTTTTCGGAAAAGCAGGTGGTGGATAATTTATAATTTCATCAGAACCAAAATAAGGGCAATTGTCAATGCTGTTGCTGATATTCTTCAAGACATCATCACGCATATAGGGACAAATGTCATCATCAGGCTCATTGTCAGTTTGATTTTCGTCCGATTCAGATTTGTACAAAGCTGGATTATGGGCCATATTTTGAAAACTGCCATAGAATTCAATACCGTTTGATGCGCACGCAATCTGCAGGAGATACGGTGCAAACGTGAATATGTTATCATTGAAATGAAGTTTCTGCAACGTCTTAGGAAACAACTGAATGGAATCTGTCTCTAAAACTTGAAGCCTGTTACTATTAATTGCTAATTCTCGGAGTGTTGTATTTCTTAAGTAGCAAATATCTCTTTTGCGAAGTTCTGTTCCGAGACCAAACGTATTATAAACTTTAGAATAATTCAAAAACTGGATATTAGTGAACTGCAACCCATAAGACACGTTCCGTAACATTCGGAAACCTAAGCGTTGGTTTTGGGATAAGTCAAGTGTTTCTAAATTATGAAGTTCTTGAAAAGTTTCTGCTTCAATAGTGCCTATGTCACAAACAGATATGTTTAATATTCTTACTGTTTTTAAGTTTTCAAATGTAGATTGAGTCAAATTCCCAAGGTTACACGTACACACGGATCCAGATAAATGAACTCTCGTGAGGTGTCTTAGTTTAGCATAATTTGATCCAAAGTCCGTGTTAGTTAGACCATCAATATACAATGTTTCCAACACTGTTAATCCTGATAAATCTGGATATGCCATGCCAGGGCTAGGCACATCCACTTTTAAATTTCGGTTTAGCAGCAGTGTTTTCAAAGAAGGTAATTCTGTAAATATGGTGCGATTTCCTCGTTGATACACGTCCAAATTGTTTAAACTCAAGTCGACGAGATTTAACTTGCTCATCTCAGAAAAGGTGTCATCTATTATTGTTGTCAACGAGTTGTTACTAAGAATAAGTTCAGTTAAGTTTTGACATCCTTTCAATGCAATTTTGTTGTCAATTAGTGTTATGTTGTTTGAACTTGCATCTAGATATGTTGCATTTCCTATGTATGTACACATGTCCGTCAGGTTTAACATCGTATGTGAGCAATCTATTTTCGATTGGTGCTCTTCATTAACTTCACACGTGCATTTGTATTCCGGTCCACATGTAAATACTGTAGAGCAGAAGATGGCATTTTGAATCACAAGTAAACACGTAAATACTACCCAAAACGTATATATCCGAGACATGTTGAAATTAATCCTAAATAGCAGTAGCCAAGTACGAGCTGACTTAACTGATTTTATTTAATTCATAGCGTAACTCAATGCATAACAGTCTTAAACCATTACAGCGCTCTATACACACACGCATACAGTATGTTTGTTTTGGATATTTAAAGCAGACAGCTATTTGAAACACAAATAAGTTAATGCGTAAAACCAGTCACTTATATCCGACGTATTTGAACATCCGATACCTGCTTTAAGTGCATTATATTCAGTATAATGTCAAACAATGAGCAAAATGTTATACCAGGTATACACTTTACGCACCGTAACATATACTTAAACCACATGCCTCTTTGTAAGCTTATCTTTCTTTGTAATGTCACAAGCCCATGACGAAATTAGGTATTTGTATAAGCAGTTTATATTTCGTAAACTAATGTTCACATAAATAGTATGCGCAAAATATCAATAGTAAATATCTGAAAGCAAGTCGATAAGGGTTTATAAAAAAAATGCTTATATATTACCTATTAATGCTGCCTTTTTGGTTAGAGAACAGTTCATGGAGGGGATTTCTTTATTTACACTGTCCGTTTCATTGGGATGGCAGTAGGTTAAGTGTGAGCCAGGGTGAAATTATTGATGCCTTTTATAATACTTCTCGGTATCTTGATAATCCGTTCTTTGCTCAAATGGTTACTAACATTTATCCACCAGAGCTCACGTTCAATAAAGCCAACAGATCGGGTACAGTAGCAGCATTGCTCTATCTTCATCTCTCGATTTCAAATGATTGTATTCATACTAAAATCTATGATAAGAGAGATGATTTCAATTTTAACATCGTTAACTATCCACACCTGGATGGAGATGTACCTCGTGCTACCTCATAAGGGTGTATATCTTCCGGCTCATTCGATTTGCTAGAGCGTGTAATGATGTTATAGACTGCAATGATCGAAATTAAGTTAATTCAAGTAAACCTCTTCAGCAGGATTTTCGTTATCACAAACTACGTAGATCTTTCTCTATATTCTACCGCCGCAACGGGGGCCTGCTGTAAAAGTACAACACCAACCTTAAAACACTTCTGCGACTAGGCATATCATAACCCTCATTTTATGGAGATGTTGTCTATAAACTTCGAAAGTTAAAGGGGTCTGACGGGTTTCCTGACCGCTTTACAAATTTAATCAGGAAGTTCGTCAGAAAAGGATATAACCCTTTGGTTTTACAGCGCACTGCATGTTTAGTGATTGACCCCTCTACAATCAGTCATTACGCTTCACTTTTCACTTGTGCGATGACTGGACTACCTCTTGGGACTCTATGATTGTACCTACTGAAACCCCAACTAAGGGAGGTGGGTGCATGAGCTTTCGTCCCTCGGGTTTTCTGGTCGTACCCTAGATTGGTTTTCTCTTTAGCTGCAACTACTATGGTTGTTCAGTACGATTCTGGATACATCCTGAGATGTTTAATATTTTGTGTGTTTATTTAGTTAGTTTCTCTGTATGTGGACTTTATTGTTAGATAATTCCTTTTGATGAAATGTAGTTTTGTTTGCACTGTCTTGTCTATTTGGGCGCTGAAGACAAGATAATAGCGAGGATTGTGCGCATATAACATCGATTCAAGCTAACCAGTAGGCCTTATTTCCTACTGACAGTTCCAAGTCGGTAACTCTGTCTTCACCACCCTTTCTGTTGTTTTTTGTCTCTTTCATTGTATTATAAAGTCCTTCTGTGCAGTACAGTGCGGACCTATTACATGGAAGACGGTTGGAAAAACGTTTGATTTTTCTTGTTTTCTTGTGCTGTTTGTTGTTTTTGGAATGTTTACATCTATTACATTTGTTCAGTTATACACCAACAATGGGCTATAGATACATTTACCGGCATAAATACATTTACCGGCACTCTCCGCGAGCACGGCATTTCGATCTTTATATATAATATATGAAAAGTATCAATGTATAGTGCTGGTATTGACTGACGATACATGTAGCACTATATTTGTATTTACTCAGTAGTAAACGGAAGCTCAAAAGTTGTCTGTTAAGACATTTGGCCTCTTAATATAAGTACATTTCGTGTAAACCTAAATACACTTTGTAATTGATATAGTAGTTGTTTAGAGTAGGTGACCACTAAATAGAGCTAGTCTCTTTAGCAGGCCTGGCTGTAAATTATGGCATTTTACTAACTGAAATTTATAATATAGCATCTGTGTCGTTGTTGTGTGTCTGTGTGTGCTTGCGTGGGTGTGTGCGTGCTTGCGAGCGCGCGTGTGCGTGTTGTTGTTGTTTTTCAAACATATAAAAGGAACTTTGAATAACACTGGGTTTTTGATTATTATGGTCGCTATCCAATGTTTTATTCATGTCTGGTGACAGCTAAAATTATTACGAAATAATTTAAATGTAGGCAGTAATGGATATAGATTTCATCCGCAGTAGTTTCGTATAACATTTTTGGAATAGTTTAACATAATAGGGGTTTAAACTATGTTAACCAAATGGGGCTAAAAATCAGTAGTTAAATTTTAGACGACGGATCGAAAGGCGCAACTGGGTAGTTGCATCACAAATTCGTAACAAGTGTTACAATCTGCAGTCTGATTGATCCTACGATTCGACGTGTAAGGAAAAGTTACGAAGGAAATATTTTGAACAGTCCAATATTATTCTTCAAATGAATGTCTTTGACAATTCATCATTGTTTATTTATATGAATTTGTCAAACAGATGTGATTTTTTTTTAAATTTCTAATTTTAATTTCCAATTTCTTCGTATAGTGTTGTGTAGCTCATCCGCTAAGTAGCTGATGACAGTCTGATGTCAGTCAGTCCATCTCAATGCATTATCTTGTTGTGTGATGCTGCAAATTAATATTGTGCACTAATAATCGGTTTAACAATGAAGTTTGTAAGCAATGTTTCTCCATATATTTTAGACCTACTTGTACTCGTTTTCAGCCCAGTCAGCATGTTTTTATCTCACATTGATTTGTTACGAGCATTTTCATCCTAACAATAATCGTGACAAATACAACTATCGTTTATTTCATTTTAGGGTTCTCCGTTGTTTGGCGGATTACCCGGACAGCAATAACTATAACCCGACTGTGTTAAACCTTTATTTGGTAATACTTTATGAATATCAATGTTAACACCGTTTCCACTTTTTTCAACACATGTTTTAGTAAGTCCGCATGATGCACATATTGATTTACGCATTTTTGCTAACATATTCTGAGGACTGATTTTTTTTCTTAGTAACGCAGTGATTTATGTAAACATGTATTTTCAAATAAAATAGATTAATTGATAAAATTTGATTTTACTGTTTTTATTCTCTATTGTTTCATAAGAGTTTGTGGACTTTATTGTTAGAGATTTCCTTTTGATGGGATGTAGTTTTATTAACACTGTCTTGTCTATTTTGGCGCTGAAGACAGGATAATAGCGAGGATTGTGCGCATACAAATCGATTAAAGCTAACCAGTAGGCCTTATTACCTACTGACCGTTCCAAGTCGGTAACCCTGTCTTCACCACCCTTTCTGTTGTTTTTTGTCTCTTTTATTGTAGTTTCAAGTCCTTGTTTGCAGTACAGTGCGGATCTACGATGCCGTTGCGTTCGAACGCTGTGGTTTCTATAGGACCCTATATATCATACTATAAAGAATATTTTTATTTCCTTCTTGTAACATGGTGAAAAAAACAACAACATCCACACAGTATATATGTTCTTATCTGGATAATGAATAGTGTCATACTTTATATTCGGGGATGTAAGATTCCGAAAAAGAGATGCCTTGAAAGCAATACGCAAAAACAAGAAATAAAAGTACCAGACTCGGTCTTATGGAGTCTGTTGATGTAAGGTAATATCATTTGATAAACATCTCACGCCCCCTCCCAGCCCCCGCCCCAACCCCCCCCCCCCCCCAACCTCCCCCCACCTCCGCCCTATCACCGGCTTAAGCGGTATTCTAATTGAAAGCCATATATATTGGTCGTGATGATCCCAAAGGAACGGTTATCAATAACACTATTGATTTGTAGTCGGAAATATGTTTTACAGCCGCCACATATCACTAAACAAACGCTAGTGTGAATGTCAATAAATACTGTAATGCGAATCCCTTTGGAACTAACAATCACAAACAAGGGGGAAAAGTAGCAGACCCGGTTTTACTGGGTCTATGCATGCTATGTGAGGTAATATAATTTGCAACATCTTTCAAGCCCCCCAGTACGGCTTAAACAATATTCTACTTTAAACTTTATATCCGCACAGATTGGGCTTGATGATCCCATAGGACCAGTAAGTAGTAACACTATGTATTTGTAATCGGGGCGACATTTTACAGCCGCCACCCAGCAATAAATAAACTCTACTTTGAATATGAACACTTCTGTTGGTGATACCAAATGGATCAAAATAATAAGTATCACAGTAAAACGTTCAGCGTGTCACCCCGTAAGATCAACAAGATTATTAATATCACATTCTCTTCCTTTAGTTTTGTTGTCAATGCTCTTCTGAAATTGTGTATACGCTTTAGCCCATTGTATTATACATGCATCTAAGAACACACCCCCACCCACCCACCCACCGCCCCACGTTTCTTGTTGTTGCTTTGTTTTATTTTATAGGACAACAAACTTTACACTCTTTATAAATTTCTTCTGCGTGATGGTGTAAATCCATTTGGATCAAGCAGCTAGTCTAGCTGTTGTATCAATTGTCGTTTTAAGCATTCCATTTCCAAATAATCTACCAATTCCAGTGTGTGTTGGTAAGTTCAGTGTTACTTACATTTTTGGAGCCACATCAGAAAATGTTGGCATTTAATGTAATATAAATATATGAATCTTTCGTAAGAGAATATCGTTTTAATCAGCAAACCAGCTAAATCTTTAAAAAGGTCGTTTTTAATGGAAATATGATTTTTAGCTTTACTAATATTATTACTCTTTAAAGTGTGTGTTATTTCAATTTTATTTATAGGCAGTCATAGGTCTTCACTATTCACAACTATATTTGTATACCTACTCCATCCGCGCTACCGTTTCCATAAAAGTAGACATCATCAAAGTCGAGCAGGATGTGTAGCATTAAAAGACCACAGTAAACTAAATACAGGCATGGAAACAAACAACATTGTGATGACCTAAACAATGTACAATAAACGCAGATTAGAGTTTGCCTGTAAGCTGTTGTAAATATTTCTAAATTTCTTAAACTGTTTGTCTTACCTCAACTAAATTTTATGTTGGGATTCTTTATTGCATTATTGAGATGGGTGCATAAGGAATTTAAATTTTCATTTATATTTCTCGTTTAGGGCAAAGTGTTTTGTTAGAGACTATTTAAATACCTCATTGAAGGTTCCATTTTCACCGTCATATGCATCCCATCTTTGGGATGGCTCAAATTTATGTACGGTTGACTTTTTAAATATTGAGTTCCGGTCAACGCGGGGCTAGACGGCGTGAACGCTAGCAACATGTTTCACTGCCTTTCATGAACAGTCTCAATCAAGCCGATACAGAAGTATTTTTTGTATTTATCGTGTTCGATGAATTTCAAATTTCTCTTTTCATACTTTGTAGACGCAAATAAATTGTGGACTCCCTGGGTTTCCGTAGAGCCCAACTTAACATTGACTATGAAGTGCACGAAGTGCTCAAGGGTGAGCTATTGTGACCACTCTTCGTCCGTCGTCTGTCGTCCGTCGTCTTTCGTCTGCCGTCCGTCATCATTGTTTACACGATAGAGGCCACATTTATTGAGCAATCCTAACCAGGTTGCATAGATTGTATATGATCATAAGATCTCGGACGAGTTCTATAATGGGCCAGCAAAAAAATACGTTTGCATCTTGTTTACATGATAGAGGCCACACTTAACTAAACTTGCACATATTATACATGACTATACGACTTTGGACGAGTTTAATAATGGGCAAGGTCGGACCAGTAATTATGGCCCCTAAATTAGCAAAAAATGCAGTTTTTCATCTTTTTACACGATAGAGGCCACACTTCTTGAGCAATCTTAACCAAACATGCACAGCTAGTATATTACCATAAGATCTCAGACGAGTTCGATAATGGGCAAAATCGGACCATTAACATCAGAGTTATGGCCCGTGTATTAGCAAATAATGCAATTTTACATGTTGTTATCACAATCCAGGCCACATTTCTTGAGCAATCATAACCACAATTATACAGGGTCATTTTTTTTTTTTTTTTTTTTTTTTTTAACAAAACAAATGTTGATTTTATTTAAATGTTTTAACATTGTTTGTTTATTTTATTGTTATTATATTTGTTTAATTATTTAAAAAGAAATTGGGGGGAGAGGGGGTGGTGGGGGGATTGGTGGGATTTAACTTTTTTTTAAACGCCGTTTTGGATTTGACGAAACTTAGCAGGGAGTATTGGTATGATATCTAGTTGTGTATAATGCGGCTTTTTACCGGTTCATTGATGTTTGACGCAGTTACTGCCTCTTGACAGAGCAATCTTAACAAAACTTACACAGGTTAGGTATTTTTTATTTATTTTTCAATTTAATATTTAATATTTATGATAATAAATACTGATAAAGACACAATTTAGAGAATAAAGCAGCAGACTCGATTTTCAAGTTATTGAGTCTGTTCATGAGAAGTAATGAAAAAAGCAACAACTCTCACGCCCCCTAGCGCCGCCTTAAGCGGTATTCTACTTCAAAGCCACCTATATTGGGCTCGTTGGTCCCAAAGGACCAGTAAAAATAACACTACTGATTCGTAGCACGGGGAGACATTTTACAGCCGCCACACTGCACTAAACGAACGCTAGTGTGAAACTAACTTAAAAGTCAGGGGTTAAATGTGTCAAATTTAAGTCAAATTTGTCCCTTTATATGAAATGTTTGCAATTGAAAGCGGTGTTGCGAGGGTATTAATCACCTTCAGTGATAGTTCTAGTTGATCTTGTTAACATGGCAGGACAGATAGACGCCCCATTTCTTGAGCAATCTTAACCAAAAGTTCGACAACGTGCCAATACTCAGGTGAGAACTACAGGGCCATCAAAGCCCTCTTGTATTTACATGTATGTTGTTTTAGTTATGTATTCTTACACATATAACACATCCCCCCGAACCCAACCCCCACTACACACACACACACACATTACATTACATACACATTTGACATATTTATGTGTTTTTTTTATTTATTGTTACACCTATAACCCCACAACACCAAGACCACCGTCTTCAGCCCCCCACGAAACCCGATAATATTTTATCATATGTTTCTGTGTTGTTTTGTTTATTTATTCTCATACCTCTGCCCCTCACCATCGCCGACTTTTTTTGGTACATAATTAGTTTTATGTTGTTTTGTTTATCTATTCTTACATACCACCCACAGCTCTCTCAGCCTCACCCCTCTCACAACCCGATTTTCTTTTTACATATTTCGGTTTTCGTCTGGTTTATTTATTCTTACTCCTATAACCCCCGCCGCAATCATCCACATACCAAAAAAAACCACCCCACCCCAACCCAACCCAAAAACACTAAACGTTTATACATATTATATATGTGTATATAACTGTGTTGTTTGGTTCATTTATTCTTACAGCTCTACCCGCAACCTTCCTCCCCACTACTACCCCCACCCCAAACACCTCCAATCCAAAACGCGGGATTTTTCTTTTACATATTTTTGTTTCTTTTGTTTATTTATTCTTACACCTATAACTACCATCCACCACCCGCACACCCAATCCCCACCCCAACTGACAAGTAACCTTTTTTATTAACATGTTTCTGAGTTGCTTTGTGTATTTATTGTAACATTTTTACCTCCGACCCCACCACTCCGACTTGTTTAAACATATTTTATTTATTCGTACATAATCCCCACAACCGCCAAACCCCACCTCACCCAAAACGAGACTTTTTTTTTACATATTTTTGTGTTGTTTTGTTTATTTTTCCTTACGAAGCTACAACCCCCACCCCGACCCACCCAAAACCCGGGGTTTACATATTTTGTTATTTTTGATGGTTTAGTTTTACTAACAACTATACCCACCACTACCACCAACACAAACACAAACACCACTCAACCCCCTATTTCATACCACCCAAAACATGACTTTATTATTTGCTTTAATTTGTTTACATATTTCTGTGTTGTTTAGTTGATTAATATTTACATCTATAACCCCCACCACAACTATCACCCGCCCCGAACCTGCCTCGAACCTCACCGCCTGCCCCAACCCACCCAAAATTGTATTGTTTTACATATTTCAGTGTTGATTTTGTTTATTTATTCGTACACCTATATTCCCACCTCAGTTAACACCATCCGCCCCAAATCACCGCTCTCGCCCCCGCGCCAGCTCCCACCTCCACCCACATAGAACTTTGTTAGTTTTTTACTTAATTTTTTTTATTTTTTTATTTTAACACCTAAAAGCCCGCCCACACCAACCCGACATTTTTTTACATATTTTACTTATTCTTACTTACTCCCACAACCCAAATACCCGATTTTTATATATTTCTGTTTTTTTTTATTTGTTTTTTTCCCCTAAAATCTATAACACCACAACAACAACACCACCACCACCACAACCACCACCACCACCACCACCACCACTATCACTGCCAAAAACAACACCACCCCCAACCTCCAGTTCCATCCCACCCAAAAGACGACTTTATTTTAAAAAAATTTAAATTCGTTTACATATTTCTATGTTGTTTAGTTGTTTTTTGTTTTTATTGTTTTTTCTAACAACTATATATATATATAAACCCACAACCACATCACAATAACCACATCACCATAACCAACACCAACACCACCACCCCACCACCACCACCTCTATCACTGCCACCAACACCACCACCTCCACCATCAACACCACCACTACCAATACCACTGCCACCTACACCACCACTCCCAACATCCAATTACATCCAACCCAAACAGAACTTTATTTATATTGTTTCTAATTTGTTTACATATTTCTGTGTTGTTTAGTTGATTTATTCTTACACCTATAACCCCTCCATCACCCTGGTCTCTCGCCAATCTCCACCCGAAACTCGACGTCATGTTTACATACGGTTTCGTGTTGTTTTGTTTATTTATTCTTACATACCCCACAACCCTCACCGACACCCACCCATCCAAATCTCGATTTTATTTACATAATTCCATGTTTATTTAATGAAACACACATACACCCCACCACCACCACGACCACTACAACTCCATTCCTCCCTAAACACGTCTTTATTTCCGTTTACGTATTATTACATACCCCCACAACCTCTTTCATCCAACCCCACCCAAAAGCCGATATTCTTTTTCACATATTTCTATGTTGTAATGTTTATTTATTATAACATACCTCCCACACACACGCACCATCACCACCACCCCCACCAACACCACCACCACTCTCCCACTCCCAACACCATCACCCTCAACTCCACCTCACCCAAAAACCCGTCTTTATTATTATTATATTACCGTCACATGTTTTCACCCTACCCGGTTTTCGAAATATTTCTGTATTTGGTTTATTTATTTTTAAATACCACGCCGCCCCACTCCCGTCCTTCCAATCCCGGCTAAAACACGCCTTGTTTGTTTTACATATGTCTGTTTTTTTTTGTTTATTTATTCTTACATACCACGCTCTCAATCCGGGCCAAAACCCGCCATTTTTTGTTTTACATAATAATATGTATATGTCTGTGTTGTTTTGTTTATTTATTCTGACACCTTTACGCACATCCACACCCTCCCACACAAACACACTACCACCAGCACGTTCCCCCATTGCTTCAAAAATCCGCCATGTTTTTGTTTATATATGTTTGTTTTGTTTATTTATTTTTACACATTTAACACCCACACCCCCATATCCAACCCCACGCCAACGAAAACCTGACTTTTTATTTTTACATACTTCTGTGTTCTTTTGTTTATTTATTTTTACACCTATACCCAACCACCACCACTACCACTACCACTGCAACCACCACCACCACCACCAACAACAACAACCCCCAACTCAAGCACGCATAAAAAACTTTTTTTTTTTCTTTTTTTTTTAAATTTGTTTACATATTTCTGTGTTATTTTGTTTATTTTACACCTATAACCGCTGCACCACCACCACCCCAGACCCACACGTTGCCCCCAACACGAAACCCCATTGTTTTTTGTTTACGTATTTCTATGTTGTTTTATTTATTTTGTCTAACATACCCCATCCCCACGGCCAACCCCACCCTACCCGAAGCCAAATATATTTTATGAAACATTTCTGTATATTGTTTATTTATTCTTACATAACACTACACCCCAATCCCCACCCAAAACCCGATATTTTTTTACATATGTCTTTGGTTTTTTTTTTACACCCATTGCGCCCCATCACACCACCCTCAAATTGTTGAACATTGTTTTGTTTATTTATTCGTGCATCCCAAACAATCCCCTCGCTCCCACCCACACCACCCAAAAAACGAATCTTTTTACTACACCTATAACCATCATTTCAACCACCTCCACCATCCCCACAAACACCTACAACCCAACGCCCTGCGCCCACTCTCGCCCTACCTACCCGAAACCCAAGTGTTATTTGACATATTTCTGTATTTTGCTTATTTATGTTTACATACCAACCCTCCCCCACCATCCCGGCGAAACCCCGTTTTTGTTTTGTTTTACATCATGTATTCTTACACTTTCAAACCGCCATCAGCCCCACATCATCACCCCCACCCCAACACCCCACAACAGCCCACCCAAAACCTGATTTATTATACGTATTTTTGTTTTGTTTTCTTTATTTATTCTTACACAATGTCATATATATGATATAACCAGTCAGGGCTGTAACTGATTGAAGTTATCCGCTAAATAACGTGTACAAGTTATCATTTCGTAGCAGTGAACATCCTCGGAAAGTTGCTGTTTATGTTGAAATTCGCGGTAGGTTACGTCATGCCAGTGCCCGCGGCATGTAGCGAGACAGGAAGTACCGGCAGCATTGACCGCATGGAAGCTGACTTAAAGCAGAGTGATAATTTTCCTATTTTTATGCGATTTATTTCACAAAATTGATCAAATTTGAGTCATTTCAGACACATATTTATATCCTTTCGCATTTTTTCGGCGAATGACGTATTTTTTTCCTGTTTTATTGTTCCTTTCCCTGGTCAAGTTAGTCAACAATGCTCGTACGCATCGCCGATAAACTTCTACGCATCGTGTTGGAAGGTTGATCGGGTCTAAGAAAAATGTAACTTGTTATTGTCTATTTAAATGTCGGAAAATTGTAAAATGAGATAAGATAACTCGTGCAGGCTTGTTCGTATAATCTTCGGTGAACATCTTCATCGTTCATCGTGCTCTTTGGGAAATGAAATTATACGGGACAGCTGTTCAATATGTTATTTGTTTAAATAAACATGATAAATAAAAATGATGTTAAATATTAAATACCAATTGAAAGTCAATTGTGTGAAAAACGTTTTTGTTTATGTTCTGTAACCATGGTAACAGTTTTAACACCTTACATTGAGAGAACAACCTCAAAGGGAGATGAGACGAATTATATCAGACAGAGAGGTATGTAGCCTTGGCCAAATGAACATGCTATATGTGGGAGAGGGTATGGGATGGTGTCGGGTGATAAGTGAGTAGGGTCAGGAGACAGGGAATAAAAAAAGACGGGAGTAGAGTGACGAGGTGGTGGAGTGTGGGAGATTTGTAAAATAACAAGATAGTAAACAAAATGATAGAGAAGTAATAAAGAGGGAGGGTGGAGGGAGAAGACCACCACGTGTACACGCCTCCTCTCTGTCATATGGTTGCGTGGGTTTCTGAGCATGCTGATGGGGTACCAAACTAACTAAATGGCTACGTACTGCATAACCTGTAGTTCTATGTTCAGCATGTTTATCGACAAGGCAGTTCGCAGTTTATTACGAGCCAGTTTCATAAACAAGAGTAGGACTCTAATATGCTAATCATACTAATATTTCCCGGTCCAGTTGGTATGTTTTGAGTTTGAGCCTCGATCTGCAGTCATTGATAACTTATTTGAGCTATTTTATATGTAACTTAAAAATATAGAAGGAAATAGTGAATCTCTGGAAGCCATTATTTTCTGCACATAAACATAATTTATATTACTTAAAAAAGGTCCTGCTGAGTGACCAAGTTTACTACGGAGTGATGTACTGTTAATTTTAATCCCATGGCACTTAAAAATATAAGTTACTTAGGCCAAAACAAAAAATGTGTTTCGGGCAACCCGACCCTACAAGACACTAAAGTTTTTTGCCATCAATCCTAAATGTTTAAAGTGAATTCTCAGTGTATTTTAAAAAAAAAGAAGCCTACTTACCCAACCGAGACCGTTGCACGAAACACAAACTTTTTGCCTCAATAAAGATATAAAACTGTATACAGTTGTGAAATATAAATGTGGGATGTTGTATGTTTAAAAACCTGATTCGAACAGGCAATCAAGTTACATGTTCGTGATCCTGATGATATTTATGTTTTAATTATTTATCTGTTTACGCTATTTTATTTTTTATTTAAATGCAAACTAATTCTACCATGACTAACTTAATTACTTGATGCAGTTATATAACTAGATGCAATTATAAAGTTATATTTCTTTATAACTGCATTCAGTTATCTGGTTAGTCGACCTTAACAAAATGTGATTTGTTTCCCGTAACCCAACCGACCTGTTTACTACCGAGTGATGTACTGTTAATATTAATCCCATGGCACTTACAAATATAAGTAACTTAGGCCAAAACAAAAAATGTGTTGTGGGCAACCCGACCTTACCTAGCAAAACCTGCAGACACTAAAGTGTTTTGCCATCAATCCTAAATATTTGAAGTGAATTATCAGTGTATTTAAAAAAAAAAACTACCTACCCTACCAAGACTTTTTGAGACCGTTTCCCAAAACACACACTTGTTTGCCTTAATAAAGATATAAAACTGTATACAGTTATGAAATATAAATGTGGGATGTATTGAGGACATTCCCCAGGATGTTTGTAAGGGGTAGGGGCAAAAGTTCAGACGACGAAATGGGGGAAGGTCGCGGGAAGGGGGTGCCCCACCTCCCGCATCAATTACTTTTTTTTGACCGATGAAAATAAGACATGGCATCATATGAAATCATATGAAATGAAATAAAACTATACTAAAATGTCATTTTATTGTGATTTTATTTATTTATTTCACCTATTTATCAAGATACAAGATAAAAGATACAATAAAAAAGCACAATTTTATCATTTATATCAGAGTTTAAAAAAATCAACAGTATGTTACAGTTCTTAGCACATTTATGTTCATTTAGCACCAGCTGCTCAATTATTCCGCCTATTTAACAATTAAAAAAGAATTTACCATTTAAAATATATCAAAGTTTAAAAAAGTTACAGTTCTTTGCACAGTTATGTTGATTTAGCACTAGCTCATAGCGAAGAGCGTCAACTCTTCTTTCCGTGCAAAGCTTCCAAAAATCGAACTCGCTGATGGAGTAAGCCGCGATCCTTCAATTTCTAATTACAATCAATTAAAAATTATCCGAGTTTCTGTCACTCATTCAAATTTTCCGCCATAATGAATCATCCAACACGGCAAACAAATCTCAAATACATTCAAGGTATTGTTAATTAACTTTAATTTAATAACGGCCACGTGTGGTTCTCGGGGGCCCCGTTCGGTTACGGGGCAAAGAATAGGGCCACTGCTGATCCCGTAGGAGGAGAAGGCAGAGGGGTAGAACACCACCCAACTCCACCCCCCACCCGAATTCATGTTCATTTTATAATTTTTTGTTCATGCTCATTAAAGGTCTTCATCATGACCCCTGCATTGTTTCAGGTGCCATCTCGCTGATATCACTAGAGCAGTGGCAGAAAAACAATAGTGGCTCCAACGTAAATGGAGTGTCTACAATAGAACTTGCAGCAACTCTGCAGTTCAGGGTGAAAAGGTTCTAGGCCCGTTCTCCATATTTTATCTCGATGTACATGGAGAATGAGCCTGGCATGTCATTCCTGTTAGGCTCCATATAACCTTTCTTGTGTTGGTGCGCCTTAAGACCCCAATTCAATTCAATTAATTTAATAACGCAAGCCGCGATCCTTAACTTTCCATTCACTAGGCCTATTAAGTAGTTACCACCAATTGCCACCAATATGAATCCAATTATAGAAGCAAGAATGCAAATCAGTATGCAAACACGCACGTCGTCTGTTTGTGTATTCACATGAAGTACCTGCAGCAAGTACACAGTAAACCACCTAATTATCGATCGATATTACCTGAGGCGCAGTAAATTGCCAAGGCTGTATACAACAGGATGTCAGCACTTAACTGTGTAAATAGGGGAAATCTTTGATATCTATGGGGGAAATCTTTGATATCTATTGGATTTTACGATCTCGGGATGAACAAGGGATCGCGGCATGTCTGTTTCAAAGTTAAGGGATCGCGGTGCCGCTACGCAATAAATGGCTGGGGAAGGCCATTATGTTGTATTTTTAAAACCTGATGATATTCATTTTTGGTAATGTATCTGTTTTTAGCTCTACATCAGAGATCAGCAGAGCTTATGCCGTGGTGCGGTGTCCGTCCGTCCGTCCGTCCGTCTGTCCGTCCGTAATTATTTTTTTGTAGCGACTACTCCTCTGAAACTACTGAATGGATTTTCATGAAACTATACAGAAATGTTGCCCATGAGGTCTAGTTGATACTAGAAAAAATTCATGTTGATGTGAAATCCTAGATGGCCACCAAATCTAAAAATGAATTTTTAAGAGACAAGTTTGTAGCGACTACTTCTTGAAAACTTTAAGTGATATTGATATGGGACTTTTTCCAAAATGATCAGCATGACATGTTGTTGGTCCTTGTCGAAAATTGTTTTGATTCGACGTTAAACATGGCTGCCAGCGTCAATCTTTGTTTAAATAGATTATTTTTTAAAAACTTGTAGCGACAACTCCTCCGAAACTACTCGACGGATTTCCGTGAAACTTCACAGGAATGTTGCTCTTGATGTCCAAATGATTATAGCAACATTTCAGGTTAGTCGAAAATTCACGATGGCCGCCACAGCTAAAACTATATTTTCAAAAAACAAGTTTGTAGTGAGTACTTCTTGAAAACTATAAGTGATATTGATATGGGACTTTTTCTAAAATGATCAGTATGGAATGATTTTGATCCTTGTTGAAAATTATTTTGATGCGAAGTTAAATATGGCCGCCAGCGGCCATCTTTATTTACATAGAGTTATATAACGAAAACTTGTAGCGACTACTCCTCTGAGACTATTTGTCGGATTTTCATGAAACTTCACAGGAATGTTGCTCTTGATGTCTAATTGATTCTAACAAAATTTCAGGTCGGCCGGAAATTCAAGATGGCCGCCACGGCTAAAAATATATTTTCAAAAATCAAGTTTGTAACGACTACTTCTTGAAAACTATAAGTGATATTGATATGCGTCTTTTCCTAAAATGATCAGTATGCCATGATGTTGATCCGGATTCGACGTTAAACATGGCTGCCATCGGCCATCTTTGTTTACATAGAGTCTTGTAACTCTAGCACAGCAGATCAGATAACCCTGTGTGGCGGTAACTGAACAGCATGATCACACATAGATAAGAACAATTTGGATCAAGATTTAGAATTTTATATCAAGTACAAATAATGGTGAATATTATTATAAATAAGTTGGGTACACAGTTTTCACAAGAAACTGTTTTTTTGTTTTATATGTACTAAGGATATGCTTATAATTGTTTTCACATTCCATTATTTTTTTGAATTATTAACATTTTGAACTTGTATGTTTACTTGTTCAAATACAATGTATACTCGATTTATCAAATATATATTGAATATAAAATCAGCTAAAGACTATTTAAAAAATACGACATTCAAATTATAATTGTTAGAGTTTGTAAATTTAACATATAAAGGCTGGTGCTTCACGAGAATTTAGTTTTTTCTGATTATAAATAATAAATGATATTATAAAAAACATAAATGTCTCCAACAGTTCACCTACATAATTGAATTGCATTTGGGTTTTACGGAGCACCAACAAAAGAAAGGTTATATACCGCCAAACAGGGATTAACATGCCAGGCTCATCCTCCATTTACATCTAGATACACATATGGAGAATGGGCATAGAACCTTCTAACCTTTAGAACTGCTGCAAATTCTATAGGACAACCCATTTACGATGGAGCAACGTTTCCACATTTGCATATGCGGTGTCATGAAGAAAACCTTGAATGAACATGATAAACAAATGACAAAATGAACATGAAGGGGGTCCTACCCCTCTGCCTCTTGCAGGATTTGCAGTGATTGTATTCTACCCCAGCAACCACACACCAACATAAAAATGCATAAACAATATAAGACTTGAATAAGTATGCATATGAAAATGAATTTTAAAAAAGCATGTTTCCCACTCTTGACGCTGTATTTCTATTGTAATTGCATAGTAATGTATTCATTTATGATCGCATGAAAGAAATAGCTACAATATGAAGTAATTATACATGTCAATCCGTTGTATCTTACGTATCTTGGACAGAACCTGAATGGGAGGTGATACCAAGAAAAGAAGAAAACAATAAAGATAAAAAAGAGATGAAAGGCCTATAAACGGTTGAGTTATTAAAATTAATGTAGTATAACGAATATTAAGGTATGTCGAAAGAGATTTAAAACTGCTAAATTGGCAATTTTGGTAGTTATTGTTAAGACAATATTAAACACTTTTATTTCAACAATCATTTACTTATAGGATCATCTGATTATACGTTATATCCATACACATTTTAAAATTATACACGACAAGCTATGGTGTGGCTACTTTTCGACAGTCTGGGGTTTAAGCCCTGTGAAACGTGTAAATAATGCATGTTTGATGATCTTGTATTTGACATGTAAGACAATAATGGGTTAGGTATAAGAAAAAAAGGTGTTATTAGCTCCGTTGTATATGAGTGTATAAATAGGTTTCAGCGAGCTTATCGGTAAGTATGTGCGCGAGTCCGCCGATAGGGTTAGATATATGTGTAGTTGTATGAAAGTAGTAAGTGATCGGCATGGTTAGATACGATGGACCATCGACCATCGCATCTTACCATCGACAATTGCATCTTACCATCGACCGTCACATCTTACCATCGACCATTGAATCTTACCATCGACCATCGCATCTCACCATCGACCATCGCATCAATCGTAATGTACATTAGGCCTCTTCTTCGATTTATCGACACCCCCACCCCTCTCTCTCTCTCTCTCTCTCTCTCCCTCTCTCCCTCTCTCAATATAATCTCAGGTTTGTAAGTGAGTTGATTTTATTAAATTGATAAATATATGCATGATGTTAAGACGAGTGTAATGAAAACTATTCAACCATGTTGGGTGGGTGGTTGGTTGGGTGTTTGGGTGTGGATGAACAAAACTTGCTTTGTTCAATTCTAATTAATTTTATATGAGCGTTCAACTTAGGCCTTGAAAACAAATATGTGCTTAGGGTAACCCGACCCTACCTATGTTTTCTGGTGAAACCTAGAATTTTTTTCCAATTTATCGGGAAAATATAAACATCTTCCTATTTATATATAAAAATATATATTTGAAAATAAATCCGTACCTACTCTACCCACGTTTTTCTGGCATGTTAACCTAACCTGGGATGAAAATTGAAATATAGACCCTGCCAAAACACACATATTTTTTGTTTGGCCTTATTACGGAATTATAGCTCATCTACAGACTCGTGCCATCTATCGGATTTCAAACTTCGCTATTCGGAATTCAGAATTCAGAAGTACAACAAATTTGGCATTGTCACCCTTCCGTGTCTGGGTTTGAGTAAGTTCCACTGGGGAGATGAAGGGTGGTAGGGCGCGCGCCTATATAAATCCTAGAAAAAATACTCACCAATCTCGAATTTCGGACATCCTTGTTAAAACCTGGACCAATACCCTGTATGTGGATTGACTCGATAAACTCAAGACCGCCCTGTCCCAACATGCTCTTAATGTTTCTTTATGCCCTCAGGCACTTAAAATATCAGAATGCTTGACCTTAAAAAGTGAGGCGCTGTATGTTGTATGCATGGTTATAATCTGTTAGTGTCATTTAAAAAGTTGATTGTGAAATCTGTCCTCTTTCCTTTATATAATTATGTTTCATTTGTTCCTCCAATGTAGGCACTCCTCACTCGCCCCCAAACACTTGTTTGTACTATTCGGGAATGGAAAACTTGGTCAAGTTCGATACCAACAGTGGCCGTAGCATGTGTGTCATAAGTCGATGCTCGATGGTAAGATGAGATGGTAAGATGCGTTGGTCGATGGTAAGATGCGATGGTCGTTGGTAAGATGCAATGGTAAGATGCGATGGTCGATGGTAATATGCGATGGTTGATGGTAAGATGAGATGGTAAGATGCAATGGTCGATGGTAAGATGCGATGGTCGATGGTCCATCGCATCTTACCATCGACCATCACATCTTACCATCACATCTTACCATCGACCATCGCATCTTACCTAGGTCGATGGTCAATGGTAAGATGCTACGACCCTAACAGGACACCGTACATGTGTAACCACTTTTACCAGATGTTTACATTACATTCTGTTGTATGTTTAGCACGCGGGAAATCTCCCCAAAACCACTCCTGATATTGCGCATCATACGCACAATGGGGGTTTCAAGTATGCATGCTTTCTAATATGTCCGTTTTGTTAGTTGTTATCTTAGGTAAGATTGTGTTAAATGTCACTGTTTTATTCAACTTGAACTCTATGCTTTGTCCTATTTAAAAAGGGGAATTTTGCTGTCATGTTTAAGTTCGATAGCGATATTAACTAAAATAAACACTGAACATATAAGCTATAGAACTATTGAGGTGCATTATCACTGTAGGGATCCGTACACCGGATCTTGGTCAAGACCCCGTTCACTAGTACGGAGTTTTGGTCAGCCATGTTGTAGAAAACGTGCGGATAACAACAGCAAAGGTAGGTTAACCACGTTTTTCTCCTATTTTTGTTCATTTTATATGAATGATCAGTATTAATATATATGTTGCGGAAACATTTCCCCGTTCAAATATTACCGTACATTGTTGACGTATTACTTTAAATGCTACAATTCGGATCAAGGAAAACAATTGCCGGTGCTGAAATTCGCCCAAAATACACTTCAGCAATAAATATCTCATTAATTTTTAAGTTAATGAAAATTTTGAATTGGCAGATTTATTTGTTTTTCCAATATATGTGCATGTTCAAAATTTCAGCATCATTCATCCGAAATTGGCCGAGATATGAATCGAAACAAAACGTGCCCAGCGTAACTAATTCATATAAAAAAAATGCTGATTTGTGTACGGAGTCTTGTCCATGTACTGTACGGGGTTTTGCAATGCAAAGGTTGTTTTCGCTGCTCTGCACTGATGTTATTTATTTATATTGTAGTAATTCGTAGACATTATTTAGGGGGTAGGTATAAAATCCGGACTGATACGCGCGGACTAGCGGACTTCGGACTAGCGGACGAGTGACCGGTATGGTATAAAATGCGGACTGGTATTTTGCGGACCATGTAAATAGATGGGACAAATAATACAAATATTCTAATTCTGGTCAGCAAATATTAAAGTTAGACGTTCTTAAAACAAAATAAGTATGTGATGTATGGTAATGGTCATTTGAAAATAGATTTGCAGGAAAATAATTCGTCAACTGACAGTTGTAATTAGGTTCAATGGATGTTTAAAGCAAAATAGATATACATATATTTATTTATTTTTTAAAAAAAAGTTAATGCCGTGAACAAATATATTCATGTTTTAAATTATGTAAACTATAATAGTCTTGTAATTTTCTAATTAAGTACGAATACAATTAGAAATTGTGTTGTATTAAACCATGTTAATTGATTGATTTATTACAAAGTTTATATTGCAATTTAATTTGAATCTTATATATCTGTGAATGATTCAATAAATACGAACACGGTAAATAATAGTGTTATGTTTTGTGTATTTTACTCTTTTAGCTATGTATTCTCCAAATAATGAAATATTTGATTAAAAAACAAGTTGTTTTCTTCTACGTCCGTTATATGGGCTGGATTTTTATATATAGAATGCAAGTAGTGTGAAAGTAGATATGAAAGCACTAATTACTTTCCCCATAGACACCAATGTTAAAGTGTCACATATTAATGATTTGCTGCAAATTCAACTCAAGTATGGATAATGCAGCAGTGTAATGTTCATATAGAAAACTATTTTTTTTCCACTTGAAAAATCACCAGGAAACGTGGGGTCACAACTTGAGACATGTAAGAAAGTTCTTCTTTGTTAACTAAACAGGTCAAGGGTACAGCTTTTTTATTGATCGACTGTTTTCATTGCTCACAAAGTGTAAGCATAGAGTCGAAATTTCGAAAATGTTCATCAGTGATCCAGTAAAACCTATTAATACGCTTCTTATACATATAATCACAAAATCGAATAGAAATGGGTAGTTTTCCCCTACTTATAATGCCCATTTCCATATCAAAAGGCCCTATTACTTTTGAGAAATCGTGATCCTTTTGACATTAAATTGGTTGTTTTTAACGATGTGATTTTATCAACATTTCAATATGGTCTTGATGAATACACCTACTGAGAACCTTGTGTTATATGTGATATTTCATAAAAAAGAAAAAAATACGGTTGGATGCTTCTACCTATTAAAAGAAAGTCACGCGTTGATTTTGATTGATGGTTGATAATATCACACACCTGTATTTAAAATGAAAATAATATTTGTGTCACCATGATGTTGAACATTTTTGAAAGTAATAGTTGAATTTTAATAAGATAAACTGATAGGTGCTTTATCATCAATTCTAATACATCCGCACTATATAACCTAGTTTAAAATAGCTCGTTATATTCAACGAATCACACCCGTAATTTCTACATGAAAATCATGTTTTTCACATTCTACATTCATATGTTGTATATGCAGTGTGTTTGTAAGACGACGTTAACATTGAATAAATATATATTATCATTAATGCAATAGTGTTGGTTGTGTTTTTGTTTAATCTAAATTAATAACAGCTCAATTTGGATTACACATATTTTATTAGAGGTTTACAACTTTGATTATAGACACAATCATTCTTTATACAATAGGGATAAATGCGTAAATATTCTCCGGGACGGGTGAGTGCCTGTGGAAAGGTGCAGCGGGGCATAACCCTATGATTAGACAGAAACGAATTACTGTTAGGCGGGGATGGGCTATTCCAGATAATATCCGTAATCACCATCCATGACCCCGCTTGAAGAAAATTATTTTGAAGCCCAGAATACACCCTTAGCAGGTGCGTAGTTAGAACAGATTCAAATATTCACCTGATTGCACATCAGAATTTCACAAAATGTAGGAAAAGAAAGAAAGAAAGAAAGAAAGAAAGAAAGAAAGAAAGAGAAAGAAAGAAATAATACATTCAAACAATCATTGTTACTAAATCATAGCGCGAACAACTTTACTTTTGTAAATTCTTTTGCTTTAAACATGTTGACGAATTATTTTCATGCAAATCTATTTTCAAATGACCATTACCATACACCACATACTTATTTCGTTTTATGAAATATTTTCTGGCCAAAATATTTGTATTAGTTGTCCCATCTATTTACATGGTCCGCAAAATACCAGACCACATTTTATACCATACTGGTCCGCAGTCCGCTAGTCCGCAGTCCGCTAGTCCGCGCGTGTTTGTCCGCGTTTTACACCTTCCCTTATTTGGGTCCTATATGTCTTATGCCATTTTGTATTGTTAAGACGAAAAAATGCAGAAAACTAAAACTTAAAAGGGGTAATTCTTGAGAAAGACTCCGTACTTATTCCAAATAACTACATGTACTACAAACTAAGTCCAGACGTATATTATTGTCTGTTAGAATTGATACAGTTGTCCAATTTTAGCTCAATGTGACCACAGTTAACGTCATATATTGTTTTTGTCATTTACAAAACCATTAGTATTATATATAATGTTGATGTGTTGAGTTGTATTATATAGTGGAATGTAACCGCTATGATTGGGTGTAGTTTATAATAATGGCAGCCTCCTTAGTTATTTTGTCGCGTTGTAAATAAATGAACTTCATGTGTAGAACCCCATATGTAGAACCCGATGTGTAGAATTTGGTATGCACAATATGATATGATATTTTACCACCCCTCACCTACTAATGATGTTGGAACAGTGCATAAACATTTTTATTTATTTCATTTTTCTTTCGAAGAATTATGTCCAATTTCTTTCTAAGAAAGGACACTGAACCCTGTTACAAAAACGTAAGATAGATGCTTCCAATGGATCTACCTTTCCAAAACGTATTTAAAGAGTGAATTTCAATATGTTTTATGACCTACGAACGGGCAGACAGACGAAAGGTTGTCAAAGTATTATTATACGTCCCACAGGCGTTAAAAATGCTTACCGTATTTTTTCAAACAGTTTGCCTGTCAGGTTAAAATTAATTCTATGCCCCGTACTGACATCTAAACTATGTCAAACTTTCCTAAGCATGTTAATAGGAAATGTAAAGTTGGTTCTTAAACTACATTGACAACACATGATATAGGTAACGGCATGGGTTAATATTAATTATCTACATAGCTCGGATGATTATATTGATTCAGTTCTAATGACACTACATTGACTATTTACAAACATTCAATGAATGTTTTATGTATTACATGTAATGCAAGTACCATTAAAACCATAGTTTCATACAATATATTTAAAGCAAAACTCCGTACAGTAAAAAGAGAATATTTGCAGTACTCCGTACACAAGTGACCAAGACACCGTACACAAACATTAAGTTTGTTTCGATTCATATCTCGGTCAATTTCGGATGAATGAAGTTGAACATTTGAACATGCACGTATATTGGAAAAACAAATAAATCTGCCAATTCAAAATTTTCATTAACTTGAAAATTAAGGAGATATGTATTGCTGAAGGGTACTTTGGGCGAATTTCAGCACCGGCAATTGTTTTTCTTTGATCCGAATTGTAGCATTTAAAGTAATATGTCAACAATGTACGGAAATATTTGAACGGGGAAATGTTTCCGCACCATATAGCAATATTGATTATTCATATAAAATGAACAAAATTAGGAGAAAAACGTGGTTAACCTACTTTTGCTGTTGTTATCCGTACGTTTTCTACAACATGGCTGACCAAAACTCCGTACTAGTGAACGGGGTCTTGACCAAGATCCGGTGTACGGATCCCTACAGTGATTATTATGTAAACAAAATTCAGGCAAAACACAGCCACGTAGTTACGCATGATTTGGCCACAACCACGTTTGTATGACTGTCCAATTTAAGCCATAATTTATTAAAATGTGGTAATGTCTGAGCTATGGGAGTTTTTATCACAGCCCGCAAGTTATGTGATAAAGTACGTGCTATTTTTTTGTCAGAGGTATCGTATTAGTTTGAATGGTTGACATGGATAAATAACTGACAACTGTCGTTATGTTAATTGCAGCAACAATATGTATAGTTTCAACTTTAACTGGAACGATACAGACTTTAAGTCGACTATTAGAGGAAAATGTTAACGCCATTATTTAATTAAATAACCCAATGTACTTAGGTGTGAATTGAAAACCGATTTGAAATTTAGCATCGGTTAAAGGGTATGCGAATGCTTTAGCAAATTTGACTTACAAGCTATCAGTGTTATGCGAATGTTTTATCAAATTTACCCTGCACTATATAGGTTCTATGCATAAGCGCATCCGTACAGGGACATACGTATTATTGCATGAGTTTACACGAGTTTTCGCGATATTGTAGTGAAACTATTTATTTGGTATAGTTTGAACTTTTTTTTATCTTATTATATTAATGGTATTTAGTAGTTCCTAAGTTATAAAACTTTCCAAACTAAGTTATAAGACTTTCGAAAATGAATGGTTCATTTTCCGCTTTGACAAACATGTTCATCCTTTCTGACTGATATGGCGTGTCAGGCCTGATATAGGGTGTGATATGAAAATTGTGTTACTTAACCTACTGACGATGAAGTACATCTTATATATTTACTCGATAGACACACAATAAACGGCTTTAACCAGCTGCAGACAGGCCAAAATCAGACCTGTTGTGTCGGATTAAGAGTTACCAACATAATTCATTTTACAAATATTCAATCGCGTGTATTTTAAGTACCAGTAAATAAACATATACTTTTGATCGGCAAATATACATTATTTTATCACCTAAACACTTGTAGAGGGTTTGGTTAAATGATTGTATAGTGTAATTTAGCATTTATTATGACGGGTTAGTTTTCAATTTCTTTAGAAGTAACAAATACAGTTTCAATATTACATACACGTATTGACATTACCACGTGACCTTAACCTATTGTTGACATTATTGTCTAATTGCATCTTTCAGTTTGTCCCAAAACATCTCTTGACCTTGAATATCGGTAGTGTATTCGATGTAAGATTCAGTATTTATCCATTCCAGCATTTCCAATGGCATATCCTTTGCAGGAATATCTTCTAGCATAGCTATAACTAGCGTACTTCTCCCATCTCTGGAATAAATACTCTCCATTCGGGCCATGTTGAATTCATATAAACACCATTTCCTTTTTACAAACGCCTTAGTTAATATGACGACTGTTTTTCTACTACTTTTTATGGCGTCGTTAATATTGTCTGCGATAGCATTTCCTGCAAGAAAATCTCTCTGATGAATACACAATGACATGTCGTCCTCTTCTAGATGTGGAATGATACCATCAAGTATAAAACGAATGTTCTCTTCTGCGTATGATATAAATGCATCGTGTTTATAATATTCTATAGGTGAATAACCAAAATGTCTATTTTTGGACATATAGAAAAAGTATCTAAGCTTCCAGCGGTTTTTGTAGATGACACCGCCGATGACGATTGATAGAAACACGGATATACCAATACTACACAAAACAATGATGAGCGTATATGGCTTACAATTCTTACTAAGTTTGGTTATGTATGTTTTGATATCGGAAGGAAGAATTGGTTTGCCATTTTCATCCACGAATATGTAGCTTTCAAACTGGACAAAGTGTTCCTGCTTTAAAAGCATCCACTGTAGAAATTCCTTATACTGGCACGTACATTTTATGGTGTTATTTCGCATATCAATTGAGAATGGAATCATCATACGCGTTGACATAACCGAAAAATGATTCATAAGTTGTTGTGGCAAAGAATTTATAAAGTTGAAACTTATGTTGATATGTGTTAAATTCACCATGTCTGCAACATCAATTTTCCACTCTTCCAAACTGTTTGAACTTAGATCTAGGGTTTCCAGATTAATCAAACTACTAAACGAGTCTGATGGAATACTAGTAATTCTGTTTAATGTTAAATTCAATGTTTTCAGTTTTGTAAGTGATCCAAATATACCTTTGTAATCCTCTTCCGGTATCAGTCCAATGAAATTCTTCTGTAGCTGTAGATTTTCAAGATTCGGCATTAGATAAAACATTTTATCACTAATATGTGAACAATAGGTTCTTGACACATCTAGGTATTTTAAACGAAATAATGGTCCTACCGGACCTATCAAAGTGTCTAAAATATTTCCGGAAAAATCCAAATATTCAACTGTGTTACCCAGCGGCAATACTAGAAATTTATTAATTGTATACTTCATATTACAATCATTAAACATAACCTTTTTAAGTGTTTTCGGAAAAGCAGGTGGTGGATAATTTATAATTTTATCAGAACCAAAATAAGGGCAATTGTCAATGCTGTTGCTGATATTCTTCAAGACATCATCACGCATATAGGGACAATCGTCATCATCAGGCTCATTGTCAGTTTGATTTTCGTCCGATTCAGATTTGTACAAAGCTGGATTATGGGCCATATTTTGAAAACTGCCATATAATTCAATACCGTTTGATGCGCACGCAAGCTGCAGGAGATACGGTGCAAACGTGAATTTGTTATCATTGAAATGAAGTTTCTGCAACGTCTTAGGAAACAACTGAATGGAATCTGTCTCTAAAACTTGAAGCCTGTTACTATTAATTGCTAATTCTCGGAGTGTTGTATTTCTTAAGTAGCAAATATCTCTTTTGCGAAGTTCTGTTCCGAGACCAAACGTATTATAAACTTTAGAATAATTCAAAAACTGGATATTAGTGAACTGCAACCCATAAGACACGTTCCGTAGCATTCGGAAACCTAAGCGTTGGTTTTGGGATAAGTCAAGTGTTTCTAAATTATGAAGTTCTTGAAAAGTTTCTGCTTCAATAGTGCCTATGTCACAAACAGATATGTTTAATATTCTTACTGTTTTTAAGTTTTCAAATGTAGATTGAGTCAAATTCCCAAGGTTACACGTACACACGGATCCAGATAAATGAACTCTCGTGAGGTGTCTTAGTTTAGCATAATTTGATCCAAAGTCCGTGTTAGTTAGACCATCAATATACAATGTTTCCAACACTGTTAAACCTGATAAATTTGGATATGCCATGCCAGGGCTAGGCACATCCACTTTTAAATTTCGGTTTAGCAGCAGTGTTTTCAAAGAACGTAATTCTGTAAATATGGTGCGATTTCCTCGTTGATACACGTCCAAATTGTTTAAACTCAAGTCGACGAGATTTAACTTGCTCATCTCAGAAAAGGTGTCATCTATTATTGTTGTCAACGAGTTGTTACTAAGAATAAGTTCAGTTAAGTTTTGACATCCTTTCAATGCAATTTTGTTGTCAAATAGTGTTATGTTGTTTGAACTTGCATCTAGATATGTTGCATTTCCTATGTATGTACACATGTCCGTCAGGTTTAACATCGTATGTGAGCAATCTATTTTCGATTGGTGCTCTTCATTAACTTCACACGTGCATTTGTATTCCGGTCCACATTTAAATACTGTAGCGCAGAAGATGGCATTTTGAATCACAAGTAAACACGTAAATACTACCCAAAACGTATATATCCGAGACATGTTGAAATTAATCCTAAATAGCAGTAGCCAAGTACGAGCTGACTTAACTGATTTTATTTAATTCATAGCGTAAAACAATGCATAACAGTCTTAAACCATTACAGCGCTCTATACACACACGCATACAGTATGGTTGTTTTGGATATTTAAAGCAGACAGCTATTTGAAACACAAATAAGTTAATGCGTAAAACCAGTCACTTATATCCGATGTATTTGAATATCCGATACCTGCTTTAAGTGCATTATATTCAGTATAATGTCAAACAATGAGCAACTTGTTATACCAGGTATCCACTTTACGCTCCGTAGCATATACTTAAACCACATGCCTCTTTGTAGGCTTATCTTTCTTTGGAATGTCACAAGCCCATGACGAATTTGGGTATTTGTATAAACAGTTTGTATTTCGTAAACTAATGTTCACATAAATGGTATGCGCAAAATATCAATAGTAAATATCTGAAAACAAGTCGATAAGGGTTTATAAAAAAATGCTTATATATTACCTTTTAATGCTGCCTTTTTGGTTAGAGAATAGTTCATGGCGGGGATTTCTTTATTTACACTGTCCGCTTTATTGGGATGGCAGTAGGTTAAGTGTGAGCCAGGGTGAAATTATTGATGCCTTTTATAATACTTCTCGGTATCTTGATGATATACTCAGTATTGATAATCCGTTCTTTGCTCAAATGGTTACTAACATTTATCCACCAGAGCTCACGTTGAATAAAGCCAACAGATCGGGTACAGTAGCAGCATTTCTCGATCTTCATCTCTCGATTTCAAATGATTGTATTCATACTAAAATCTATGATAACAGAGATGATTTCAATTTTAACATCGTTAACTATCCACACCTGGATGGATATGTACCTCGTGCTACCTCATAAGGGTGTATATCTTCCGGCTCATTCGATTTGCTAGAGCGTGTAATGATGTTATAGACTTCAATGATCGAAATTAAGTTATTTCAAGTAAACCTCTTCAGCAGGATTTTCGTTATCACAAACTACGTAGATCTTTCTCTAAATCTACCGCCGCAACGAGGGCCTGCTGGAAAAGTACAACACCAACCTTAAAACACTTCTGCGACTAGGCATATCATAACCCTCATTTTATGGAGATGTGGTCTATAAACTTCGAAAGTTAAAGGGGTCTGACGGGTTTCCTGACCGCTTTACAAATTTAATCAGGAAGTTCGTCAGAAAAGGATATAACCCTTTGGTTTTACAGCGCACTGCATGTTTAGTGATTGACCCCTCTACAATCAGTCATTACGCTTCACTTTTCACTTGTGCGATGACTGGACTACCTCTTAGGACTCTATGATTGTACCTACTGAAACCCCAACTAAGGGAGGTGGGTGCATGAGCTTTCGTCCCTCGGGTTTTCTGGTCGTACCCTAGATTGGTTTTCTCTTTAGCTGCAACTACTATGGTTGTTCAGTACGATTCTGGATACATCCTGAGATGTTTAATATTTTGTGTGTTTATGTAGTAAGTTTCTCTGTATGTCGACTTTATTGTTAGATAATTCCTTTTGATGAAATGTAGATTTGTTTGCACTGTCTTTTCTATTTGGGCGCTGAAGACAGGATAATAGCGAGGATTGTGCGCATATAAAATCGATTCAAGCTAACCAGTAGGCCTTATTTCCTACTGACAGTTCCAAGTCGGTAAGTCTGTCTTCACCACCCTTTCTGTTGTTTTTTGTCTCTTTCATTGTATTATCAAGTCCTTCTTTGCAGTACAGTGCGGACCTACGATGCCATTGCGTTCGGACGCTGTGGTTTCTATAGGACCCTATATCTCATTTTGGTGCGCGTTAGAACCTGGTTTAAATCTCAGCTACTTTTTTGTGGCACTGCCCGTTCCATGGCGGTAGCCCTATTGTCAATCCTTTGTATGTTCGGGACGTCGTATGCCTTTATTATTTGTTAACGTTGCCATTCATGTTTGTCCTTTTGTGTGTTTTTTGGTTTACTGTCTTATGTGTAAGCTGCATTTTCTGTTCGACTTTTATGCTTATCTTTATACAAATTCGTCTTCTTTGGGAGATGGCACATTATGAAATGGCTAAGGGACATAAACATGTTTAACTATGCTACAACGTTTTGTCGCCGCAATAACGACTCGATCTGTTTCAGTTTGGATGGTTTCACTGGAATTACTTTGCTCTTGAGTGCAGTTGCCCCAGACAGCATCCCAATATTCTTAAACAGTATTGGGAAGGAAATGTTTATGTGCTCTAAGGTTTTGTCATTATGAAATAATGTTGGACTTTGAAGAATACCAAAACATTGCCACGTTCAGTTAGTGACAGATGCTGCAATATGATCTTACCATTTGCCGTCGTTAAATGCTGGTACGCCTAAGTGTTTATGTTGTTTTACTTCCAGTTTATTAATATTGTTCATGAGCATTAATGTAGGATATACAGGACGGTGAATATTCCTAGAAATTGTAAGTGCTTTTATTCTAGAAGGGTTAAAGTACACCAACCATTGTTTAGACCAGGAATTGATTGCATCAAGTTCAAAGTTTAAGGTGTTCGCTGATACAGCTGAGTTATCAACAATCAAGTATAAACTATTATTGTCAGCAATAAATATATGTTGGAGTCGATTTCAATACAACTATAATACCGTTGATGTAAATCGAGAAGATTTGACAATATTTAGAACCTTGTGGGACACCGAGTTTGTTTATATTCCAGTTTGAGGTAACAATGTCATGTACGAAGCTTTCCAGTTATGCCGATTGATTCTAGTTTTAAAAGGCCTTCACGCCTTCACGCCATACCCGAAGTGTGTGTGTGTGTGTGTGTGTGTGTGTGTGTTGGGGTAGGGTGGGGTGAAGGCTGTTAAACTCCTGAAATACGATTTGTTTGGTTCGATATTGCGGATTCTACCTACGTTTCTCCGATTCCAGCATTTAAGCTGTCAAATTCAACGCTGGATATCGTTTACGTTATAGGCCTGGAATAGTGCACATATTATATGTACACAGGTAGCACCATCATTCGCAGTGGGTGAGTGTTACCTCTCTCGGGATTCAAACGCACGGTGTCATACGTTGGTGCATGCGTAATTCGTGTTAGCAAGGTATATTAACATGTAAGTACCTGTTATAAGGATGAACAATACCTTAACGTATTTGAACGATCATGAAGATGTGTCAATATGTAGTACATCATGTCGTTCATGAAAATGACCTTTTGTGATGTTACACTTCATGTATCAAATTCAAACTCAAAATCTCGATTTGTAATTTAGTAGCTTATTAGTGTTTGTGATAAGGTGTGCTCTTAGACTTGCTACACAACGTATCTACAAATATCAGAGATGTAGTGATATAGTGGTCATATTAATTGGATGAAGAACAAATAAGAGCACAATGAACCTTGTTCAAATTCTGCTCCGGCTATGATAACAATGTAAAATGTTACGCCTCGATTTCTGGTTTATATACCGGCTTTTTAGATGCTCGTTGAAATTACTTCACCCGTGACTTATTCATATGTATGGGTTAATACCATTTTATGGATAGGGTTTGTATCTTTAAGCGTTTTGATAAGCGTATTAAAAGACGGAATATAAATCAAGTGATACTAGTTATATTTCTTATTTCTCTTAAGGAGTAGTGTTTCAAGTTGTGGATTTTCGTTTGTTCAGTTCATCGAACATAATCTGAAGTGCATATGAAACGCGCGATTTCATTGGTTGAATTTAGTTGATCTTCTCATGAATATTAATTAGATGAAAGGTCGATCTGAAGTGTTAATGAGAGTGTACTGAAATTGAAATGTTCATGTTAAAGATATTACGAACTTAAGAAATGCATATAATATAAATTATATATATATGTTTTCTCATCAAAGGTGTAGAGAACCTAAAACGCACAAATTTCCAAAAGCAATACCTCACCCGTAACATTTATACAAACGTTTTATTACACACAACAACATAAACTACCCATAGATGTACACTAGATTTGAAACATGTCGTCAATCCAATTTATCCGCCGAATAATAATTTACCCATGAAAACTTGCGCGTACAGGTAAGGCATGCGCATTGCACTAAGTTACGCACCGTCTTACGAATTGATCAAATGTAAGAAAACCTAATATACATATCGTTGTTAATTTATTTGTTTTGGGAAAAGTATTTACGATAGCCGGCTATGTCAAAGACGAGTTGAAAGATAAGTATTGTTTCTATACAGTGATGTTGGGTTTAGCTTTACTGAAAACGAACTAAATAAAAATACTTACGTTCGTTTGACCGTATGTGAAACTGCGACAGAGATGTGACTCGGCAAATTTAAAATATATATATATACATATCGTTGCTGATTTGTTTATTTTGGGAAAAGTATTTAAGCTAGCTGGCTAATTCAAATACGAGCTGAAGGATAATTCTTAATTCTATACAGCATGTACAGTGACGTCTGTTTTAGCTTTACTAAAAACGAACTTAATAAGAACAATTACGTTCGTTTGACCGTATGTGAAACTGCGACAGAGATGTGACTCGGCAAATTTAAAAAATATATATATACATATCGTTGCTGATTTGTTTATTTTTGGGAAAAGTATTTAAGCTAGCTGGCCAGTTCAAATACGAGGTGAAAGATAATTCTTTATTCTTTCCAATGATGTACGTTTAAGCTTTACTAAACGCGAACTAAATAAGAACAATTACGTTCGTTTGACCATATGTGAAACTGCGACAGTGACGTGACTCGACAAATTAAATATAATATTTCTGTTTTATTGCACGCAAGTACTCCAAAAGTCAAACGTGTCATACCGAATACACAGGTATCGCATCGTAATACTATTTTTCAACCAACCTAAACAGCAAAATATGAGACGAAAACAAAGGCTATACAGAAATCCAAGGCCGTCATTCAAATCTACACAATAATGGCAATACAAAGGAAGAATTATTTTGTATATCGAACCATAAATAAAACAGGAGTTTCACTTAGAATGTGTATACATTTTTGTGAAAAATAAAGGCGATTTTATTTATGAATTTTCAACTAATTTCAACCAAATTCAACTGCGTAATTTGAGAACAAAACGAAGGCTATACAGAAATCCAAGCCCGTCATTCAAATCTACACAATAATGGCAATACAAAGAAATAATTATTTTGAATATCGAACCATAAATAAAACAGGAATCTCACTTAGAATGTGTATGCATTTTTATGAAAAATAAAGGCGATTTTATTGATGAATTTTCAACCAGTTTCAACCAAATTCAACTGCGTAATTTGAGAACAAAACAAAAGCTATACATAAATCCAAGGCCGTCATTCAAATCTACACAATAATGGCAATACAAAGAAATAATTATTTTGAATATCGAACCATAAATAAAACAGGATTTTCACTTAGAATGTGTATATTGGCGAAAACTGCAGAAAAAGAAAATTAACACAGCTATCGAGCGTATTTTCGCCGCTAAAACCCAAGTTATAGCATGAATTCCATCATGTCTTTCCATTTAATTAAAAGCATTACATGCAAATTACCTCGATATTTGAAATAGATCGTGAAGTAGTATGTTTATAATTCATTTGTATGTCAGCATCAACTCATTTCAGGATAATCGTTCGCCTCAAAAACGGCCGCCGCACTGACTGGTACCCTGTTGTTTACCGCAGAATAATCAGGGACCCAGTTTATTGGCCATTCAGCGGATAAATCGGTTATTAACAAGGGGCGTATAGGGAGTTACAAGTTTATTTGTTTGTGTTGTTGCTGTTTTTACTTCAAAATATATACATATGTGCCCCGTTGGTGGAGTTGATTGGTTGGAGATGAGGTTGAGGGTTTGGGAAAAAGTGCTAGAGGGGTTCACTTTTATAATTTGAAAAAATATCGCATAAAATGTGCAATGCTTTTGTTTAAGGTAAGCATCCAATCTGCTATGGCTTGATCATATTGTTTACGCTTCTTATTCATAGCTCCAAATATTGTGACATGATACTCTCGTGAAACACTACCACATCCACCACAGTCCATCCGATACCCGAGCCTTTGTTTTAAATGTGCATATGTCTGTGTTGCTTTGTTTATTCTTACAAAGTAACTATGGCGCATGCTACCCACCTCAATCCGCACTCCCTACCAATCCCTACCCATCTATCATAACGAGGGGTTAGGCATCGGGTCCTCTATCAAACTATTGTTTTAAACCTTTAAAATAACATCAACCTCCTTAATATTTTGGGAGGAGGCATATGGCACGCCGTTTAATTTGATAACCGCGGTTATTGATTGAAAACCATGGTTTAAGGATTATTGTGGAAACGGCGTACCATAAACTTAGGTATCTGCTCAGAAACTTGAGGTTAAGAGAAATAACTCCGATAAACGTGGTTTCTTGGTCAGAAACCCCAGTTATTGAACCGTAAACCTAGTGTTTACGGGATTATTGTGCAAACCGCGTACCATAGAGGCAGGGAGTACACACTTGAAAACACATTAAACATAATCATGTGTGTGTTGCTTCGTTTTTCTTACACCACAACTATGATACGTGCTGCCCACTGCAATCATCAACCCAACACATGTGGGTTTGTGGAGATTGATTTTCACTAACAAATGTGTTTTTTTAGTATTTTTTATTCAGACATTGTCGTTTTGGGGGCGAGAAGGGTGCCAGGGGAGAGAATTCTAAATCTAAAAGGTGTACAAAGGCAAACGAAAAAAAGACGGTCACATGAACATGTTTTGTTATAAAAGTAGATATAAAAGACGAACAGGAAATGTAGCATTCAAGGACCACGGTCGACTAAAGGCACGCATAGAAACAAACAACAATTTTAAAGATGACTAAAAGTTAAGACACGACATCACAAACATAAAAAGGGTTGATATTAGGGCTACCGCTTGGAAAGGTCAGTGGCGAAAAGGGTCGCTGAGGGGTTATACAAATTCTCATTCTGAACATATTGTCATCCCAAGAAAACAGGACAGTGTAAATAAAGATATCACCTCCAGGTTATACGCTCTAACAAACAATGCAGCATCAATAGGCAATATAAGTATAACACATAAATGATCTTGTGTATATGAATATAAAAAACAAAGCCTAGAAAGAAAAAAACTAGAGATTGGCTTACAAGTTTGGGTTTATTTGTTATTCTAATATGCATGATCAGTGCACGATGCATGTGTTTCTTTATAAAAGGCCAACGTTATTTTACCTATGTTCATTGACGACGATTTCCATTAAAGAGTCATCATTTACGAGACAAATGTTGAACAAATGTGTTTATATGCATGTCCGGAAAACGATATATTTGTCCCGTAAATGATTGCTATACAACATTATCTAAATTATGCATAATGATTGGAAACACAATCTATACTGTTATGCCAATGCTTGAAACAACGCTTAAAATGTGTTTAATAAATATATTTATAACAGCTAAATAAATAAACAAAATAAAAAATTTGTTTAAAAAAGCCAGTAATATATCACATTCTATGATAAAACGAGCTTGGAGTGAAACTAAGAATCAATCATTGATCTGCTAATATATAACATAGCAACACTCTTTGTACAGAGTAGTGTCTGCCCTTTCAAAACCACACTCCTTTGTGAATGTGACCATTACAATGATTAAAACAGTAGTGTGACTTTCTGGCCATATATGCTCCTGCAAAGTCACATCCCATTATGAACTCTACAATCTGTGAAGGTTTTGGTCAAATCCGGTCATAAATGCAAGAGGTGTAGTGATAACAAGATTTCCCAAGTAATGTTACTGGCGGCCATCTTGGATGACACCATGACGCGATATGATGTTAATGCACATTTAGGTTATGAGCTCTGAAATATGTGATCGTTTGTGTCAAAATCTGATCGTCAGTGCGGGAGAAAACGCGATTACAAAATGTTTCATGTGACATCCATTGCAGTCATGTTGAATGTAATGACGTCACAATGATCAGTGCTGACTTTGACAATGACTTTTATTGTTTTAACAATAAAACTACAACAACAAAAATTGGGCAGAGGAAAAAGTTGAATAATTTAAATAACTGATGACGTCACTGTGGTCATTTTTTGATGATGTCCTCTCCCATATTATTTTCATGCACAGTTAAATACTGGCCTTACAATCTATGAAAATTTTATTCAAATCCAATAATCATGCATAAGATATAGTGATAGTGCTGTTAAAATCACTGGCGGCCATCTTAAATATCGTCCTGATGTTCGGGGCACTAGTACGGACAGAACCTAAATACTGTGAAGATATTTGACGCACTTCGATAAGATTTCAATGAAAAGTGCGTGTTGAGTGTTAAAGGGGTTGATGCACTATTTTCAGATGTATTTAAAATGTAATTTAAAGCAAAGAAAACCACTGCAAATTGATTAAAAATAAATATAAAGATGTAAAATGCATCCATTTTAGTATTATTTTTCATTTGCAGTGATTTTCATTGCTTTAAAAGACATTTTATCAATATGCCATATATGGTAAAACGGCGCGATGACGTCATCGTTCAAAGATGGCCGCCTCCATTTATGTTCTTTGCAAATTTTCAATAGGTCATATCTCCTTTATTTTTCATGGCATTTTAATAATTCTTTCAGCTTTTTTTCAAGTTTTTCATGGCCCTTTAAGATAAACTGTGTTTGAAAATAGTGCATCAACCCCTTTAATAATAATAACTAGATTTCAATGTCGTGTTGTATAAATTCACGTTCAACGTAGTGTTCCCTAAGCTCATGTTTCGATGTAGTGTTCTCTAATCTCATGTTTCAATGTTGTACTCTTAAATCTCATATCTCATGTTTGAATGTGGTATTCTGGCATCTCATGTTCTAATGTAATGTTCTTTAAACTCGTGTTCAATGTAGTGTTCTCTAAGCTTGTGTTTCGATGTAGTGTTCTCACATTTCATGTTTTGATGTATTGTTCTCTATCCAAATGGTTCGATGTAGTGTTCTCTAATCTCATGTTTCAGTTTAATCTTCTCTAACTGCATGTTTCAGTGTAATGTACTCTAATCTTATGTTTCGATGTAGTGTTCTCACATCTCATGTTTCGATGTATTTTTCTCTATTCAAATGGTTCAATGTAGTGTTCTCTAATCTCATGTTTCAGTTTAGTCTTCTTTAACCGCATGTTTCAGTGTAATGTACTCTAATCTTACGTTTTGGTGTAGCGTTCTCACATCTCAAGTTTCGATATAGTGTTCTCTAAGCTCATAGTAGCATTGTCTAACCTCACTATACATGAACCATATAATTAAATATAGTGTTCTCTTACCTTACATGTCAAGGAAATGTTACATATACAGTCTAATGATTCAATGCTGTGTGTTTAGCCTTATATTTCAAGGTAGGTTTTCTTTCTAACCTCATGGTTCATTATATAGGAAACCTTGTGACATACATATCAAAAGAAAACATATCAAAAGAAAAAATGACAGAAACTTCCAAGCACGTGGTAAATATAAATAAACGTTTGCCAATGGCTTTACTGACGTCTCTCCATGTGATGTCTGGTTCAGTCATTGGTATTACTTTGTCATCTTCGGGTTTCGTCTTGCATGAACTCTGCTCTACATTGTCTGGATTCGTGTCGCTTTCAAACGTTTGTCTGTCTTGTAAGAATGAAATTTTGTTTTTCGCATGGCAAGATGTGAAACGCACAAGGCTTTGATAAAATGAACCAATTTCAACCTTGTCATCTCTATAATAAAGGACAAGATTGATGATGACAGCCATTGAGATACTATGCAAACTATCTCTGCGAACAGCACTAGGGTGCACATAATTGGTACCGGATCGGACACTTTGGGCATCATGTCACTTATTACTGATATGAATACAGATACAGACAACAAAATGGTGATTTAATAAACAACTCTCTCGCCAGAATCAACCGGCAGTAGAAATACAAATGGAGTCATGAAACATAACCCTCCAAGTGGTATTACTATGGTCATCACCTTAAATATGTACTTCCGTTTCAGTTTCATTATAAACACCGCAACGGAAAAGACATATTTCCTTTGTTGATACGAAGACGTTTCCTCTAGCGTTCATTCTCCATTCATAGTAAGGAACTGTGTATTGAAACCCCCAGGTTGGATATGTAACAATACATTGTCAAGTCTGTGGTCGAACACTAAAAATCTGATGTCGTCACAATCTTGCTCGTCGAATGGCCAGAATAGCATTTTGAACGAGCATGAGCTTTCAATGACTTCCCCTGGAAAGTAACTAGCTAAACCTGTTGATGAAATGTTGATGTGCCCAATGCTACGAATGCTATGGGATTTTCAAGAGAAACTATCGGCATCCACTTCAGTTTCTCGTCAACCAATGTCAATAATGTAGTGGAAACCGTTTTCAAAAAGCCGTTCACGGAATTGGTCGATATGATCGAGTTCACGGAATCGGTCGATATGACTGAGTGCAAAAACAGTGTTATGTTAATGTTCATTAGTTCTGATTGGTTGTTGAGAGGAATGACGTCGGTGTTGTACCCGGTCAGTAAATCAGATTGTAGTTTCGTCACATTTTCACCAGTTTGTATGCATAGCCAAAGATAATCCATATCAAAAGGCAGTGATTTGTAACTTGATGTCCCATTATCTTACTGTTAATGCTTATGTGTTCTTAAACGGCGTTGTATTTAAATTTGAATTATTCCATTTAAGATTTTTTAGACTGATTGATGAAAGTTTATGTTCCTTTTTAACCATCTGAAACTGCCTGACTATTAATATTAATAATAAAGCACAGACACTACTGTTCCAAGTCAGGACATATGTCAGTAGTTTATGACGTCCTCGACTGTTTTTTTTCTGAATTTGTCACACTGATTATTAGTAATTTTTTCGTTTTTTCTGATGTCTACGGTGTCCTGTTAGGGCCATCTTACCATCGCATCTTACCATCGACCATCGACCTAGGTCGGTGGTCGATGGTAAGATGCGATGGTCGATGGTAAGATGCATGGTAAGATGCGATGGCCGATGGTAAGATGCTATGGTCGATGGTAAGATGCGATGGTAAGATGCGATGGTCGATGGTAAGATACGATGGTAAGATGCAATGGACAATGGTAAGATGCAATGGTCGATGGTCCATCGCATCGTACCATCGACCATCGCATCTTACCGTCGACCATCGCATCTTACCATCGCTTTTTACCATCGACCATCGCATCTTACCATCGCATCTTACCATCGACCATTGCATCTTACCATCGATCATCGACCTAGACATTTTTATACGGTAATCGTGAGATCTTGATAAGCATGAGAATTGATAAGTCGATGGTCAATGGTCGATGGTAAGATGCGATGGTCGATGGTAAGATGCGATGGTCGATGATAAGATGCGATGGGCGATGGTAAGATGCGATGGTAACATGGCCCTAACAGGACACCGTAGATGTCTATAGAGATCATTAAACATACATTAAAGGCACATACAGTAATTGTGTTTATCTCACATTGGAATGTGTATCTCGATTTATTGATTCAAATTCATTTTAGCTCGAATGTCGAAGAATAAGAGCTTATGAATGAATTGAATTCGGTTTTAAGGCGCACCAACACATGAAATGTTATATAACGCAAAAATGTATGTAATATGTAATACATTAGTCAGTAGGTCGAGGTCATAACTGAAACTTTACCTGGTTACATGTATGTCCCAGTTCTTGTTATTTTAGTTCTACAGAATTTATGAAACTGTGTACATATGTTTGTATTTGGATTCGGAATACTTCTTTTGAGTTTGGGTTCAGATGGTTTATACAAGTACATTTATCATATGTAATTTGTTATTTCACAATTGATTAGCATTTGTTATGTGTTAATGCGGTTTTAAAATCATGTTTGTAGTTAATGGCAAATTCCATGAACACCAAATCAATGCGAACCAATTCTTTTACATATTTTTTCTCGTCGCTGTAGTAGATGGAGCTTATACGGACAAACGAGAAGTTTACTGTGAGTATTTATTTAGAGGTTAATATACGGCCGTGGTGTGCCTTTTGTCGATAATGGCACACCTAGTGCCGTAATGGCCCGAGGGCTTTATCCCGAGGGCCATGCACTAGGTGTGCCATTATCGACAAAAGGCACACCACGGCCGTATATTTGCCTTTTTATTACGTACCCTACTATAAATGGAGAAAAAAAATAAGAACAAACAGTGCACCTTTATGACAAAATACGTCGACATGTTTACAAAACGGTGTACATTAACATACAAGTAGCATAAGATGCACACACTTATTAGGCAAATAAATACATTACATTAAATTAATAATTTACGTTAAGTTACTTTCTCACTTGTTTTTCGCTTTAATGATATATTCCAAAGCTTCAAACTTTTATTTACTGGGCGTGAAAATTGAAATTGCAGTTGAGATTTCAACCTCCTCAGCCATAGCGCGCCAATATCACGTCTTTGTATTGCTTGATGACGTTGACGTCTTCGAGTGCGGACAGTCTGTTGCTACTGTGCCGATTTTCATAATCCATAATGGCACAGTGTGCCGATTATGGATTTAGAAGCAGGACAGATAATCATTGTTTTTCTACTAAAATGTGTTACTATTTATAGTAAGGTATGTAATAATAACTAAAACTTAACAATGTTTAAGTTTACATCCACGTGTTCTACTTGATTAACCTTCATTAAACCATGTATACGTGTTTGTATTGAGATTTGACACATACCTTTTGAATTATTTTTCAGTTGCTTGGTCAAAGTGAATTTAAACTTTACATTTTAACTATTCATTTTCATGTTTTATGGTATGTACCTTTATGAAACTGTGTATACAATATTTTATATAGATTGAACGTATACAACAACACTGATAATGGATATCCTTTGGAAGCAACCAACACAACCAAGAGAAAAGTAACTTACTCGGTTTTATTGAGTCTGTTCATGGATGTAATGTAGGACTCAGTAAAGGGAATAAACTAGGAATATAACAGAATACTTCGTTTTGAACTATTTAAAAAAAAAGTAAGATATGGCGTGTGTCTCTTTAAAAGGTCAAAATCGATATTTCAAAAACAACACAAAATGAAAATACTAGTTAATTTGACATGCATGCATATTTGCTAATTGTCTACTATTTTATATCAGTAAACATGGTAAACTCAAACGCATTTTCAATAGTGTTGGGAATTGGTTTTTATTGTCATGAATAATCAATGATTTTTCAAAACCGACCATCGATAGATTATTGATTGATTATCACCACAAGTCAATTCTGCTCGTATTAGTTCTATTTGAAGACCTTTATGTTTGAGTACCTGTTTATCATTAGTTGGATATACTGAGTATATGATGAGAGTCTATGCCAAGCATCATATCAGTTGTATACAACAAGTTTAATAAATTCAATTTTTAAATACGCACGAATGTCAGATTGCAGTTATCCCCTAACTCTAAATATGTCACATACTGTACATTTATTATAGTAGGTAGCTGCCAATACAAGTCGTTTCCGTATGATGATTTCGTATGTTGCTGAGGCGCTCAATCCTGCTTGTAGTTGTTCTGTTTTAAGACCTGTATATATGAGTAACTGTTTATCATTAAACGTAGTGTATATAAGTACATGAGAAGCCGTGCCAAGCATCATATCACGTTTACAAAACCAGTTTAATACGCCCGCACGCACACACGCACACACACACACACACACATACATACATACATACATACATACATACATACATACATACATACACACACATACATACATACATACATACAAACATACATACATACATACATACATACATACATACATACATACATATATATCGTTGTCGTATGATGACGTCGTATGTTACAACGCCTAACAATCGGAACTGCTTAACGATAAAAGAGAACAATGATTCGACATGCATTTACATATTTATTACACCAGTGTATTTTATTAAACTAATGTATACAGTTATTCATGTCATGGCTTTACTGCATATATATTATTACTGTCATGATATTTGTTTGGAATCATGTGTTTCTTATTAAGTTCGAAGGATACAAAATCCACAAATATGTTAAAATACTACCATTCCCTTGTTTATTTTGTACGTATGTTAAACAGTATAGAAAAAGAATAAGCTTTTATTTCCTTGTCTTAGGTCAATTTGGCTCGATACCACCCCCAACTCTTTCCATACAGACTTTGCAAGAAGTCATAAATGACCATTGAGCAAATATAATTATATAAATAATAGTTACTAACAAATATATACGTTCAATGGCAAGAACAATGATACGGAATATATTATACAACATATTTGTGTCGTTTAAAAAGTATATTATTACAACGTCAACATTTGTACTTTGACTTAATCAAGTTATAATACACGTGCAAATGAGATCATTGTATTGTTTTACTACAGTAACTATCATTTATATTACTTAATTTGTTAACATACACACTTTGTGGACCATTCAGTATTTAGCAGTCAATTTTGCAAATGTAAAACAGTTAATATACTTTTACAACAGGAGAGCTGATATTGCTAGTCAAATGGTAATTCGTTTCTTTTGTTAAACGCTTTGAAAACGCAGTATGTTTGATTCGTAATATTTGTTTTGGATTTGATTAATCGTTTTATATATGATAATCTTTTAAATGAAGGTGTGCAGTGCTTTTTCCTTAAATCTTAACTATAGCTGAAGGACATTATTGTGTGCATACAGTTGCATACAAATGCATTGTCTCACCGTTTAGTTAAATACTGTTGGTTATTGGAGTTAAGTCCTTATAGTTATAGACTCTCCGATAATGCAGCATACCGGTACTACTGTTGGTGTATTACACGTTACTTTAGAGCAAAGCTGATATAGGCCTTTCTCCTAATGGCAACACGACATAATAGGTTACTTCTTTGTACAATGCACTGCAGACATCCCAGACAAAGGACGGAAAGAAAGGCGGGAGGAAAGTCATGTATTCTATAAATGGTTTTCCATTCTGAGTAGATAGCAACAACCACTAGTTATATTATCAATCGTCCGGTGTTCCAGCACAGAGAGATGTTGCTGGTGATCTAATACAAGCCTCAGATGTTTTAGAGAATGTCATCTGCGAGTTTGTCAATGATCTATTAATGTACCCGCCAACCCGACGACATTCCGCGATCCAATCAAAGGAGCCAAAAATGAAAACTTTTATATCCAAAAAGCGTAACAAAATTGGTTTAGATCAAAACAGCATACCATATCTTTGGTTAATTCTTTGATATATGTCAAAGAGGAGACAAATATTGAGTTGACGATATCATATTCTCAAAGCTCAGTATCGTGGCCTTTTGCAACAACTGAATTATTGCCAGTTAAAACAGATAAAGACAAATTGCGACATTGCGATGAGGCATCAGTTTAGCCAACTACACAGCAACTTATTGAGAATACTTTGTATGTGTTTGAAGGTACTGCAATACCTCAAATCCTACCTTCAGTTCCTGGGACGTTTGAAGCATTGGCAGAGCTGGCCCCATATTCTCGAAACTTTTGAAAATCGTATTTACTGGTCATGCAATTATTTGAAACTTTACACACATCAAGAGAAGCAAATATTACAGCTGTCCTGATTTTTTTGCAATGAAAAACACTCATTGAAAAATGTTATAGTTTAAAGAAATATTTGAATTTTGAACTTGAGCATGGGATTTGGGCTGAGCATATTTCGAGAATATGGGGCCTGGTGTGTTACTAACCAAAGCACATTGAGTTGATTTGGTTTAATAGAACGACGTTTGTTTGATAATCTGATAGCATAACACCTTGAAGGCATGAGAGGTTGATTCCGTTACGATGTACTTGAATTAGATATATTTATTTTATATTACGAGTATGTAAGAAATAGTTCAATTATTACATCAGTAGTTTTATAATCATTTGTATTAGCACCATAAAATGCTGCTGCTACTGCTGCTGCTGCTGTTATTTCTTCTTCTACTACTTCTACTGCTACTCCTACTACTACTACATCTGCTACTGCTGCTACTGCTGCTTGCTCCTTGCTGCTGCTACTAATATTATTATTACTACTACTACTACTACTTTTGCTGCTGCTGTTGCTGCTGCTACTACTATTACTATTACTACTACTTACTTATTACTAATACTATCACACTGATCAGAGTTACTCTTATCTTATTTAACATAGTATTCACGCTCGGCAGGCTAACGGTCAATGTGCAGTGGCAATCAGAGGTTTCACACCGACAGAGTTCCAACATTCACATTTCACAGCGTGGCGATTTCATTTAAATAACAGGTTAAAAACAATTAAACTGTAATAAAATAAGTTAGTTTGTTGCAAGTTTCATGTTTATACTATTTAAGACTTGTAGTAGTAGTGTAGTATTTTCATTGGTAATTTTTTCTTATTAAATATGTATCACATACTTGTACTATTCATTTAAAGAGGGCTGGCGTGGCGCAGTCAGTAGCGCGACGGATTTTAACCGGAGGCCCCGGGTTCAATCCACCGTGGTGCCACTGAGTTTTGTCGGTGTGTTCTTGGGCAAGACACTTACCCTTAGCCTCGTCCGTGGGATGGGGTCGTAAACCGGGCGGTCACGTGTATCGGTCTATCCTCCGAGCACGTTAAAGAACCATAGGAATGTATTCGATAATAAGAGTTCGGTTCCCGGATTCCTATGTATCCTTCCCCTCTCAATGGGGTGGCGCTAAATAACATATCCTGTGTTGATGAGCCGTTAAACAACATTCATTCATTCTATTCATTTAAATCCACAGGCGTCCATTAGTTAACAAAATAAAATGATAATTATAGAATAATGAATATATAGCTAGATAGAAGGCCGGATTCTTTTTCAGACATTTTCGCTAAATATAGATTTTATCTAACCGGTTGGATACGTAAGACTGACCCTGATATTAATAATAATTCTGTAGTTGGGGGCAGTTTAAAGATATATATTTAGAATAATTAATAAATTTTCAACTGTGCAATTCATATTCTAATTTAAAAAGTTATTCTGGCCAATATCTTTGTTAACCTCTCGCTATATATGTTGCTGTCTCATATAAATACGTCACACAAATGTTCGACTTTTAACGTAATAACGACGTTTGCCGCTAAGAAGAAAAAAGTCATTAAAACCCGACCACGAAACTTCTTTTTTCTATTATATTTGATTGAAGAAAATTAACACTCGTTACATCTGCCACGTCAGTAGATTTTTAAAGAGGCACATCTCTTGCGGTTTTAACTGATTCACGTTATCTACATCCGTATGTGCATCTGTTGTTCACATTTTATTTGTTTAAGTCACGGGTTGTTTCGTTCACCATCTAGTAAAGCAACATTTAACAAGAGGCCCAAGAGGGCCTGTATCGCTCTACTTGCCATATGGTGTCCATGGTAGGGTGGGGTCTGGTGGGGGTGGGATAGAAGTATTGTATGTCAGATATGGCAGTATCAAACTAGTTTTCTTATAAAGTGTCTTCATTTACCAAGAAATAGAGAGAGGGATGAATTTGGCTCAAGTTTGGCTTGCTTAAAACCAAATTGAACTTTCGTCAATATAAACATTCAAACCAAGCTTAACATGTGACCAAGGGGCGGGGTCAAATTTGACCCCATATTTACCATTTGTACACACTTGGTAGAGGACCATCAGCTGAATCTAAATACAAAATAAGTCGTCGTACGAGAAAACATGCTGCCTTAGTAAACTGTTGGCTCTTGTAGTTTCAGAGAAGAAGATTTTTTAAGTTTGTCCCTATATGTCTATGTAAAATATGTGACCTCGGGTACAGGGTCAAATTTAAATCCAGGGTCACCATATGAACAAACTGTGTAGAGGACCATTATCTGATGGTAAATACAAAATATTAAACCTTTGACTGTTTTAGTTTCAGAGAAGAACTTTATTCAATGTTTTCCCTATATAACTCTATGTAAACAATGTGACCCCTGTGGTGGAGCCAAATTTGACCCCCGGGTCACCATTCAAACAAACTTGGTAGAGGACCATAAGCTGAGTGTAAATACAAAATATTGAACCTTTGACTCTTGTAGTTTCAGAGAAGATTTTTAAAGTCTTTCCCTGTATAATAAGTGTATGTCATATTGACCCCTGGGACGGAGCCAAATTAAACTTTGTAGAGGAACATAAGCTGATAATAAATGCGAAATTAGAATGAAACTTGCTATGTAGGTAGCCTATATCAAAGAAAGTTCGGGATTGCATTTGGGGTCACTGGGCTCAAGGTCAATGTCATTGTTACTAAAAATAGAAACACGGTTTCCCCCCAATAACGTTAGTTAGGAATGAGATATTGGACCGAAACTTGCTTTGTACTGTAGGTACCTCAAACGGAAAATCTTGTTTTTGTGGAATTTCTACGTGTCTTGTTTACACTGTCCCGTTTAATTGGGATGACAATATGGTAAGAGTGATGTATGGTACAAACCCTCAGCTTGGTTAAAAACTCCAGTTGAATTTTTTCTCTTAACGTTGGCTATAACTTTATTATTTCTTCATGTTTCTTCATCAAACTTTCAATATTATACATATCATCGACATGACTTTACAAAAATATAAAGGTCACACTGAAAGTCATGTGGGTTAAAAAAATCACGAAAATATACCGTTGCCTATAACTTTCTCATTTCTTAATATTTCTTTATCAAACTTTCAATATTATACTCATCATGACAACATCGACATGACCTTACTAAAATATTATGTCAAGGTCACACTGAAGGTTATTATGTGGGTTAAATATTCATTTTTGAATTCTTCACGAAAATATAACTTTCTCATTTCTTGATATTTCTTCATCAAACTCTCAATATATACTCAACATGACATCATCGACATGACCATACTAAAATATAAAGGTCAAGGTCACAATAAAGGTCATTATACGGGTAAAATACTCATTTTTTCTTCAGAAAAAACTGAACGTTGGCTATAACTTTTTCATTTCTTGATATATCTTCATTAAACTTTCTATATATACTTATCATGACAACATCGACATGGCCATACTAAAGTATAAAGGTCAAGGTCACATTGAAGGTCATTATATGGGTAAAATACTCATTTGTTTCTTCACGAAAACTTAATCAGGCAAGTTTGTCAAGGTCATTTATCTGGTTCCAATAAACCGTGTTGTAGCATGGTCACTGAAAATTATTTTTGTAATAGCACAGGTGTAAATCGTTTGATTGAAAATAACATCTGTCAGAATAAATGGTGTGCTACAAGTAATAGATAGAGTATGGTCTCATTGAGTTGGTTAAATTAACCAACGAGATAAAACGATACTCTATTTGTTTTGTAGCATGTCCATTTCAGCTCCCCGCCATACTTTATCTCGTTATTCTAACTGTTATTCTGACAGGTCTTATTTTCAATTAAACGATTTACACCTGTGCTGTTAAAAAGAGAATTTTCAATGACCATGCTACAACTGTCAGTTATTGGAAGTGAGAGTATGGCAGGGAGCTGAGATGCTACAAAACAAATAGAGGATGGTTTCATGTCGTTGATTAATTTGAACTCCTCGATGGACTACGCCCATCTTGGTGTTTAAATTAACAAACTCATTGAGACCATACTCTATCTACTACTTATACTGACAAAGCACTGACAGGCGGCGACACACGTGTTCCACGGAACACTCGTCTAGTTCTAATATTGGACGCGCCTGACGTATGCTAAAATTATCCATCTCAGATTGGCACGATTAAGTCGTTGCTTTCTACATTCGTATGGATTAGCGGGCGTTCCCGGAGTGGGCATCTATATATTATGTTTTTATTGTTCTACAGTTTACATTAGTGTAGTGTATCAATTAAATAATATTATTTAAATCAGTTTCAATGTGCACAGCAACATTTAAATCATTTTTCAGAACTTGTTGTTAGGCAAAACCCATGATAATATATAAGACAATGATAACCATATTGCCTATGCATTTCAACTCCAAGGGACAACCATAACATTTGTTCTGCCAATTATATAACGGCTTGAAATGGATACAACAATTATTTAATAGAAAAACAATTTGAAATGTATCTTTTATGCATGGGTGGGTGAGGGTAAATATAAAGATGTCTTATTTATAATAAGCAGACGTACACTTTTTAATATTCAGGTTTTTATTATCTTTTTTGTTTAGTTAGGATGCGTTGCAGTAATTTCTTTAACTATTCAAGGTAATTAAACTAACAAAGTATCCTAATTACCGACTTGTTTTGAATAAAACAGCATACTTCGAATTATTATTAAGAAGAAGAAGAAGACGAAGAAGAAGAAGAAGAAGAAGAAGAAGAAGAAGAAGAAGAAGAAGAAGAAGAAGAAGAAGAAGAAGAAGAAGAAGAAGAAGAAGAAGAAGAAGAAGAAGAAGAAGAAGAAAGACGAAGAAGAAGAAGAAGAAGAAGAAGAAGAAAAAGAAGAAGAAGAAGAAAAAGACATGTTAAAGAAGAAAAAGACATGTTATTGACTTAAACTTTTACATAGGTGTTTATCATCATATAAATACAAATTTGCAAATATAATTGATATAGTTTAAACACAATAACAAAATTGATAAGCGTTCACTAATTTATAAACAAATATTTTATAAACAAAAAATATACAGAACATATATAATATGTAAACAAATATATAATACAGTACTAAGGAACGATTTTAGTATAGTGAGGATGAACAAGATTATACGTTATTTATCATGGTACATCTTTAATGGAATGTTTCTGAAATGTATTTGCTAAAAGTAAGGACGCCTTTAATTGTGTTTGTTTACTGATGGAGACCAATACATGTAAACATACATGTAAATAATTACTGATAAGGGAGATCCTCTGTAAGCAACAAACACAACCAAGAGAATAAAGTTGCAGACTCGTTTTTATTGAGTCTGTTCATGAGAGGTAATGTGGGGAGCAGCAAAACCTCTCACGCCCCCTAGCACAGGCTTAAGCGGTATTCTACTTCAAAGCCACTTACATTGAGCTCGTTTGTCCCAAAGGACAAGTAAAAATAACACTACTGATTCGTAGCACGGAGATACTAATATCGTTTTAGAAAGTTTCTTCTAATTCTATTACAAACAGGGAATATCAAGGTAAAATTGAAATCGTCTTCAATGTCGTTAGTGTTATATATTTGATATATCCTGTCCTGCCTTTCCTGTTTTCTCTGTTCTGATTCTTAAACTGTGTGAGGACAATCGTGATTGTGTGTAAACACTGTGATGGCGTCTAGAATGAAATAAATTTAAATAGATACGTATCATATTCAAAATGATGTTTTACAGATTTGTACACCGGCAATACTCTATCAGCTTTCAACCCCGTGTAGTTACCGATATAGAAAAGGACCACTGCAAATCCCACCGGAGAGGGGGAAGAACCGACCTCTCCCACTTCCCCCACCCACATTTGTTTTGCCATTCTCATTACTGGTATTTATGATGACCCTACGTGTGTAACCCGTGGAACGTGGCTCCATCGTGGATGGAGTGTCTAGTATGTGCAGCAACTCTGCAGATTTGCATGTTAGAATGTTCTAGGCCCATTCTCTGTATTTTATTTCAATGTAAATGGAGGATGAGAATTGCAATTCCATTCCTGTTTGTCGCCATATACCTTATGTTGGTGCCAGTAAAACGTAATTCAATTCAATCATATTAGTTTCACAGTCAGATGAACAAAACTATATATCAGTGTGTTTGTGATGTCGTTTACTTTTATTATTACTTTTGCCTTCTTGTTTGTCTGTTTCCATGTTTGTTTCTGTGTTTTGTGGTTGACTGTCCTCCTTGAATGCTACTTTCCCTGTCCGATCTTTTCTAGTACGGAAAATTAGTAATGGATGTAGATACATGAATACATATATATCAGTCTTTGTTTAAATAATTATATCACATGTATTGAGATTGAGTAGAAGCATGCCTGCATAGATCCAGTAGTATTTAGTATTGACTTGACCTTTGGAACTTATTAGGCATTTTTAGGCAGTTTTTGATCTTTTAAATTATTAGTTGTGACTACCGATATTATATTTAATGATATTTACATGTCTATCTATATATAAAACGGTCCAATTCTCCGTATACAACTCCCGCATTACTTGTTTTATTACACAACTAACTTGTTTACGTTAATTGCCCTTTGATATAGAAAAGCTCCACAATTGACTGCCGTAATTAAGAATAGACGCTATAAAAGCTATATTAAGTGTAAAGCTGCTTTTCGGTTTAAATCGTATTTCGTGAAATGATAAATATCACTTGTATTGACTTAAACTATTAGAGTTGTTCATCATTACAAATATATGACAATTAGAATATACACGCACGTGACATACGTTAACATTAGTTACACAGAACTCATTTCGTTTTCTTTGCTTTATGCATATTCAAACCAAAAGAAATTTAACTTAAGAAAATAAAAAATAAATACACATATCATGATATGTAAATGATAAACGAGGATGTCCTGAAATAAAATATCTAGTTATTTAGTCTGTTAAATTGGATTTCGATAGCCTTATTACAAGTGTATCGGAAATGAATGTACATAAAATAAGAATCATCTGTTTGTTTGGTGAATATGTAATGTATTCATAACTTTAAGCGCTTTACCGCATACTGTTTGTTAGATAAAAGAAAAAAAATTCGAGATTTCGTTGTAAATTCAACATAGTTCAGCTCAGAAAAGCATGAAAATGACAATGTTTGGTTTAAAAAATATCTTTATTGAATTACTACATTACTCTGGACATTTAAAACGTGTGTAAGTTTTATTCTAGCACATACCCACTACCTTGTTTGCTACATCAAACTTTACCGTACACGCTTTCGGTACTTTTCGATTGGGCATGTTTTAAATGACAAGTAACTAAACTCTACACCATAGAGCCCCAATAGACCTACGATTTTCTGAAAAACGTTTCAATCTGGGGGAGTACAGTTGTGAATTTGAAGATAATCTAAGACTTTTATTTAGAAATGTATCTTCTAAGACATTTATAAGCATGGAAAACAAAAATGGATATAAGCTTTCACCCTGGCTTACACCAAATAAACAAGTGTATTCAACACTCAGTTCATTTCAATATTTCACTCTAGTTTTTATACAATCGCATTAATCACATTTCGATTTTATAATACAAAGTTAACGTGTTTAAAATACAATATATTGTATACCATTCAAAGCTTAAAATATAATAGTCTATCCCTGTTCAATATTCAATAAACAGATATATACATTACAAATATACGGATACAAATAGATACAATATAGAAATGGGAAAAACCGTGTAAATCCATATTTAGCTAGGGAGAATTGAATTCCGGCCTTTTTATGCGCAAATTATAGAAGGCGAAAAGAAAAGCAACTCGGGAATTTCCTCTAAATATTGTACAGTATTTATAATATGCTACTGCTAATCGAATGGTAAATGGCAACATTAGACCTTTCCTTTCGGAACAAAGACTAAATCAATCCATAAATGTTATCCATTAAAAGTTTCGTTATTGATCGAGTATGCGTTTAGCTCAAGCAGATGAGCAAACTTAGCATGTACAATTTTGTAATCTCTCAAATCTTCAAAGCGAAACTTCAACATTTATGAATTTCGTGCTGCAAAATGAAATGTGATTAAAAAGTCTACATCAGCACAGTTTTAAAATGTGTCGTTTCTCTACGTCAAAAGACAGTGGCAATACCTAATTACTATTACACAGTATCCTTTGAATGTTACGCTAAGCATGCTAGGCCAACTGGTTTGTTTAAATCACGTGTATTGTTTATGTAAACACAAAGAACAAATGTTCCCATAATTATTTACCAAAGGGTAGTTTCAACTTAGTTGTTCAATTAACGCCCTATGACGGTAATATTATACACGAAAACTAAAACTTGACACAATCTGTTTATCATCTCCGCTAAGGCTGAACGTATAATCTAATTGTTTGTTTTTGTCTTTTTTTAATTTACTATAATATATTTCATCTTGTCATTTAGAATTAATTGTATAACATTTGAACTGATAACATACCTAACACAGTTTCACAGTAACACGTTAATTCAAGTGCCATACGTGTTAACCTGAATCTACTATTGATATTATTCTCTAACTGCATCTTTCAATTTGTTCCAAAACATCTCTTGACCTTGAATATCGGTAGTGTATTCAATATATGATTCAGTCTTTATCCATTCCAACATTTCCAATGGCATATCCTTTGTAGGAATATCTTCTAGCATAACTATAACTAGCGAACTTCTCCCATCTCTGGAATAAATACTCTCCATTCGGGCCATGTGAAATTCAAACAAACACCATTTTTTCTTTACGAACGGCTTAGTTAATATGACAACTGTTTTTCTACTACTTTGTATAGCGTCGATAATATTATCTGCGATAGCATTTCCAGGAAGAAAATCTCTCTGATGGATACACAAGGACTAGTCGTCCTCTTCTAGATGTGGAATAATACCATCAAGTATAAAACGAATGTTCTCTTCAGCGTATGATATAAATGCATCATGTTTAGAATTTTCATCAGGAATGATTGTATATCCAAAATGTCTATTTTTGGACATGTAGAAAAAGTATCTAAGCTTCCATCGGTTTTTGTAGATGACACCGCCGATGACGATTGATAGAAACACGGATATACCAATACTACACAAAACAATGATGAGCGTATATGGCATACAGTTCTTACTTAGTTCATTTATGTATGTTTTGATACCGGAAGGAAGAATTGGCTTGCCATTTTCATCCACGAATGTGAAGCTTTCAAACTGGACAAAGTTTTCCCGGTTTTGAAGCATCCAATTTAGAAATTCCTTATATCGGCAAGTACATTTTATGGAGTTACTACGCATATCAATTGAAAATGAAATAGTTCTATGTGTTGACATATCCGAGAAATGATTCATAAGTTGTTGTGGTAAAGAATTTATAAAGTTGAAACTTATGTTGATATGTGTTAAATTCGCCATGTTTGCAACATCAATTTTCCACTCCTCCAAACTGTTTGAACTTAGATCGAGGGTTTCCAGATTAATCAAATTACTAAACGAGTCTGACGGAATACTAGTAATTCTGTTTAATGTCAAATTCAATGTTTTCAGTTGTGTAAGTGATCCAAATATACCGCTGTAGTCCTCTTCGGTATTAGTCCAATGAAATTCTTCTGCAGCTGTAGATTTTCAAGATTCGGCACTAGTTTAAACATTCTATCACCTATATATGAACAATAGCTTCTGGACAAGTCAAGGTATTTCAATTCATAAAAAGGTCAGACTGGACCTATCATCGTGTCTAAAAGATTTCCCGAAACATCAAGGTATTCAACTTTATTAACCAAAGGCAATATTAAAAATGTATTAAGTGTATACTTCATGTTACAATAATTAAACAAAACCTTTTTAAGTCTTTTCGGAAAATAAGGTAATGTATCGTTTGTAGTATTATCAGAACTGAAATAAGGACAGTGTTCAATGCTGTTGCTGATATTCTTCAAGACATCATCACGCATATAGTGACAATCTTCATCGTCAGGCTCATTGTCAGGTTGATTTTCGTCCGGTTCAGATTTGTACAAAGATGGATCATGGACCATATTTTGAAAACTGCCATATAATTCAATACCGTTTGATACACACGCAAGCTGCAGAATGTATGGAGCAAACGTGAATATATTATCATTTACACGCAGTATCTGCAACGTCTTAGGCAAAAGCTGAAGAGAATATGTCTCTAAAACTTGAATTCTGTTACTACTAACTGCTAATTCTCTGAGTTTTGTATTTCTTAAGTAACAAATGTCTCCTTTTCGAAGCTCTGTTCCGAGACCAAACGTATTATAATCTTTGGAATAATTCAAAGACTGGATATTTGTGAACTGCAACCCATACGATACGTTTCGAAGCATTCGAAAACCTAGGCGTTGATTTTCGGATAAGTCAAGCGTTTCTAAATAATGAAGTTCTTGAAAGGTTTCTGCTTCAATCTGTTCTATGTCACACGCAGATATATTTAATGTTTTGACGCTTTTTAAGTTTTGAAATGTAGATTGCGTCAAATTCCCAAGGTTACACCTACTAACGGATCCAGATAAATGAACTCTCGTGAGGTGTCTTAGTTTAGCATAATTTGATCCAAAGTCCGTGTTAGTTAGACCATCAATATACAATGTTTCCAGCAAATTTAAAGTTGATAAATCTGGATATGCCATGACTTGGCTAGGCACACCTACCTTTAAGTTTCGGTTTAGAAGCAATGTTTTCAAGGCAGGTAATTCTGTAAATGTGGTGCGATTTGATCTTCGATACACGTCTAAATTGTTTAAACTCAAGTCGAGGAAATTTACCTTGCTCATTTCAGAAAAAGGTTTCATCTATTACAGTTGTCAACGAGTTGTTACTAAGGATAAGTTCAATTAAGTTTTGACATCCTTTAAATGCGATTTTGTTGTCATTTAGTGTTATGTTGTTTGAACTTGCATCTAGATATGTTGCATTTCCTATGTGTGTACACATGTCCGTCAGGTTTAACATCGTATGTGAGCAATCTATTTTCGATTCATGCTCTTCATTAACTTCACACGTGCATTTGTATTCCGGTCCACATTTAAATACTGTAGAGCAGATGGCATTTTGAATCGCAAGTAAACACGTAAATACTACCCAACACGTATATATCCGAGACATGTTGAAATTAATACGAAATAGCACTAGCCAAGAACGTGTTGACTTATTTTATTTAATTCATAGCGTACCACTATGCATAACCGTCTGATATCATCCCTCTACTCACACGCACACAGTATATTTGTTTTAGATATATAAAGCAGACGATATGAAGCACAAATAAGTTAAGGCGTAAAACCAGCCGATCACTTATATATTTGAAAATCTACGGTGTCCTGTTAGGGCTATCTGACCATCGCATCGGTGGTAAGATGCCGTAATCGGTGGTAAGATGCGACGGTCGATGGTAAGATGCGATGTTAAGATGCGATGGTAAGATTCGATGGTCGATGGTAAGATGGGATGGTCGATAGTAAGATGCGATGGTAAGATGCGATGGTCGATGGTAAGATGTGATGGACCATCGCATCTTAACATCGACCATCGCATCTAACCATCGCCTCTTACAATCGACCATCGCGACTTACCATCGACCATCGCATCTTACTATTGACCATCGCATCAGTCGTAATGTACAATAAGCCTCTTCTTCGTTTTATCGGCAAGCCCTCTCTCTCTCTCTCTCTCTCTCTCTCTCTCTCTCTCTCTCTCTCTCTCTCTTATCTCAGATTTGTCAGTGAGATGATTTTATCAAATATTAAATTGATAAATATGTTAAGACGGGTGTAATGAAAACTATTCAACCATGTTGGGTGGGTGGTAGGTGTGGGTGTGGATAAACAAAACCTGCTTTGTTTAATTCTAATTAATTGTATATGAGCTTTCAACTTAGGCCTTGCAAAAACATATGTGTGTTTAGGGTAACCCGACCCTACCTACTTTTTCTGGTGAAACCTAGCATTTTCTTCCAATTTACCAGAAAAATACAGAATAATATAACAGAAAAATATAGAATCAGTACCCTGTATGTGGATTGACTAGATAAATTCCAGACCATCCCTGCTCCCACCATGCTCCTAATGTTTCTTTAGGCCCTCAGGAAACTAGTAAAATATAGGATGCTTGACCTTAAAAAGTGTGGCACTGCATGTTTTATTCATAGTTATAATCAATTAGTGTCATTTAAAAATTTGATTGTGAAATGTGTCCGCTTTCCTTTATATAATTATGTTTCATGTGTTCCTCCATTGTTTGCACTCCTTTGCGATGGTCGATAGTAAGATGCGATGGTAAGATGCGATGGTCCATGGTCCATCGCATCTTACCATCGATCATTGCATATTACCATCGACCACCGCATCTTGCCATCGCATCTTACTATCGACCATTGAATCTTACCATCGCATCTTACCATCGACCATTGCATCTTACCATCGCATCTTACCATCGACCATCCCATCTTACCATCGCATCTTACCATCGACCATCGCATCTTACCATCAACCATTGACCTAGGTCGATGGTCGATGGTCGATGGTAAGATGCGATGGTGAGATGGCCCTAACTCGACATCGTAAAAATCCGATACATGGTTTAAGAGCATTATATTCAGTACATTGTCAAAAAATGAGAAAATAGTTATACAATGTATCCACCTCAAGCTAAGTAACCTATACTTAAACCGCATTCCTCTTTGTAGGCGTAAAGTATACCATATATATTATTGGTATAAACAGTATTTATTTCGTCATTATTTCTGACAACAAGTTGATTAAGGCTTATACAAGCTCGTCTTCTTTCGAAGATGGCACATTATGATATGGCTAAGAGACATAAACATAAACATCGAGAAAAGTTATAAAATGAAGCAGGATACAATAATCAAGAAAAACAAAAAAATAAGATTGGCGCTGAGCACACAAATCAAAACATAAAAACAATATTCTAGGCTTATGTTAGTTGTTATGAGGAAAACGAGAAAAAAATAAACTGTAATTTTTTTTATTTATCTATAACAAGAAAAGCTATAATACATGTATTATAGCATGGGGAGTACGGACATATTTGAAAGGCAGTGAAAGGATGGTAGTAGTAGCATGACATATTAGCAAGAATTTGACCGATCGGTTATCAGTGAAGTGACACATGTCCAAAATTGGGGAGAGGACACAATCTGTGTTTGCCGACTTCAGTTCTTTATAAATAAAACAATGAAGTTATAGAATAAGTGTATTCAAAGCCTTATAGTTTCATTGACTTTCGTCTTTTGGTTTTGTCTGATTTCAAAATGCCAGTTCGGATGAATGTATTATATACAGTAACAAACATTTCCATATTTCACGATAAGGGTAACACTACGTATAGCCGCTTCACTTTCATGGAAGTGCAAATAAATATTATGGAATGATTTTTTAACACTAGTATAATTGTGTAATGAACAATTTTATATGTATTTATTTTAAAGTTGTGATTATCCCAGAACTAAGTTTGTACAGCTCAGTAAGTGTGCCAGGTTCCCCGCCAGGACTTGAACCTGGATCTCTTTTCTTTCTCGAAAGAAAAGCATGCTTCCTTACACTACAGAGATGTTCCCAACAGCACAGAGCGTACAGAAAATTAATCAGCCAACTTAAATTTAGATTAAACATATTTTACTTCAAATTATGTATATTTACATAATCCATTCTAGGCGCTGATCTTAACTCTTAAAGTATGTCCTTTGTTTGTGCCAGATGAAGCTGCAGGTTATGCTTATAAATTAATTCCAACACTTCATTAAAAAGAAACCAGTGAAAACAAGTAAATTCAGCAAAGTACAAGTCCACTATATGTAAAACCACACATCGCTAGGCTAGCGCTAGGATTTTAAACCCTTTAGCCAAATCTGGCTAAAGCCCTAAAAATTCCTTTAGCCGGATTAGAAAGTCTTTAGCCAGACTTTTGCCGAGATGTTTTGTAACGAATAGGAGGCGCTAAAACTTTGCGTTTGCGTCCACATCAACAGTTAGTTAAAAAAGTATGCGTCATTAACCTACATGTAAAGGGTATCAATATGTCCACATCATATGCATTCTGCGTTAGTGCTTACAATTACTTATAAAAGTGGAGCTGTAAAATATCCAAAAAGTTAAAAAAAAATGTATTTATTGCTATTTTAATTTTTAAAAATTGTCGACTGAAACTCAAAAAAGGACAGAATGAATGCATGCATATAATAAGAAAATATAAAAGTACAGACTCTTGTCACCATTGATTAGACCATTTAGTATTTTCATTAAATGTATTTCAATATACCTACTAACATTCATAGAAATAAAATAAATATATTTAAAAATGTAAGGCTAAGCTGTGGCATATAAAACAAGTTCAACTAACAGAAGTTCCAACTAGAAAGATCGCGGCGCTGCATTGTGAGACAAAATTCAGAAATGCTACATACAACACTTATATCATGCACAGAGACTGTCAGAGTAAGTAATAAAAGCCACTTCATTCTAAAATTGTACCAATTTCAAAGACAGCCGATCAAAACATCGGTTCACACTTGCCATTGTTCCAGTTGACGCTACCGTGTGTACAACTAATTAGTCTTATCTGTGATTGCAAAGTTCAAAAACACCGACGGCATATGTACCTTTTTAATTCGTAAGCAAACTTTGTGTTTTGAAAAGCCACTTTAGCCACTAGAGGGCGCCATGTTATATTTAATGTTTAACACGGCTCGATAACGCAGTTGAATATGTGGATAATATTGAGCGCGGGGTCACAAACCAGTTGATCGACAGCAAGACGGGGAACAGTGGGCGGAGTCTATCGCACATCGACAATATCGCACATCGATAATTTGACAGCGGTCTTGAATGTTGACGCCGCCTTTGCCGGAAAAGCAACATGTATGTCTCTTTTTTCTTCGAAAAGGCGAGACAAAAATGAGAAAGTTATAGGCAACGTTAAATTTTCATGAAGAAAAAAACGAGTATTTAAGCCATATAATGACCTTCAGTGTGATCTTGACTATGTTTTAGCATGGTCATGTCGAAGTTGTCATGATGAGTATATATTGAATGTTTGATGCAGAAATATCAAGAAATGAGAAAGTAATAACCAATGTTAAGTTGTCATGACGGACTGACGACAAAGTGATCCCTATGTATCGCACTTTTCTACTAGCCCATCGGGCATATGACATAAATATTTACTAGCCGAACACATATCTACAGACCCGAATTTTTTAAGTGTAATTTGAGTGTTATTTTTAGACAAAATTGATACATATATAAATTGATACGTATATTGTCACAGAAAGTTACATGTTCTCTAGAATAATATCATAAATAATTAAATAAAATAAAGAACTTGATTTTTTTTGACACTTTATTCTCAGTCACTGGGTATAAAAATTACGCGTTCGGTTTAATAAGTGTTGTTTTTTTGAGTCACTAACGTCTGCATTATTTTTTTCAGCCGGGTTAAGCTCTTTCGAAATAATGAAGAAAGCTCATCGTACATGGAGGTTACAAAATAGACCGGAAATGCGGTATTGATTCATACTGAATATTGCTCATTCGTCCCCAACGTCGTTCGTAAATAGCAAATAAAATTGAAAACCAGTTTGTTCTGAAACCGAGTTGTTTCCGGCGATGTATATGTATAAACAAAATAAAAATCGACTTTAAATTTAGTATACAAGCTGTCGTTAAGTTTTGTGTCTGATTTCATTCCGATTTATTTTGGCATTTTCTTCTTGTTTTTAACATGCCCGCTTGTAAAATTTACATGCACAACATGATTTTTACTAACTGTGGGCTCCAAAAACCCAAAGAATGCATAATCAAATACACCAAAATAAACTCTACTCAAAGCTGAAAACATCAAACATGTGCGTCATAATTATTATAAATGTCATCCATGCCTAACAGCACCTTTTTAAGAGAGCACTGAAATAGCCCGCTTAACAGCTTTTTGCAATTTTTTTCTTTCGGTCTGTTTTTTTTCCATAGCATACAAAAGGTCTGAAATGTGCGATCAGAAGTCATTTCCACTCTGAAAGGTTGCCTCCTAAAACTCAATTTATATAAAGCCGCTATATTATGCAATTTTTTTTTTAACGCGACACGACATTATGACGTCATGTGACACGACGTCACGCCACATGCTGTTCTAATTTTAACGTCATCTTACTATGACATCAAAATACCATAGCAACCGGTACTTAAACGGGACATTAGTGATAGCAAACTGTCAATATAAGGAAACAGTGCTAAGGCAAACTCAAGAATTACATCAATGGTTAGAATAGTTTTTAAATGCCATAAAGCCCAACTCAAACTTAGAAAATCCTACTCAAATTGCATATACCGACCGCAAGTCACATGGGATCTTGAGATATCGCAAGTTACATATCTCACGATAAGTTGCGATACATCTTGAGAAATTGTAAAATATATCTCAATTCATTTTGAGATATCAATGACACAAGACTCATTGAGAGATCTGAAGATAATTATCTCAAAACAACTTAATATATCTCAACAGTTATCTCAAGATAAATTGAGATATACACTGAGATTAATGGGGATTAATTGAGATATCTGAATACAAATATCTCAATGTCAATTTTAATTGAGATATCTCACGATAAAATGTGATATGTCAACATGGAGCATCTCAAGATAAATTGGACATATATTGAGATATCTCAAGATGTGGTGCATCGTGGAGTATTACAATATACATATTTTACTGAGTTGTTCATAATCTGGGTTTCGTAGCAATGCGTGTTTGCCTTATTGACGAATTACATTCTAACCGAAGCAGGGGTGTAAAAATTTGGAAAAATCCACTCGCGCTGCAGGACTAGTGGAACCAAAAAGCTACTCGCCCTTACCAATTTACCTCTCGCCCTGCAGCATATAACCTGAACATTATTTTCACCACTATACAACAAGTACATTTGTGTACTCACAGACACTGTAGTAGCTGACAGGCAGTATGTGGAGATTTTATTGTTATTCAAATAAAGAAAGTGCCATATTATCTAACAACACATTTAATATTATGGTCTGCAATTATCCTCGTACACTTTCATTAAGATTTATTCCCTTCCACGCAGACATACATCGGGGAGTGGGCAAAAAAAATAAGCGCGGAAAATCAACAACAACAAACAAGAGGTCAATGACCTTGAAGCTCTACTGATTGATTTTGATTTCAGGAAGTAGTCGCTACAAACTCGTTTTTTGAAAATTTATTTTAAGCCGTGGCGGCCATCTTGAATTTCCGGCCGACCTGAAATTTTGCTAAGATCAATTAGACATCAAGAGCAACATTCCTGTGAAGTTTCATGAAAATCTGGCAAATAGTTTCAGAGGAATAGTCGCTACAAGTTTTAATTATGTAACTCTATGTAAACAAAGATGGCCACTGACAGCCATCTTTAACATCGAATAAAAACAATTTTTGACAAGGACCAACATCATGTCATGCTGACCATTTTCGAAAAAGTCCCATATCAATATCACATAGTTTTTTCAAGAAGTAATCGCTACAAACTTGTATTTTGAAAATCTATTTTTAGCCATGGTGGCCATCTTGAATTTCCGGCCTACCTGAAATTTTGCTAGGATCAATAAAACATCAAGAGCAACATTCCTGTGAAGTTTCATGAAAATCAGTCAAGTAGTTTCAGAGGAGTAGTCGCTACAAGCTTTCATTATATAACTCTATGTAAACAAAGATGGCCACTGGCAGCCATGTTTAACGTCGAATCAAAATAATGTTCGACTCGGATAACCATCATGTCATGCTGATCATTTTAGAAAAAGTCCCATATCAATATCACTTTTAGTTTTCAAGAAATAGTCGCTACAACCTTATTTTTTAACAAGAGGTCAATGACCTTGAAGCTCTACTGATTGATTTTGATTTCAGGAAGTAGTCGCTACAGACTTTTTTGAAAAATTATTTTTAGCCGTGGCGGCCATCTTGAATTTCCAGTCGACCTGAAATTTTGCTAGGATCAATTAGACATCAAGAGCAACATTCCTGTGAAGTTTCATGAAAATCCGTCAAGTAGTTTCAGAGGAGTAGTCGCTACAAGTTTTCATTATATAATTCTATGTAAACAAAGATGGCCACTGGCAGCCATGTTTAACGTCGAATCAAAATAATGTTCGACTCTGATAACCATCATGTCATGCTGATCATTTTACAAAAAGTCCCATATCAATATCACTTATAGTTTTCACGATGTAGCCGCTACAAACTTCTTTTTTAAAAATCTATTTTTAGCTGTGGCTGCCATCTTGAATTTCTGGCCGATCTGAAATTTTGCTAGGATCAATTAGACATTAAGAGCAACATTCCTGTAAAGTGTCATGAAAATCCGCCAAGTAGTTTCAAAGGAGTAGTCGCTACAAGTTTTTACAATATAACTCTATGTAAACAAAGATGGCCGCTGGCAGCCATGTTTAACGTTGAATCAAAACGATTTTTGACAAGGACCAACATCATGTCATGCTGATCATTTAAGAAAAAGTCCCATATCAATATCACTTATAGTTTTCAAGAAGTAGTCGCTACAAACTTGTTTTTTAAGTTTTTACTATATAACTCCATGTAAACAAAGATGGCCGCTGGCAGCCATGTTTAACGTTAAATCAAAACGATTTTCGACAAGAACCAACATCATGTCATGCTGATCATTTTAGGAAATGTCCCATATCAATATCACCTACAGTTTTCAAGAAGTAGTCGTTACAAACTTGTTTTATGAAAATTTATTTTTAGCCGTGGCGGCCATCTTGAATTTCCGGCCGACCTGAAATTTTGCTAGGATCAATAAGACATCAAGAGCAACATTCCTTTGAAGTTTCATGAAAATCCATCAAGTAGTTTCAGAGGAGTAGTCGCTTCAAGTTTTAATTATATATCTCTATGTAAACAAAGATGGTCGCTGGCAGCCATGTTTAACGTTGAATCAAAACGATTTTCAACAAGGACCATCATCATGCCATACTGATCATTTTAGAAAAAGTCCCATATCAATATCACTTAGAGTTTTCAAGAAGTAGTCGCTACAAACTTGTTTTTTAAAAACCTATTTTTATATTTGGTGGCCATCTTGGATTTCACATCAACATGAATTTTTGCTAGGATCAACTAGACTTCATGGGCAACATTTCTGTAAAGTTTCATGAAAATCCATTCAGTAGTTTCAGAGGAGTAGTCGCTACAAAAAAAGGACAGACGGATCAGTCGAGCTAAAAAAACAATATTCTGCTGAACTTCTCTTCAGTATTTTGCCTCCATTGGACCAATAATAGACACCATAACTAATTAATAGCGGTTGGGAACTACGCTTGTTGTTCAGCCATACCCTTTCAGATTTGCCGAATCTGCTTGCAGGGTCGCGGACGCAGACTTTCCGAACAGTGACCTGATGTCTGTTCGTTTACCCGCCATGTTTGCGGTGTCGATATAAAAAAGACACAGTCTGACTGCTTAGCGATATTTTGCATCACACTCCAATTGATTTTAGCGTGAATTGAATCACACGGATCACTCTAGGCCGTGATTCCGCGATATTCTCGCATTAAATTCTCAAAATGCGCATGAAAAAGACAAATGGAACAAAGTGTTGCACCGAAGTCGGAGAAATCCATTTTCACCATTTCGGTTTGTAATGAAAACATATTTCTTTACATTTCAGTTAAAATCTCCAGTAAATTTGCTCAGATCCATTTATTCGCGATAAAAATACATAAAATGAATAAATATCAAATTATTCGAAAAACACATGAAAAACGAGATTATGTCGGTAAACTTCCGGTTCGCCTTTGCTTTGCATAAGCAGGAGTGTCAAAGAAAATCGATTGATTCTGAATAAACATGGCCATTTTTATAATAATTCATCAACTTCTAGTCATATCTGAACATTATCCCCCAATCTGTAATGATTTGACGCGATGAACTATGTACTGGAGCGGGGCAAGCAATTATAACATGTTAGCTTAAAAAAAGGGGATAAAAATATCGGACAGGGAAAGCAGCATTCAAGGACTACAGCCAACCACAAAACACAAAAACAAACACGCAAACAGACAAACGAAAAGGCAAAAGTAATAAAAAATGCAAACGACATCACAAACACAAAAGGGTTGACAATAGGGCTTCTTCAGGTTCTTCGTGCGCTTTAAAATGTGAGCTTGGGCATGTAAACGCTTGTTGTTCGAAACAGGGTGAGAAAGGTCTCGAAAAGCCATGGATTGACGTGTATGATACTGGAAATATTGTCTGATCTCGTGTATGTTTATCTTCTTTGCGTTTGTGGAGAAAGCCTGTATTATACGATACTGTGTTTCCTTGTCTTTGCTGTGATCTGCTTCAGCCTGCAGGTGCCAGGCGATTGTGAATTTTGCAGCCTGTTTGCATTTTGGCGCCCTTTGCTTTCTATTAAGGTATGTCCTGATGGTAGTCGCTGTGTACCTTATATGTTATAGTGCATTGCATGTGTGATAGTGTCTTGGGTAAACCGCCATGACCGAGATGGCATATTGAACGTCTTACAGCTGCGTTGTTGAAGTGGCATGACCCAGATGGCATATTGAACGGTTTGCAGCTTTGTTGGTTGAACTGGTATGACCCAGATGGGAAAGGCACAGCATGTCTAATGTTAAAACTGTAGACGTGAAGTGTTTGTGGTCAAAAGTTAGGTGCAACATTTAGGTTTCGTTGAGTGTTGTTTTGGTGAAAAAGTAAGTGCATTATTACATTTATTGTAGCGTTGTGAAAATATGGCATTTAAGTCGAAAAGTAGTTTTCGCTTTACGAAACTGGTCGCAATTTGATGAATCTGTGCAAAGGCACATGCATGGTACTTTCATATCACAAACAATTGATATGAGCAGATAGGTGGCAGGGCCTGCCCTGGGTATTTTTTCTTTCGCAACTACTCGCAAAATGAGAAAAAGGGAGCCACATTTGAGAAATAAGAGCCGAAGCCATGAAGGTTGGAGCCACTTTTTCACCATATAACGAAGTCATTTTGAAAATAAGCGGCATATATGCATTGATTCATTTTGGTGTAGCAGACAAATTTTGGCAAATTTAGAAGGTGGAGTCAAAGAAGAATCTGAATTTAGTGTAGTTTACAAGCTGTGTCTGCTGTTACAGTATTGGCAATGTTTTACATCTTGACATAAGTTATATAGGAAACGTATGTCGAGGGTAATTATATCAAATAAGACCATTGTTCTGATCTCACCTTTTATTTTAATAGTATTTATTTCTAGAAATAGCAAGTAATCACTTTCGATTTCTTTAATTTTCAACGCCCGACAAAGTTTGCTACACTCATTAACAAACATCAACCATAGTTTCCCTTTGTCGTTGTTAGATTGTCCGCCAAGCTCGCCGATGTTTGTATAAGACCTTATAACCCGATATCAAGCTGTGTTGTCTTCATCCTATTATGACTTAATTGCATCCATCTTCTTAGACAGTGTCAGAAAGTTTGTTTACAAAATGTTATTTGCAAGCATCAATGACCCACAATATACACGCGTGATCAATCGATTGGTTATGAGAATTTTATCTGTTTTTATAATCAGATAGCGAACGTTATTCATTCAGTTTAGTGAACCAGTCCACTTTTCTTTTAAGTTTTAGACTGTTACACTGCGCATGTCCACCAGGAACGCTGTGTAGCAGTCTATTTCCTATATCCGCTTACAGCATTGAAAATATGTAAATATTAGCTTTTATTTTCCATTCGCAAATCATTTTCGCAAAAGCTAAAAAAAGTCCCAAATGTTTCTTTTGGTGTAGCAATAAAATGTTGGCAAATTTATAATGGCTCCAACTTTCATGACTTTGGCTCTTATTTCTCAAATGTGGCTCCCCTTTTCTCATTTTGCGAGTAGTCCCATCTGGGTCATACCAGTTCAACCAACAAAGCTGCAAACCGTTCAATATGCCATCTGGGTCATGCCACTTCAACAACGCAGCTGTAAGACGTTCAGTATGCCATCTCGGTCATGGCGGTTTACCCAAAACACTATCACACATGCAATGCACTATAACATATAAATTACACAGCGACTACCATCAGGACATACCTTAATAGAAAGCAAAGGGCGCCAAAATGCAAACAGGCTGCAAAATCCACAATTGCCTAGCACCTGCCAGCTGAAGCAGATCACTGCAAAGACAAGGAAACACAGTATCGTATAATACAGGCTTTCTCTACAAACGCAAAGAAGATAAACATACACGAGATCAGACAATATTTCCAGTATCATACACGTCAATCCATGGCTTTTCGAGACCTTTCTCACCCTGTTGCGAACAACAAGCGTTTACATGGCCATGCTCACATTTTAAAGCGCACGAAGATACTGATTTTAAAGCTCAAGTGGTATTTCAGACAGCAAACCCTTTAAGACGATCTCTTTCTCTCTCTATCATTCTATACTATCGCGGAGACAACATTATCGCAGTTATGAGCAACTATCGTTCAATGCTTCGATGTGTTTGCTCTGTGATCTGTTTCTGTGTCACTTTTGGTCAATGAC